>CM062805.1:1316246854-1316846854 GCA_031772625.1 Pinus tabuliformis | reverse complement strand
CTTTCTAATAGGTTATCCCATGTTAGAATCATATTATGAACTACCAACTAGAGAAAACACTTCAATTTAATTTTTTTATTTTCATGTTTTTTGAAACCATAAAACATATGAAACCTAGCTGCTCCCTTGTGGTATGAGAGAATAAGCTTCCTTGACTTGAATCTATCCTTGGCTAAAACAATAGTTTCAAGATAACACATCCTCCCTCACCAATAGAGAAATACCAACTAGCTACAACTGTATAGTGTAATTTTCCCACTATTATGCGAATGGACCCAATAGTCCAGTCTTCTTGGCTTCTACCCAAGAAATGGACTCCATATTCGAATGCCCGACTACATAAATATGATTTAAGAAAAATAAACTAATACTATGTAAATGACTGAGTAGAGGAACAGATAGGACATTATTACTGGTCAAACCTTTAATGTGTTCTAACCCAATCTCCATTCTCGATATGGATTTGACCTCCCATCTTAAGTTTCCCATATGCCAATGATTTTAATTCATCAAACTCCTCAATGTAAAAGACAACACCCATTTTTTTGGAGCCCCTTCTCCAATCTAGCTTGTCAGTTGATTGTTATTAAGGTATTTTGATTTGATGATCTGCTACCATATGCATTCATCCTTTAGAGCCCTCTAAAGAATATTTACAAGCAAAGCCAAATTGAAACATTAAGATCTTTGATGCCCAACCTCCCACATCCACTTGTCTCGTGATATTCTCTAGGTGAACAAGATGGATTTTCTTAGCATTGATAGGTATAGCCCATAACGTTGTCATATGACAAAAACCTTTCATTAGTGACTAGAAGTGCTTATGGTGAAGTATTAGGTGTGACGAGTGAAGAATTCTTTTTTTCACTATTTTGATATTGTTTATTTTTTTCTCCTATAGAATTTCTTTTTAAAGCTTTGTATTGTTGCGAGTGGAGCATAAGATTGCATTTGAAATAAGTGCAGGGGGTAGCGCTGGTAAAGAATTTGATAGGAGGAGGGAGACTAGTCAAAGTTCTTTTCTTTTGAATTATTTGAAGAGTGGTGGGACTTGAAAAAAAAAAAAACACTACAATCTTTGAAATAAAATTCAATGTAAAAGAACATACTACCATATTTGCAATATAATTCAGTGCAAAAGAACATAAAATTGGTGCAACTTTCAAAGAACCTCTCTATCATATCATTGATTGGCAACCCATAGATTGGTGTTGTAGTAGTGAGGACCTACTATGAATTCCATTCTATAAAATTGCATAAACCTAGTTTGAAACCACTTGAACTTTTTAAAGCTTTTTATGAATATTTTTAAATAGCCCATCATTGAGTGTGGACTTAAAAGCCATTGATTGTTTTGAAACTTGGAGAAACTTTTGTTTCAGGATGGCTAATCCTTTAGGAGGATTATACCTAAATGAAGCAACCAAGTCATTGTGATAAAGTAAAGTGTTCCCTCTGAGGCAACTCCTATAGCCCTAGAGTGGGTCTAGTCACAACATAGACAAAACAACAATCGATTCCCTTAAATAGTCATCGTTGGATGCCTATCTCAAACCGGTGGTTGATGAAGTTTCCGTTGCACCGCTCCAGCTTCCGTTTCTTTCTCCTTAATGAGAAATAAACCTGAAACACCACAAGAAAACAACATAGCACATAACCGAGAACAACAATGATCTATTTACTTATAAATTCAAGAAATCATAAGCTATCAAGTAAATTGTACACAAGATATAGAAAATCATCATTGATTGTATTAAAATGAATTAAGAGCAAAGCTTACAACCAAGTCTTGACGTTGCAAGCCTTCTTGGAGGGTCTAGCCAGTATGTTTCTTCAAGCATTCACTCTCAAGAATGGGTCTCCCAAATAGATGATATCTCTCTCTCACTCACAAGCTCTAATACAAGGTTAAGGCACTCCACAACCTCTTACCAAACTATTAGCAATCCCACACTTGTCACACTCACACCAAAGCATCTATTTAGTTTCAAAGGAAACTCAAAAGAACTAGCCAGCACTGCCCAACTAAAGAACTAGCAGATCATAGAAAGGGTGAGTGATTTTATAGGAGAAGGAGTCTCTATGAAATGAGGGAGAGAGAGCTTATCCTTAAGGGAGGTTGCACAAGAGGCGGAACCACCATCCCAGGGGGGAAAGGTGACCCAAACTGACCCAACAACCATCTCTAGAAACATCTAGAAGGTTGACTATTTGAACAAATTCACCAAATATGGATCGTCACAAGTCATGAACTAAAGCTTAGCGATGACATCACAAGGAGGTAATGCATGCAAACCAATCATCACGATAAATAGCTGGGAGCCTTGCGCTGAGCCCTAAACTTCGATCATCACGGGAAACAGGTGTAAACCTGCGACGCTGTCGCGATGAGGCTATTCATGACAAGGGATAGTTTTGTATATTAATGGTTCACTTGCGACAAGGCAGAAACTTAGGGAATAAGGGTCAACTTTCAGCATTAGAGAGCATTTTCTTAATCTTCTTACATGAGTGGGAAGATATGAACATGTTTATTTGATTTATGACACAACAGGGGGAATGAGATGAGGACAGTGACAAATTTTTGTGTAACAGATGCCCCCTAAAGCATAAAGCATGAGAGAGTGGGAGGGGTGAAATGTTTTAGGAAACCATGACCGAAATGGAACACCACCTTTAAGAACCTGCAGGCGCAAGTACAACTGATATCTCTCATAGTGAAATACATGTAATCTAGGCATGGGCGTCGCCATCCAAAAGACATATGAAACTTGGTCTGTGGTATGGACGCAACCACCCAGTTGATAAGACCACATATAATGATAAAGGTATGGTTGCAGCCATCCATGAAGACTCAGGTATGGTTGTAGCCATCTAATCAAAGAGTCAATTATGTAATCACGAACCAATCCACGCAGCCCGAACATATGTAATCTTAGTTCGGGGCCTTGAAACCCTAACGGTTCTTAGTACAAATTCTACCATGCGAACAAATGTGCTAAAGTTGAGCATGATAGAAAGTCACTTGATTACCAGTCAATAGTGAAAACCATTAACAAGCGCGAGATAAACCACCAATAATGCCAATGGCTCTTAAGGTACTACCAGTACAATCGAAAAATGAGCTAAAGTCGAACACTCGTGGAATCACCCAATCGACGACCAATGATGAAACTATATCATTAGGCATGAAGAACTTGCCATTGAGGCATGTAAGCTCCAAGGTACCAAAGGGGATCTCTTGATCAATCTCCTGGATAATGAGCTGGTGTCGACAGGAGACGATCTGTCGTAGGAGGGCCATAATGTTTCCCCCATCAACAACGCAAGATCAGGAACAAGTGGTAGATGGTGAAACAGAGCACCAGAGGGGGAGGTAAGAGTGTGAACTGCAGAAGGATTATACTCTTGAACATATCGGTGACACGACTCTGGAATGTGGCATCATTTTGGTACCAAGGGATCAAAGCTCTGATGGAGCAACATGGATCAGATGGAATGAGGAAAAATGGCAACCCAAAACCTCGGAAGGCCAATGATGATGTGAGGATATCCCAACCCGAAGAGGAGCAAAAGTATCGATGTTCAAGAGTGACTAGCTACCGCAGGTAACCAATGACGACTTCCAAATTTTCCCCCACCATTACTAGCAAGTACCCCAATTATTTTTGAAAAACAAGCTTGAAGGGCATAGCATACGCTTGTGATATAAGTTCAACCTTTGGACAAATCCAACCTAGTAATAGTTTAACAAGCCCTAGGGAGAGAAGCTCAAGTCTCGTCAAGGTGACGAGTCCAATGTCGTCAAGATTTAACGAGTCCAACATAGGGAAAACTCAGAGTCTTTTTCATGTTTAGAGAGTTTGAAAAAGACACGGAAAAGAAAACTCTAGGGGGGTCCTTTTTTGTAAATTTGTGTCCCTCGAGCCCAAAAAAGTATAAAATAATACTCGAGAGAACCACTTGACCATTACGATCAAGGAGTACTTTTTGTAATTAGTGGCCTCGATCTGAAAAAGTAAAAAAGTGATTGAAGACATGTCATTTCATAACCAGTATTGAACTCGAAATGACAAAAGTCTAGCGATCTTTTCATGTTTATATGGTTAGAAAAGAGCTAAAAGTGGACCACCTTTTATTCTATTTATTGAGTCAAAAAGGGGAAACACTCGGCAATCTTTTCATCTTTTACAAGTTAGCAAAGAGCTTAAAGGAGACTTTTCCTAGAGGAACAAGTGGTATAAAGGGTAGCAACTGCTTTCGGCAATGGTGGAACTGCTCAAAACATGTAATGGTCAAGAGGCTGGCTAATAAAATCACTCATCGTTGCAGTCCCTTAGGAAAGGAAAATCAACCGAGTGAAAGCATACGATTGGCCAAATAGATGGCAATGATGGAACAAAACAACCAAGGCTCATCTAGTAGAATTTAGCAGATAAAAATCAGCAATCACAAGTTGTAAATTGGGTATGGGTTCATGTTTACACAAGCTTGAAACAAAAAACTATGCTTGTTATAAGTTCACATGCTCCCAGCATAATAACGCAAATCGAGGTGCATGCCCCCAAGCTTCATTGCATTCAATGAGGTGGATGGAATGAACGTTCACTTTCGAGATCTTGGAAAGACTTGACTCTGATTTTACGAGATCTTAATCAAAGACTCGATTTGGAAGAGGGAGTTGTTTCATTTTTTTAATGAGGTTGACACAGTAAAATAACTATCCTCATAACCCTTGTTTCATTTCTTAACGAGGTTGACACAAGATCAAGAACTTTCCTCAAGACTCCTTGTTTCAATTTTTAACGAGATTGACAGAAGACAAATAACTATGATCTATGATCCTTATTTCATTTTTTAATGAGGTTGACACAAGATCAAACTATCCTTGGGACTCTTGTTCATAGGCTGTACAAAAACATGGCTCCCAAAAGATATTCACCGGACGAAAGAAGCACACTCCGGGAGGAACACATGTCATTAAACACCAATGATAGATCAGGTTCCAATGCCCCCAGTACATATGTACGAGACATTCTACATGATTAGCAGTAGACACGAAGATGGAATAGGTAGCCACATAATTGACCTATGGCAAGGAAGGTACTGCTTGCGAATAAGAATCGATGGGGGATGACAGTGGTGCAGGAAGCACCAGGTGACTAAAGAACGAAAATTAATTAATAGTCACCATGCTTCCATCGTGCAGAAAAAAAAACCACACAGAAAAGTGAAGAAACAAGAGCCCCCATGGAATAAATATAGTCATGGCCAAGGAGAAGATTGAAATCTAAAGCACCTTGGACAACCATCACGTCTATATAGACGGTTTTGCTTTCCAATGTAACAGGGAACTTTGAAAGGATCCCTAAAGGTTGACTAGTTCCTCTGTCAAATGCTAACAGATTCTACGTGATTGACATAAGATGTGGGGAGCCCAAAGCTTGCCAAGTAGTGAAAGAAATGAGGCTAATCGATGCACCCTTATCCAAGACAGTGCTAGGTACTACCTTATCATAGGCATGTACTGTAATCTGAAAAGGCACATAGGATGGAAGGCAGAAAGTATTCAAGTGACTCCAGTCAAAGGAAACAACTAAACTACTTGGTGGGGGTCTCATATGATTACCCCCATGCTCAACAGGATCCAAAGAAGGACCCTCTGAATCAGCTGGGATAAGAGGGTCATTCTTGGACTCAGGAGAATCTGACGAGATGAGAAGAACATGAGCAATGTAATCATGATGTTTTTATGGAACAGAGTGATTACCGGGTCGTGAATCCAAGTAGACACTCTTTCCGACCAATGGTTGGTTAGGAACAGACTAAGCACAACCAAGTGCGGGAAGAGAAGGGTGGACAATAGAAGAATCTAAGTTAATCTCATTGTCAACCAGGAGAGGGTCTGAAGAGAGCCTCTAATAACCAATGGGAAGTCGAGGTGAAGAAGCCGTAAGACTTTCCATAATGGTGGAAGATTTATCCATAAGCATACAAAGGTGAAGGGGATGGTTGCCTTCACACAGTCTATAGGGGAATCAAATCTTCCCTTTCTTCTAAGCGTTGCCATTTGAGGATTGAACATCGACATGAGCTTTAGAGGATGATGAGGGACGAGCCAGATCATGAGACCATACTTCTAAGATCCTAAGAATGTTATGACAATCACGAAGAAGATGGTCACCCTTGCACAATTTACAAGGAAACTTAACCTTCTGCAAAGGAGTAGGAGGTGTTCCGACCTGAGATGTAATCAGAGCAATAGTTGCACAGCTAGCCTCATGCTTATCGGACTTCTTCTTCTTCTTTGTTTTCTTCTTCTTCCTCTTAGCCATCTAGTTACTGGATGTGGAACTTTCACTAGGCGAAGGAGGAGAGGAGGATGAAGAAACAGGGGAAGAAGGTGAAGGCACATCCTTAGAATCATCGTGTCATGATTCAAATGAAGGAGATGGCAGAAAAGGATTCATGACACTTAGGACCACTAAGGTTGAAAACAACCACATGCGCAAACTGATGGTTAACCCAAGCAAAGACAATGTTGCCATATATGGAGCACCAGCATTTCCAAATGGAGGAAATGGACTAGGAGTTCCATCTGGGGGAAGACCTTGGTTGGTAGACTCGAGGAAGGTTGCCATCGAGAATAATCCTAAAAAAACACCTGCACCGTAATCAATAACTCAAACTGTTACCAGGAATATTTCGTGGGCAATAAATTTTATGACACAGGAACAAAACTTGACCTTTTCATGTTTCAAGAGTCGAGAAAAGGATGAAAAGGTGACTCTATCTCTTTCGAGGTTTAATGAGCCTGAAAGGACAAGTGCTCAGATGGACCTTTTCTTTTAAGGAGTAAAAAAGGAATGAAAGCGACTACTCTGGAGAACTAGGCAAAAGGTTAACCAGACAAACTGTAAAACTGCATATACACCTTGGTGATCAAATGGAAGAGTAATGACCAAGGAATTTCTGTATGGTAGTCAATCTTCCCGAATGCTGTGTTCGGTGCATTACGATTCGCAAGGCGGCAGACATGGCTTCCTATGGATGTAGGATGATAACGTAGCATGGTATCCCAATATATACTCGATGGTACCGGGAGCACAAGTCCGTACTAGGCAACTATTGAGTCAGAGAAGGAGGAATCACCCAACCTTAAGCGAAAGCAATAATGACTAGGTTTAACGACGCCGGAGAACGTCTCTAGCCTAGACCCCTAAATAATTTGCGTTAAGTTCCAATGCATTGTTAGGTTCATTCAGTTAATTTTAGAGTTGATCTTGAATTAGGTTTCAGGTTTAAGGCCCTACCGTATGTAGCTTAATAATTCCTAGGATGCAACTAGAATGAGTAAAGCATCAATCGTTTTGATGAATACCTACTTAAAGAAAGGTAGAGAGTTCATTCCCAAGCAAACACCAAACCAAGACAAGCTAATGGAAGTGCTAAGAAACACAATGTATCAATACACTAATCTCACGATGCATCGATACTATTAATGAAAGATTTAGAGTTCGCTTTTCAATTTCTCAAACATGAAAATTTGAAATGCACATATACTTTCACTTTTGTATATCAAATGAATGCGATCCCTTAATTTTTTTGGTTTGAATTTAAAGAGACAAATAAGCAAGTGTGAACCGATCGATCCAAACAATTGTGACCTATGCTTGGTAGTGAAGAAATTGAATCAATATCAAAAGTTGGTTCCATAATCGACACTAAAATTCAACTAGCAAGAAAACAAGCAATGAAAAAGCCTCAAGCAAATCAATAAGATGGTTGTGGATGAACCTTGGATAGACAAATAACCCAAGAAAACAGTTTCTCGACGAAACCTCTAAAGAGCTAGGTCACACGGTCTAAAAACATAAGACTCACTTAATGAAATCAAAGAGACAGTACCTTAACCAAAAGCAATCAAAACAAGCTAATGAGAGACAAGAAAGAGCAGGGAATAAACAAGACTGGTGGATTCAGGAGGTAAAGTTGTAAAAACAACTTTACAAGAATCATCGCAGGTGTTACACTGATAGCTAGAGATGTCATCTCAAGTGTTACATTGACAACTAGAGATGTTTCCGTAAGTGTTACACTGACAACTAGATACTAGTCGCTAAAGTACACCTGTTTTCAGAGACAGTCCAATTTCAGGAGTCGTCGCGGGAATTAAACTAACAACTCAAGATGAAAGCCAAATAGTCATGGGTATAAATTTATAACATCAGCGACGTCATCGCGACTGTTCGGCTATCTTCAGTGATGATCTTACTTAAGAAAAAGACGAAGTAAAATCACCTAAATGCCATCAGATTAATCTTCCAATCAGTCAGAAGGACTCCCAAATTGACCTAGGTAATCCAAGAACTAAAGGTGCAACCCCAAAATTCAAGAGACACTAAATCAAAAGACAAACAAGAAGGAAACATAAATCAAAAGACAAACAAGAAGGAAACATACAAATGACTCCCCAGCGAAGTCGCCAACTTGTGATAAAGAAAAGTGTTCCCTCTGTGGGTAGAGGCAACCCCTCTAGCCCTAGAGTGGGTCTAGTCACAACAAAGACAAAACAACAATCGATTCCCTTAAATAGTCATCGTTGGAGGCCTACCTCAAACCAGTGGTTGATGAAGTTTCCGTTGCACTGCTCCAACTTCCGTTTCTTTCTCCTTAATGAGAAATCAACCTGAAACACCACAAGAAAAAAACAGAGCACGTAACTGAGAACAACAATGTTCTATTTACTGATAAAGTCAAGAAATCATAAGCTATCAAGTAAATTGTACACAAAATATAGGAAATAATCATTGATTGTATTAAAATGAATCAAGAGCAAAGCTTACAACCAAGTCTTGACGTTGCAAGCCTTCTCGGAGGGTCTAGCCAGTATGTTTCTTCAAGCATTCACTCTCAAGAGTGGGTATCCCAAATCGATGATATCTCTTTCTCAATCGCAAGCTCTAATACAAGGTTAAGGCACTCCACAACCTCTAACCAAACTATTAGCAATCCCACACTTGTCACACTCACACCAAAGCTATCTACTTAGTTTCAAAGCAAACTCAAAATAACTGGCCAGCACTGCCCAACTAAAGAACTAGCAGATCATAACAATGGTGAGTGATTTTATAGGAGAAGGAGTCTGCATGAAATGAGGGAGAGGGAGCTTATCCTCAAGGGAGGTTGCACAAAAGGCGAAACCACCATCTCAGAGGAGGAAAGGCAACCCAAACTGACCCAACAACCATCTCTAGAAACATCCAGAAGGCCAACTGTTTGAACAAATTTGCCAAATCTGGATCGTCGCAAGTCATGAACTAAAGCTTAGTGATGTCATCACAAGGAGTTAATGCATGCAGACCAATAGTCGCGATAAATAGCTGGGAACCTCGCGCCGAGCCCTAAAATTTGACCGTCGCGGGAAACAGGTGTACACTTGCGACGGTGTTGCTATGAGACTATTCATGACAAGGGATCGTCGCGTATATTAATCGCTTACTCACGATGAGGCAAAAACGTATCAAATAAGGGTCAACTTTTAGCATTAGAGGGCATTTTCTTAATCTTCTTACATGAGTGGGAAGATATGAACATGTTTATGTGATGTATGACACAACAGGATGACTGAGATGAGGACAGTGACAAATTTCCGTGTAACAGTCATATGACACCAATTAAGTGAATTGGAAGTTTAAAATATAGACGTTGATGGAAGGGTACAATGTCTGGTGGATAACAAGTGGTAATGAAGTAAAGTAGAAGGAAGTTGCAAGAGTTATAAATGCATAAATTCAAGATTGCGATAAGCTAGAGACCAAGGGAAAAGTACTACTGAGAATGTTTGTGAAAGATAATATTATAATGCATATTATATATTGCAAGACATCTAACAAGACTTAGAGAACACTTACTGATTTATACAAGTTGAAGAATACAAATTGACTCAATTCCTTGATGAGTAACATTCCTTCTATTAAAATGGAAGAACATGAAAGTATCAATAACTTTATTTCAAGAATTAAGGGCATTAAAGATAAACTTGGAGATATATGTGAAACAATATGCAGCACAGATCTAGTCAATATAACCTTAAATGAAAGGCTAAATGAGTATCAGATGTTCATCACAGATCAAGGGATAAGGCTCCCACTTTTGATGAGTTGATAGGTATAATCATGTAGGAGGAAGAAAGGTGAAGGAACCTTAAACCTCAAAGTTCTGATTTGGTGTTGATAGCAAAAGGGAAACCATATTTCAAGAGGAAGCCTTAGGAAGGTAATAAAGGAGGAAATTCACCACATGGAAAGCCATCATTTGGTAAGCCACCATTTGCAAAACCACAACTAGGTATGACATTTCCAAAGTTTATTATTAAATGTCATTAATGTGGCAAGTTTTGACACTACCCTTGACATTGCATGAAAAGGAAATAGCATAAGTCTAAACATAGAAATAAGAGGTACACTAGTAATTTTGTTTATAGAGGAAAAAAAATGAATGACGGCATAAAATGTTTTAGAGTATTTGTTACAGATGCTACACTATCTACTCACACATGATCCAAATAATTGGTTTGTTGATTCAAGAGCCTCCATCCATATGTCTTGTAACATGCAATGGTTTTAGAACTTTCATGAAACTAATAATGGAGAAAATACATATCTTGGAGATGATCGTTCACATGAAATTAAAGGGCATGGTGATGTATCAGTGACATTACCTAATTATCACATTAAAATAATTCATAATGTGATGTATGTGCTTGGTATGAAGAAGAATCTAATATTAATTTATACTACAAGATATGAGGGTTTGAATGTAGAATTTGTAAGTTCACATTGTGTGGAGAAAGATATGTAGGATTACTTCAAGGTCGTTGCAACATGAGAACAAATTGTAAGTTTATATAAGCTCAGTGTGACAACCAAAATCCATCAAGCATTGTCATCCAGGACCATGATAAGAGAATTTTTTCGGAATCAAAGGTATGACCATATTAATTACCATGATTTATTACTACTTCAAAAAAGACGAATGGTAGAAGGGGTTCCAATACTTAAGAATGCATATTTTGCATGTGAAGGGTTTGCATAAGTGAATATGCATAGGGAAGAGTTTCGTACTCATATAGATAAAAGGAAAAGGGATGTTCTAGAACTTGTGCATAGAGATGTATGTGGGCCTACACAGATTAAATCATTAGGTGGAACATATTAGTTGTTGATCTTTATTGATGATTGTACAAAATATATAAAAGCATACTTCATGATAATGAGGAGTGATGTATTTGAATATTTTAAGGAGTTCAAAAATATTATTGAAAAGAAAATTGATAAATACATCAATATCCTCTAATTAGATCAACTAGGAGAATATATTTCAAATGAATTCATCAAGTATTGCGAATCCCTTGGAATTTTAAAACAATACATATTACCATATACTCCACAGTAGAGTGGAGTAACTCAAATGAATAATAAAACCCTAGTAGAATGTGTGAGGAAAATGTTAAAAGGTAAAAATATTACCAATTCTTTTTGGGGCAAGGCCATTAACACTATTTTTTACCTGAAAAATATAAGTCCAACAGAAAGTTTAGATCATAAGAGTCCTTTTGTAGTACGTTATAGTTATGAAATAGTAGTAATCCATCTAAAAATCTTCAGTAGCAAATCATTTTCTCATTTTCCGAAAGAAGATAGGAGGAAAATTAATGAAAAAGTTATCTAGTGTATTTTCAGAAGTTAATGTTCTCATCATAAAGCATATAAGTTGTTTTATCCTCACACAAATAAAATCTTCACAAGCAAAGATGTATTACTTCCAGAGATTAGAGATGAAGGACATAAGCATGAAAGGTATGATGCAAGTCATATTCCTTATGTGTATGATGATGACAAAAAGAAAGCATTGGATAAGAAAGAACATAAAGAGGAGGAAGAATCCAATGATATGGACACCTCTAGAAGCCACATCAAACTAAGAGGAAGAGATGATTCACCATGAAGCAGGAGAAGAGATGAAAGCAGTGAAGTACCAAGAAGGTTATATCATAAAACTCAACAATTAAGTAATGAATTCCATAGAACCTTTGAACTTAAAATAAGCTAATGAACATAAAGAGTAGAGAAATGTAATGAAAGATGAATATGAGTCTATAATGAAAAATTATAGTTGGGAATTAACATAATTTTCTGAAAATAAAGTAACCATTGGATCCAAGTGGTTGTTTCAAATTGCAAACGGATACTACAAAAAGAAGAAATTTATTATGAAGAAATGTTTGCACTGGTATATATGTTGGATACACAACATAACTTAATTACAATTATATTGATTCTTTATTTATCTACAAAACATAAATGGAAACTACATTAGTTAGATCTTAATCCCTAATTATTGAAATGGAAATTAAAACAAGAATTATATTGTAACGAACCTCCTCACCCTACCCTGAGAATTCAACCCTTATGCTCAATTAACTTAAATTTTTGTTCATTCACAGTTAATTGTTACCCATCATTGCAGATCTTGTCTTCCAATAGTACATGAGAAATATTACAATTAAGGCCATAGTACAAATTACTCATTAAATGTTTTACTGGTTCCTTTATATGGACCCTTAGATTCATTAATATGTCTGTTGTATGTGATCGACCATTAAAACTTATGATGGTATGTAACATACAAAATCTCTGGTTTAATCCCTACAACCATTAATGGACATTAATCTAAGGTTACTATAGCTAGATTAGCCTAAGTGGAGGCAATCTTATGCAAACACAGATACCTGAACCATTAGTCATACAATAGGAAACAAACTAGTCCTACATGCAACCCATAACATTCATTAGTGAATTTCCCCTACCAACATTTAATAACTTATGTCTAATGTAGTTAACCTGACCATGCATCAGAATCACAATTCTACAGACTTAGTTCACCCTTATACAATAGGTAGAATGGCTAAACCAACCTCTTTGAGTACACATGCAATAGATAATCAGACCATCATAGTCTATACAGTTAAAGGCATGTATCTATGTCTTGTGCTCATTATCTTCCAAGTTAAACTAGAGACATAATATAACATTAAACACATACTATGTTCTTGCTCTAACATAATGATGATCAGCTTTAGATTCATTGGTTAATTCACTCATCCATACATATCTATATCATAAGCAAACTTTGTACAGTATCCTACCTATGCTTAAGGGTCCCATGTGGATTCTATCATGAATAAGCAACGACAATCCCATGTTATGCTCCTACTGCTACCTCTACCTTGGTAGTAAAAGTCACATGCATAAAAATGAGATCAATTACAGATAACATTGCTAACACATATCTGACGCAATATGAGTAAATAACTGGAATCCTCAGTAGGTGCAATTCATCATAATGCATAGATTAGATAATATGTACCTCTGCCTCTATAGTTGCAAACTTAGAATCAAAATCATTCATCATGTATAGATATCATTCTCCTACACAATTAACACCCATATAGTTAAACCAATATACTGAAATAATTGCAACAATTTTGCACGATAAGTGAAGGCAACATACAGTACATTACATGCATATGAAACCAACTAAACCATCACTTGGAGAGCAAAGCACCACCACCCAACCGTGAATCCTATGATTCTCCCCGAGCTGAGGTTCTTTCCATGGATCAACTGTCTCCAATTGATCGATGCAATGGGTATTGAATACCCTCTTTGATGATTTAGTTTCCATTAGAAGTGTCCCGCTTTTATGTTTTTTTCATTTTCCTAGGTCTTTTTCCGAAAAAGCTCGTGTTTGTTTCCCATGAGGCTTTTCGTCATAAAAGCTTTCCTTTATCTCTCGCAAAGATTTTATGTTTTTTCCTTGATGGATGTTTATCTCTAATCCATCCAATGGATATTTATCTCCAATCCATCCAAGCTTATCTAGAATCACATCTAGAAGCTTTATCATGAAAGACTTATCTCTATCCCATTCCTCAATGGGATTTGGAAAGAATCTTGTCTCTTGGTGTCTCTCTTTTCTAAGTGATTCATTTATTAATTTATTTAATAATATTCTTTCTTTCCATATTACATATCACACCTATCTTTCCTCAGCTTAGGTTTACAATAGCTTAACACACAAGGGAGGGGTGTTACATACTCCCCCCCTTACATTTTACACCGTCCTCAGTGTATCACTACATCATGTCCTCGTTCACAGGTAGTTGGTTTCTCTCATGGCCTTGCCATCTAATGCAAATCTTCTGATGTATATCAGTTACAAGGAGTGATCCCAGCATATATCCAGCCATAGCTACGTGTAACATTGTTTCCAAATCATTTGTGAGAATTTATAGATGCAAAAATTTAACTATGATCAATATCATGATTCGTTACTCAATACTATTAAAGCAACTATTGCTCATTATTCATTTTATCTAAAGAATGCATGTTCTCTCCCTGCATTCTTCTGAGCCTTTGTGCTCTTGATGAACACTTGCCTTATGTAGCTCCTCTGCATATAACAATCAACTGGTATATTTGCATAATATATTATAATCAAGTTAGTTTATATATAATCATAACCACATATACTTATCATAATAATATGTATGCCATACTGCAATTAACCCATTGTTAATTATCCTAGAACCAATTCTTGATTCACTCTTCTATACAACTCCCTAATTGATTTCCCTGCCAAACATCTACTCAATGTCTTCATGCATACTTGCACACAAGGTGTATTATATACACTGATATACATATCATATTTCAATCATGTAAGATATGTAGTCATATGGATACCATATGTACTGCGTGTACATAGTACCATCTATGTTATAGCCCATCATACCATCCTCATGGAATCACCTGCATGACATAAACTTTATCCATACTTTTTTCCACTATGTTAGTATCATGCCAAACATTCCTTTATCCATTTTGGGTAAACAGAATAACTATGCTCAGTTTACAAGGATTTTTCATGAACATGTTCCATTTCTGTAACCAAAGAAAGTTTTATGTCAAGTGAAAATAATTTTCCGATTTCATGTGGTTATATCACAATAATTGTAGTACAATATTGTATTTATGCATATTTTTATATTAATCATACCTTTTGCTTAATGTTTTAAAGAATCCTTTTAACTCATATATTTTTTAAGTTTATTAATCATTAGATCAATAATTCATTGTTAAATAATTCAACTCGTGTGATTTAATATTACTATTTTTATGCCTCAACATCTTATTGGCCATGGTTAATTTAGTGTAGATATAATCTCATTTCCCTTTCATGAGTTATACATGAAAGTTTTACTACTTTCAATCCTACACCTTTTTAGTTAATTACTTATGATGTCATGGTACTTACATGCTAACACCTCCTCTTTAACATTAGATCATCATTAACCAATTTTATGGATTATTGCATGGTTTATGTAACATTTGTTATGTTGTCTTATTCAACCCAGACACATTATCAATGTAATTTAGCAAGAAAGCCTCCCAAAATTTCTTGGTACAAAATATGCATTTCAATTGGTATGATATTAGTCTGTACCATTCAATTGATCCATTGGTTCATAACATACAATTTGTGCTTCTTATTAATTACCATGGTTTTTATATTGTTGTACTCAAGGATACTTCTAGGTCCCACTATGCACATCCAATGTTGGATGCATATGTCATGGTATATAATAACCCATTAAATTTTAGTTTACCTTAATCACACTTTCTTCTAACCGAAGAACAAATCACATTCTAAATTCATTGTATATAGATGCATGTAGGTTTTAACCCCGTGCAAAAATTACATGCATATGAATTCTAAAAACATAAAATAAACATTGGTGAGAGCATAACACATAAAACAAATATACACAAAGATTTTCCCTGGATCCCAAAACTGGGACTACTAAATTGATTTTTTCATTATATTCCTTTCAATGTTACAATACATATATATACACGACGAAGCATCCATAAACCTCAATCCATTAACCCTATATTAAAATATAACTGTAGTTCCCTTGACCGGATCTACAAAATACCATGGACCGAAAACCATCACATCCAAAATCATGTGTGAAATCCATGCACAAAACCATAGGTAGGTCCACCCACCTAACATAGGGTCCAAAACAATTTTCCCTGGGGAGCTACCTGAGACCCTATAGAGGGGGGATATCGCACCCCTCAAACCCATCGACAGGGGGGTCTGTCGAAGAAAAGATCACATTCAAAATGAATTGTATATAGATTCATTAGTCAAAGGATTAATACTTAAGGCGGAACCCACTTATTTAACCCCCAACCTCTCATGAGGTATATAATTTCCCTTTGGAATTTACTAGTGAACCATTTACCTTACTAATGCTTAACATTTCCTATAATCATCCCCTCAAGTACTAGGTGGGATTTTTATTTAGCCATGTCATTTCATAGCAATTATACTATTTGACTATAGTTTAATCTTGACCAGAATCAATTACCACATATTCTCTAACAAGCATGGTAATTCCTTCTTGATTTTATCATAATCTAGTTTTATGAGAATTGTGATTCTTTCCTCATGAAGGCAACACCTTCTATGTATGATGGATCATTACACGATAGTTCATAAATGGCGCAGTCTACTGTAGATGACATAAGAGCTCCACTCTGAATCCCCTGATTTATAGGAAGTTTATACAAGGAGAATGCTAGAACTAAAGTTTTGAATTCAAGCACAAAATCTTCTAGCAAAACCCAGACAGATAATACCAACACCCTATCATGAGTTGATTCAACATGAACGAAACATATTCATAGGTGCTACTCACAAACCTTAGAACTAGGTGAAGCCCAACTTGATGCTCACTTGAGGATTCAACTATTTCTGTTCGCCCCATATCCAAACCCTTTAAAAATAACTTCCATACTATTAATATAATAGTTAAGTATATTTTTCTCTTGCTAGAGCCTGCAACATCTCCAGCATAAGATTTTGAGAGGTTTTCAAATATTTTGAGTAGGAACTCCAAATGGAATAACCTCCACTGTGGCCATTTAATAGGAGGACATTCTATGGGAAGAACTTGTCTCAGCGGTGTGTCTTTAATCTTTAGAGAAATTAATTCCTCAAAGAGACCAGAACAAGAATCCCAATCCCATATGCGCCAACTATTCCGTCCAGATCTAAAGATAGACTCAAGCATTAGAATTGAAATAAACAGAATAACGGAGACTCAGACACATATTTTCTAGCATGAATTCCAAGTTTTTTTTTTTTTCCTGAATTTTCAACAGTCATTGTACCAACTAGGGGTGTCATCGAGTGTTTCATGCACTTGAGGTAAGTTGTACTAATTGGTTCTCGGTTTCTCTCCACCAAATCAGGCACTATTGAGCCTAGCTGATTTTCCAATAGACATTGTTCCATCCCATTCTCCACAGATGATGGCACTAAAATATCAACCATGGATTTTCATGCAGCCTGAGATGCAATTCGTACATCAATGTCTGTATCAAGGAAAATACGTTCTAGTATTTTAAGCATGCGATTTACAAGAACCCTGTTTTCCAGTACATGACTTCCAAGTAGGCTGATGAACCATGCCCATGCATTGATTACAAGAACCTTATAGTTTTCATTTTCTATCATTTTCTCCATACACGTAAGAGAATTATTTTGTTTATATGGATACTCACTTAACTTTTAAAATGCACAATAGACCATTTGGGTAAACCATTATGTTTTGCATCTACCTTCCCCTTTCATTGCAATCGTTCGATATGAAAAATGGTAAACGGAAGTCCATGATGTTATTACGAACCCACTAATTTCCTAAATCATATAATGAGACATTACATTACTTAAATAAATCCGATCATCGATATTTTTTTGGCATAAGAGGGAAGATCCTGTAATGAACCGGATTCTAGACATGTTTGGTGTAAGTCGTAATATTTTAGAAGGATCTTCGTATGCCAAATAATATAACCCATGTTTCGGCAATGGCTTTACCAAAATTTATGAGCTCGACGTTTCCATTTCCACAATTGCATGGATCCATGAGACAACCTCAAGTTTCCTATCATGCAATTTCTCACTGGTCAAAGAGAACAAACATACTGCTTTCAGGGATCCTCTTATACAACCAAAAATTAAACCAACTTTACTACAATTCTTTTTACAAGAGTTCCCAAACTTTGATTGATTAATCGTACCCTCAATCAGAATGTAACACTAATTACTCGATCCATTTCTCACTCCTTTTTTGTTTTTGTGCACACAAGATATCACACATTTTCAACATCTATTATTGAACTGGCTAGCATTGTAAGTCAATCATACTTTTTCTATAGAACCTTCTTATAGCGCACCTATTTTAAAACTTAAATAATCATTCCATATTTTCTAGGGCTTTATATTCTTATCGAAACAATATTTCAATCCTTGCGGAATTTACGACACTTCGATCAACATTTTCGGCATAATTCATAATTAAATTATTTTTTATTAAGTCCACTAACTCTCTTACATGCGGTTCATTTCACTTGTTGCTTCCTTTCATTGATGAATAGTTACAACTATAGATAGAAAATTTATTTCCTTATATGAATTTCTCCATATTTTCGACAACCGTTATTACACTACACTAGTGACATTGATACAACATCTGTTACTACAACTAGAAAATCCTATTTCATAATTTAAGAAATATAATTAACAAAGTTTCCTCTTGCAAACAGAGGGTTATAAACTAAGGAAGGTGAGTGGGGTGAATGACGAGTTTCATGCCCCCAAAACAATAAGCATCTTTGACATTGGAAGAACACTATTTATTTTGCAGAACACATTACTTATTTGAAAGCAGCTATGTACTATTCAACAATTTTTTTTTATGTAATTTGAATGGAAAACATTTTACTGAAATTATTGTGGCACTACCTGTCCCCTTCACAGGAATTCTGAGAGTGTGCATGGGAAGGGCGTATCGACTAGATCATCTGTTTCATGATGTATACTAATTAATATAAATTGTATGCATTCAACCTTCTAGAGTCGATTCTTGCGAGGGAGAAAAATTCTGGAACAACACCTCGACAATATTTACTTTGACACCTTACGTCAAAGAGGGTGCACATTTTATGATATAAGGATGGACAATTTAATACAAGATTAACGCTCAAGAGAGAGCAATGAAGGTTTTTCAGACCCAAAAAAATTTCTCCAAAGGTATACAAACGGGAATCCCAACGCAGCTCCAAAAAATGTAAATCTAGCAATTCCAAATGCTTCTCTAGGAATAACATATGGCAAGAAAAACTATAGTGAATCAAAACCTTTGGTCCAACAAGCCGACACCCTTTAGATTGAATTGGCCACAAGAAAGGATTTTGCTTTATTCCACAAGCCCAAAAAAGATTCTAGAGAGAGACCAATCGTTTGCTAGAGAGAATTGCTCACAACTAGCTCATTACCGACTAACAATTAAGATGATACCATTGTATACGCGTGCCAAAAATTTCCTCCTGATACTTGCAATGTCCAAAAAAATGATTTGAAAACATTTTTTTTTTATTTTAGTAACATGTTGTTCATGCATATACATTAGAGGAATTTTCAACTCAAAATAGCCACCTAAGAAAAAATTAAGAAACTAATAAAATAATGTCATGTAGACAATTTTTTAATGTATCATTTTTATTATTCTTTTACCAAAATTACCCAAATAAATGTCACATTTATCAAAATAAATGTATATATATTTTATATTTAAATGATTACATTAGCACAAGATTTAATAAAATTTAAATTAAAAAAGTAAATTTAAATTAAAAAAATAAATTCAAAATTTAAAGGAAACTTAAATTTAAATTTAAATTACCCAAATAAACATTACTTTTATAAAAAATAACCCTCTACACATATTTTATATTGAAATTCATTTATTAACACGAGATTTAATAAAATTTAAATTTAAAAGGAAAATTTAAAATTTAAATTTAAATTTAAGTTACACAAATAAAGGCACTTTTATCAAAATAACCATATATTTATATTTTTTATATAAATTAATTTATCAATACAAGATTTAATAAAATTCGTATTGTATGGTCCAAACCAACGATTCTGGAGTTTCTCAGGGAAGCCTGAAACCTAGAGTCGTACAACAGAGCCCAGTCTCCCTCATGGAAGACTTTGTTTTTAATGAGCGCATCATGCCATTTATCTCGCTGCTGTTGAATCATTGTTGTATTTTGAAGTGCAAAGAGCCTAATTTCGTCCAACTCATTGATCTGTTGTAGTCGATTAATCTGTGCCTCGCTTAGATCTAGGCCAACTTCCTGTGCTTTTCGTAATGTTTGGATTTCGAATTCTATGGGAAAAATGGGTTGTTTTCCAAACACTAATTGATAGGGTGAGTAACCAGTGGTGCTTCTCCATGTTGTTCTATAGGCCCAGAGTGCTTCAAGTAGTATGGCAGCCCAATCATGCCTATGTGACGCAATGGTTTACGTTAGGATTGATTCGCCTGTGGGTGGTATGGAGTAGTGATTTTATGCTGGACGTGATAATTGTTGAGTGTTGCAGCTAATCTATTCCCAGCAAATTGTGGTCCTCCGTCTGTAATTATTTCCCTTGGAAGGCCATAACGTACAAATAGATGGAACAAGAACTGTATGACAGAGTCCTCTATGGCTCTTGGCAATGCTTCTGCTTCAACCCATTTGGTGACTTATTCTGTTGCCACCAAGATATATGTTTTCTGATTTGATGATGGGTTGATGGGTCCAACGAAATCAAGAGCCCATCGCTCGAATGGTTCAATGACTAACTGTGGTTTTAGAGGCATCTCATCAGATTGACCAGGATGTCCTGCTCGCTGGCAGCTATCACAGGCTTGGACAAATTTCTTTGCATCTCTGAAAATCGTGGGCCAATAATATCCTGTATGTAGTGCTTTATGTCCAGTTCGGAGCTCAGCGAAACTTCCACCACATGGTCCATCGTGACAGGCTTTTAGGATGTCAAAGATTTCATCTTCTCGAACACATCTCCTGATATGCATGTCTGCCACTGTGTGAAACAAATAGCCCCCAATCCACGAGAATCGAGCACTCTTCTGAACAATCTGTTTGCACTCATTAGGGGTTAGGTGTTTTGGTAGTTTACCTACTGCAAGGTAATTGGAAACATCAACATACCAGGGTGTTTGAACGGCAACAACAAACAGATGTTCGTCCAGAAATTGATCTTCAACTGCTGCTGCATCAATTGGCTTTGGCATTCTTGAGAGAAAATCAGCTACAGGGTTTTCTTTGCCAGGCCGATCCTTGATTGTGATATCGAATTCCTGTAATAATATCAACCATCTAGTTATTCTGGCATTTGCGACAGGCTTATTTCCTAAATATTTTATGGCAGAATGATCTGTATACAAGATAACATGATATCCTGTAATATAATGTCTAAACTTATTGACAGCATGTATTACAGCTAGGAATTCTTTTTCAGTAACAGTGTAATTTAATTCAGCAGGGGATAAATTTTTGTTGATGTAATAGATAGCATATGGTTTTTTTATCCTCTTCCTGCCCAAGGACTGCGCCAATGGCTGTATCTGAGGCATCAGATGATATTTGGAATGGTAAATCCCAGTTTGGTCCTCGAAGGACTGGGGTTGTGGATACGAGCTTCTTTAAATCCTTGAAAGCACGCTCACATTTTTCTGTCCAAAGAAAATCAACATTACCAATTAGTGCATATAAAGGTGCAGCAATGTGCGAATAATGTTCTATAAATCGTCTATAATAACCAGAGAATCCAAGAAAGCTGCGTACCTCTGTTTGAGTAGTAGGAGTGGGAATAAGCAAAAGTATTTGGATTTTGGCTGGGTCTACCTGAATGTCGGCTGCTGAAACATAGTGTCCTAGGATAAGTCCTTCAGTCATCATCATGTAACATTTTTCGTGGCTTAAGCAAAGCCTGGTAGCGATGCAGCGTTGTAGGACTTTTTTTAGGGTGTCTAGTGCTAGATCAAAATCATCTCCATATGGTGTAAATTCATCCATGTATACTTCAAGTCCATCATTTATTAAATCTGCAAAAATGCTAAGGATAGCCCTTTGGAATGTGGCAGGAGCATTACATAAGCCAAAAGGTAGAACTCGATAGGCAAATGTTCCCCGAGGACAAGTAAAAGTAGTTTTGTCCTGGTCTTCAGGGGCAATCTGAATCTGATTGTATCCATTAAAGCCATCCAGGAAAGAAAATAATTTCTTTCCTGCTAAGGTATCTAATACTTGGTCTATGAATGGGAGAGGAAAGTGGTCTTTTTGTGTTGCTTTATTTAGTTCCCTGCAATCACACAGATTCTCCATTTCCCATTCTTTTTTGGTACCACCACAAGCAGAGAGACCCATTTACTATCAGAAATAGGATAGATAAAATTGACATCTAAAAGTTTCTGAAGTTCAGCTTTTACCACATCCTTTAGGTGAGGATTAAGTCTTCTTTGCGGTTGACGAACAGGTCTGGCATCTTTTTCTATATAAATGTGGTGTGTACATAATTGGGGATCGATTCCTTTCATATCAGGGTAATCCCATGCGAATGCTTCTTGATATTTTCTTAACAAATGGATGAGCTTCGTTTCTTGTTCAGGTGTGAGGTTGGCATTAATATTTAAAGTTTTTCCCGGTTCAATTTCCACAATTTTACTATTTGCAACATAAGTAACAGGTATTGTTTGATCATGTGTATCTTTCAGAGGATCTTCTTCTAATTCATTATCAAATGCTGCTTCTATCATGTGACACTGTGTGCAGGATCTGGATTCAGTTTGACTAATGAAGTTATTAATGGCATCATCTTCTGTTTGATCTTTAAAATCAAGTGCCTCTTGTATAGTCAATGGAGATCTAATGTTATCAGTAAGGTATGATGCAGGGTGCTTGTTAGTTTTAATTATTGTGACAATTGGCTACGCTGGAGGATATAGAACTAAATTCTTGATATTTGGTCCTTTGGTTATGGTCATATTTCCTTACCGGCAACCAATGTAAGCATCGGCAGTGGCTAGCCAAGGTCTACCTAGGATTAGCGGGTGTCCATCCAGTCGGGTTTTTGGATTAATTATCAGGAAATTGGTTGGATATTCCCAGGAATCTACAGAGACCATGACATCATGTAGAGTACCCTCCGGTCTAACCACAGATCGTTCAGCCAATTCTAACAAAGTAGAGGTGGGTTCTACAGATGTAATGCCGAGCTTTTGGCAAGTTGTGGTTGTTAAAATATTAATTGCAGCTCCTAGATCAACTAAGGCATTAGACAGAGTTTGACCATAAATTTGAACAGTTACAATTGGATTCCCTGGGTCTTGATATTTAATGGGTGTCTCTTTCCTGGATAGTAAATCAGATAAAGTACCGACTACTTGGACTCTTGGATTAGTTGTTATATTCCTCCTTGGTTTCTTTATGCACAATTCTTTGATAGTTTTTGCATATATAGGAATGTCTTGAATGGCTTAGAGGAATGGGATTTTTATGTACAGATTTTGTAATTCTCCCAGAATGTTGAAGTCAAGATACTGTAAAGGTCGAGGTATGACTAATCATTCTAGGAACAGAGGAGAGGATGTGGTTGCTTGATTATGAGTCTGCTACTTATTTACATCCTCTTGTTGCAACTGATGTTCTCTTGGTAACTGATCGTCAATATGAACTGTTTTATCTCCCTCAGTTTCAATATTATGTCCAGATCGTAACTAAAGATCATTACACTCCCTCAGGTCGGGTTCTATTTCTGGTGATTCTACAATTTGGAGAGATTGGACTGGTCTGTTATTTGGATTGGGGTTGGGTTGGGCTGGGAGTTGCTGTCTCAGATTACACTGGGGATTTTGTTGTAAGGCTGGCAGGGTAGGTTGAGGGAGCGGAATAGTTCCTACTAGCTGGTGTATCGGTCTCTGCAAGTTTGTCTGCCAGGCTAAACTTTGTGGAGTATGGGGAGTCCATTGTGGAGGATATGGGCTATTTTTCCAATATGGTGGGGTGTAAGGGAAATTCGGCCAACCAGATTGGCTTGCCTGATTCAGCCACGAGTTTGAACAGGGAAACAACTGTGGTGACTAGTTTGAAAATGGGGGTTGAGACCGACTTTCCCACATAATATATTGTTGAGCATTATACTGTGGAGGATGAAAAGAAGAAGTTGGGTCTGGAAACATACCAGATTGTCTCGGCTGCCACTAGCGGTGCTGGTTGATCAAGTACACCGATTCTAGTTCTTCTTTTGCTTCCCTATATACTGCTTTCAATCTAGGAAGTGAGGGTCAACTCTCCGTAAGGTGATCTTTTGTACAGATGGCACATGTTTGGACTGTATCCAGTGGACATTCCTTGTGACTATGCTTTTTCCTGCATCGAGGACAGAAGATCGCCAAATTCTGTTCTGCCTCCATTTGCTTCTGTTTAGCCTGCATAATATCAAGTTGTGTAGTTAGTGTCCCCAGAATATCAGTTTTAAAATTTTCTAATAAATTTCCAATTTCTACACGTGTTACTCCTTCTGTTGATATTTTGTTATCTCTTACAAACTGATCATATTCTGTCGGTTTTACTCTTGTGTTGCCTCTCGAACTCTTGATACATAAATCAATGATGTCAGCAAAATTCTCTTGATAAATATCCCCTTTTCCCATAATGTTTAATGTTTCAATCCATTGTTCCTTCATGCCCCTTATCAATGCAGTTTTTAACACATCATCAGGTAAAGGTAGTGATGCATAAGGAGATCTTTGTAGATTGTACTGAAAACGTTTCACATACTCCTCTAATGTTTCATTCAGTTTGGCTATCATTTGAAATATTTCGTCTTTTAATTCTCTAGACCTACAATAGTCCTGATGTTTTTTCAAGAAAGATTCTTTCATTTGATCCCAATTGTTTATGACCCCACCACCTAGTCCAATAAACCATCTTAAAGCAGCCCCTTTTAATGTAGAGGGGAATAATTTCAATTTCTGGGGATCGGTGGTGTAATCATATCCCCTGCACAACATATCGAATTCGAATAAAAATGCATCCGGATCTTCTGATGTGAGACTGCGAAATGTAGGGATATGTTGAAGAGAGATAGCTTTCATGGCCACATTTGCTACAGAATCCACTATAGGATATTGTAATGTAGAGGTTTGAGCATTTGGCTGGTTCTGAGCCATAGGATCGAATATATGCCAATAACCTTCTGAGATATCTAGGAGGGTATTCCTAGGTTAAGAGGGAACGATTTTGACAGGGATGGTTTTAATAGCACTTCCTTTATCTGGGATAATGAGAATACCTGATGTCTGAGGAGATTGGGTTCCTTCAACAATGATTTTTGCAGCGCTCCCCTTATCTGGGCTATTTAATGGTTGATTTGTTCCAATAGGAGATCTTGATTCCTCGGTTTCCCCTGTTTCTCCTTCTCCTTCACAAAGGTTGCTGAAATTCCCTTCTTGCAATAGTTTTGGAGTAGAATTTTCAATTTCTTGAAAGTCCTGCTCTTCAGTTTGACTATGCACCTCAGCAAAGGCTACAGATGGTGATCCTGTGGCCTGAAGGGAACTAGTAGGCTGTTTAGAAATGATTTTCCTGGGGCCTACTGATGGCTGAGATTCTGCTTTCTTATAGATTTCGTCTATGAAGGTCGTTCGGCCAAGGGTCACCGAACCCTTAGCTTTTTCAGGTTTGGATGGAGGTTTGATATTATTTTCTGGTTTTTTTTGCTTAGTCATGCACTCAAATGGACTACTAAATTCTATTCAAACAAAGCAACAACAAATCTGTTAGGAAAGCGGGTAGTGAAGCAGGGCTTTTACATGCTCCGTACGCAGGTTCTTACCTTCTGTTTTTAAGATCCAACTCTTCCCTAGTAGGTTCGTAAACTACTCTGAAAAAGACAAATGGCTACACTCTTTCCCCGGCAATGGTGCCAAAATGTAGAGCTATATAAAGGGTCTCTTTCACCTCTAATTACCTCACATTAATATGTCAATCCGGGAGCGTTTTTTTATTTAAAAGAGTGTCTCAGTCTGAGGCTATCATTTTCCAGAGTAATGCTAGTAGTACATCATTCAAAAATACAAGAGTAAACGGATGCTTGTCTATAACTAAGTTACTTCAAAAGAATAAATCACGCACTGAGAAAACTAGGCAACTTATCAGTCAAGGGTTCGGCAGCGATAACCCATCCCTTTGGAAACTGATGGAAAGGAAATTAGAGCATGGACCATGAATCTGGGAGCTAGACAGTAAATGCCGACGCTCACTATAGCCTTAGATCGTCTCTCACACCAAAGCAAAAAATGCGAGTAAATGGAACGACAGATAGTAAAATGGAACAACAAATAAGAAATTGAACAGCAAATCTGGAATGGAACAACAATTCTAAAATGGAACAACAACTAAACAACTAAGTCTCGCGAGCAGTCATCAAACTTAATCTACTAACTCAAATGCACTCATCGTAATCAAACAACAATCTTTCAATCTTAAGGCAAATCAAGCAGAACACACTAATAGAACAGCACTAGTTACTGATAAGTTATGGAATAGCGCTTGTAAATCATATACACACACAACATGCTTGAATAGTAATCTGATCAATCTTAATTAACAGGAATACGACTTTGTTTCAAAATAGAACAGCATTACTTCTGATTCCAACAATCGTAAAGAACACCGCTTTCAGATGAATTCTATAACATGAATGTACAGCACAAATGCTCTGTAACATAACAGTAACAATATTTGGTCAGGACTAATAATATTAAATCAACTCTGAAAGGATCAGTAATATAATGCAGAGTCAATACAACAGTTCGGTCTGTAAAAACCTTAATGAATTAATCTTAACAGAGCATATGATGTAAACTTATAAAGCATATCACATTACCAAATAACGACGATAAGCAAATCACGCAGAAATCAAATCATAGTAATATAGAAGCAAGTGTCCTCCGGGGCCGGGCCCTTAGCCTCCAAGGGTACACCGCTTTAGGTTAATCTAGACGCAAAGATAAGATAATCACCAAGTTTGTATTAATGGATGAAACAAAACTACAATGAACCAGTTCTTATCGAGACTCGATGATCAAAGTTTTGATCTTAACAGAAATTACATAAAAGCATAATCCCCCCAAAGTTAACAGTGTTGTCCCTTTATATAAGGGTGACGGTGGAGATGTCTAAGTAACAAGATAGATAAAGCAGCGATCCATCAGGATCAAAGATCTTGAGGGATTCGCCAAACTGTTAATCCTTAATCATCTCTTTTCTCCTCCGCCGAGCTGGTGTCTTCTCCTCCTTTTCCGAGCCAGTTTGCTTTGATCTACTTAGCCTTGTTTGCACTCGGTCCCCCGTCAAAGGGACAACAGTTACCCTATTCTTGTCTTTTTCTTTGGAACAGAAACTCCTCGTTTTTACCCTTTCCTGCACAGGAGAATGACAATTATCAGCGGTTAAGTCTTGCATATTAATTCTCACATGTTTTGTTATAATTCTTTATTATTTTCCAAGTTCATGATGAAAAAAGGTTTACAAGTTCTACTGAAAAGCCACTGAAATGATTATCAAAAGCATACCTTTTTAGTACTCCACAGTGTGGAGCTCTCTATTATAAGAATGTTGTATATACCATATTTTCATCCTAGGTCTTCGAATGCTTCTGGTTGTAACCCCATAGAAGTTACGCCAAAGTCCTCTTGACTACTTCTGTCTGCCCATGTGTCTGTGGAAGGAATGTTGTAGATATCTTTAACTTCATGTCCATATTCTCCCACAATGTATTCCAGAATGCACTAAGAAATCTTGTATCCCTGTCTAAAATGATACTCCTTGCTATCCGAAAGTGTAACCAGACCTATCCAAAGAACCTTTTTGCTGCTTCTTGTCCACTGATGGTGTTTTTACATGGCATCATAACATACATCTTATTGAACCTATCAAATAACATGAACATGTAGTCATGTCCCAAGGATGCAGGTAAGGGATTATACATACCTTGTTTCATGTTGGTAGGCTTGTTGGTACAACAAATAATTCATCTTCTTATGAACCTAGCTACTATTTATTTCATCTTGGGCCAATACACATACCTTTGCAAGTTAACCACTATCTTCCCTACACCAAAGTGCCCTGCAATCTTAGAGGTGTGAGTGTCTCTAATCAACTGCAAATGCTCACCTTTAGGAATACATATATTATCTAGCCTATAGAGTAACCCATCTTGGAGATGGTAGTCAACAGTGTTGTCGCCATCATGCACATGACTCTGACTCTACAACTACTCACACACCTCCTCAAATTCCTCATATTCTGAATTTCCCTGTCTGTATGCATCATGGGTGAATGGCTCCAAGTGCGTAAGAGTCTCCAAAGCTATAATATTTGATGTGGGTGGCCTTGAATGCATAACGACCAACTTGTATGTGTTTCCCTTGTTATACTTGATCACCAAATGAAACTGCTGTAAAATCCCCATCCACTTGTAAGGCCTAGCTTGTTGTAGCTTATTCTGGGCCTGTAGGTTCTATAATGGATGGTGATCCATGTGGATTATTGTCTCGTTTCCCATCATATAGTTCTTCCACTTCTTCACATCTTGCACCATGGCATAAAGCTCCTTATCGTAGGTAGGGTAGTTAAGAACAACCCCATGAAATAATTCAGAATGGTAGCAAACATGATTTCCTCCTTGCATCAGGAAAACTCCCATAGCATAGCCACTTGCATCTATCTCCACTTCAAAGGGTCATTGCAAGTTTGGTAATTACAGAACTGGTGCTTCATTGATTCTTTAACTCATCGAAAGCCTTATGCTACCATTTTCCCTAATGGAAACTCTTTCCACTTGTTGCTATGACGTGGAGCAGTTTTGCTACCACTGAAAATGAGGTTATGAATTTCCTCAGGTTCTGTGATGCTCCAATGAAACTCCTAACCTCAGTAACATTAGTAGGCACCGACCATTTCATGATGGCCTCCATCTTGGAATGATCTATCTTCAATTCTCCTCCACCAATCACATGTCCCAAATACACCAAGGACTATTGTGCAAACTCGCACTTCTTGAGATTTATTAGCATTTGGTGCTTCTTCAATGTTTCTAGAACCTACGTCAAGTGTGAAATATGCTCCTCCTAGGTAGCACTATATACCAGTATATCATCCAAATAGACAATAACAAATTAATCTATAAAAGGGCGCGATACAACATTCATGAATCTCATAAATGTAGCTGGTGCATTACATAGGCCAAATGACATAGCTAACCACTCATACAAACCTTTCCTAGCTTTGAAGGCGGTCTTCCATGTATCTTCTTCTTTGACTTGAACCTGGTGATATCCAGACTTCAAGTCCAGCTTGTTGAAATACTTTGCTTGCTGCATCTGATCTAGTAGACCGTCTATCCCAGGAAAAGGGTATCTATTATTGAGAGTGATTTTATTGAACACCCTGTAATCTATACACATTGGCAAAGTCCCATCCTTCTTTGGCACAATGATGATGGGTGACCCACATGGTGATGTACTCAATGAAATGATACCTTATTCCTGCAGCTGCTACAAATGTTTCTTCACCTCACTTGCTCCTATAATAGACTTCTTGTATAACCCAATATTTGGCTATGAGGAGTCTAGAAATAGCTAGATCTCATGCTCCACTTCTCTCCTAGGGGGTAATCCTTTAGGCTCTCGGAACACGTCCTTGTATGCCTGGAACAATTCCTCCAAATTTTTTTTTTGTTTCTTAGTACACCCCTCTAGGGATGCCTTGCCTCTTATTGAATCCTCTATAGAATGACCTTCTCTTGAAAACAATAATGCATACTTCTTGCTAGAACTAATCAATTTCTTGTCCTCTTTGGCAATTACTACTGAAATTTTCGACTTGCCTTTGTGCGCGTTGATGATGAATGATTTTCCATCCTTGATGAGCCGTTACTGGTTAGATCTCCTCATGAACATTGCATTACGCATGTACATGTATAGAATCCCAAGAATGTCTCTACATACATCAAGGGGAACCACATCCATGTCTACTTCATCAATAAAATCAACACTAATAGCAAATCTAATTTTACACATTTTTGTTACCTTTAGCTCTACATCCTTATGTTCCCATCCCAGTGGATATGGGTTTGGATGATCACAAAATTCCTGCCCGAACTTGTTGACTAGATCTACCACAATGATATTTTCATGCGATCCTGAGTAAAACAAAGCATCCATCTTCATCTTCTTGACTTGTATCTTTACATGGAAAATTTTGGTCATTTCTTTCTATTCTTGTTGTTGAAGGCTACTCAGATTCACCTCCTTTTGTATTGATGCAGATATGATCTTATCATCCATGTCCAAGCTTCTTTCAACTTGGTTTCTCGAATCAGTAGCCATGAGATTATTCTTCTTATTATCTTTCTTCTTATTCTTTGGTTTTAGCTGTAAATGCAACCTCCAACACTTCTCCTCTGTATGTCCATCAATGTTGCAATTGTTGTTGTGGTTGCTAGGATCTTTGCATTGGCGTGCTGTGGCTGCCATGTTTTTATCATCTCCCCGTTTTTGCTTCGTCTGTCCATCCTCATAATTGTCTTATTACTCCTTTTGCTTCAGTCCACTTGATTGTGCTCTTTTCAAGCCTATGTTATCCAGGTACTGTGCCTGTACATAAGCCTCGTCCGCTGCTTTGAGCTTGAACAACATCACTTGCTCACGCAGTTGGTGGTGTAGACCCCCAAAATAATTGAGGAGTATATATTGTTTCTTTGGAGAGATGCCCAACCTTATAGCCATCTTTTTGAATGTTGTGGTGCACTCCTCCATGCTTCCGCCTGACTTTTTCCTAAAGTAATGCCACCGAATCCACCAGAATTCTACGTACCTAATGGGATAAAACTATGACTTAATGAGGGTTTTTAAATCCTCCCACTTAGTCACTCGAGGTTCTCCCTCCAACCTCAAGGTTTCCGTGTGGCTCTCCCACCAAGTCAATGCATGGCCCTCCAATTTCAACTGTGCGAATGAGATCTTATTCCCTTCCTCGATCTGATGGACACTAAAATAAAATTCTAGTTGCTGCAACTAGTGGTTCAGCTTAAGAGCGTTAATCTCACAATGGTATCACTTGATATCGACTTTTTCTTCCTCTTTAAATATGGATTGGTTCACGACACTTGAACTCGGTTGATATTTTTTTGAGTTCTTTCTTCAGCTAATTATCTACGTTTTCCCAATCTCTCGATCCCCCTTCTGATTTGTCTCTTCATTCGAACCCCCTTCTTCTCCGAATATCACTAGATTATTTCTTAGGGCTTCCATGAGGAGGTTTACATTATAGTTTATATCAGTGACTTGTTCTTCGAGTTGTGAAAACCTCACCTCTCTAGGATCACAAGGTTCATTTATAGATTCATCACCCATGATTAAGGTTTTATGATTTTCAGCCTTGTTGATCTAGATCCATGCAATATAAAAAAAATACTCAAATAAACCTACTCTAATACCAAACGATTTGTAAACTACCATGGATATTCCATTGGATAGTTCGTCACAACAGATCTTATAATATTATATTAAAAATATGAGATTCTACACTATTACAATTTTATTTAATTTCTAGATCTATAAAATTAAAAGTAATTAGTTCATGGATGTAAAATTAAATCAATAAGAAAAGTAGAGAATGAAAAAATAAGCTCACACGCACATAATACACAATACGTGCCCTCTGGGAAAACCTTTCGAGAGAAAACCCAGTTGGAAGGTGAGGTCGCTTCACTCTCTTTCTCTGTTTGGAAATATGGTTGCATATACAAAGAAGTAATGTCTATGGCTCGTGGGCTGCTATAGTGAACAAATCCTCCCTGTGTGCTCTACCTCCTATCTCTCCTGGCTATATTTTCTCAACTATGGAACAAAATTCTCTCGAAAGAATGGAATGCCTCTACCTCCTAGTGGCCCGGTTATAACACAGTCCGATGGCCTACTAGTGGTTAAGTTTGACTATAATAACTCTTAAATAGAGTTACAAAATAGAATCTTCTATAGTATTTTACATCACAAGGATATGGCTAGCACCTTTTCCATGAATAATTTGGCTAACACGACATCCTCCCAAACTATAGGTGTGAAAACAGGACAATCAACTTCTAAGTGGCATAACGTTTGCATATAGACTCCAATTGACGTGATTCTTGCACGTTGGAAAAATATTTGTGTGTAGGATAACATGAAGATATGCTTAGTTTATGTAGAAAATTTTTACCCCCAAAAATGTCATTTTATGCCTCAAAATGCTCCTGGAAGGTTTCAAACCCTGTTTCGCCAAACTAGGTCCCACCGGTAAAAACGGTCCTGTGAGCGGATTCCTACACTTTTTCCACTCCAAATGCATCAAGATGGATGTAAAAAAATATAATGATCCAATTCGGATCACTTAACGGATGCTTTATCATGCAACATCACAATTTCCAAAATCAAATAAATATTCCTGTAGACTAACCTATCTTGTTCACACAAGCCTTCATGTTAAACAAACAACAACTTGGGATAGTTTTTGAAATCTAACCCTAGCAGGCCTGAATTTTGGCCCTAGTCATAACACTTGGTTTATTTTAGCCATCACCTGGGAATGCATCATTATATAAACTCAATTTATGTACATATGTACATATTCTGTAAATCTATGTTTTGAATTTCCTCTCTAATGGTTTTTTTTTTCTCAAATTTGGTCACAGATTGCAAAGGGTATCCCTTCCTCCCTCTTTCTCTTACACACCCCACAAGCACAAACACAAACACCCATGCTTGCATAAAGAAAGATATCATATGGTAAGTATTTATCATGCCAAACCAAATGAATCATTTGAAAAGAAAGTGAAATTTGTTGTCTGTCGTGTCTGTTTGTATGAGTACAACTAGAACATCGATAAGGCTTAAAACATAAGAAAAATAGAGAACCTCGTGAATTGTGAAAAAACCATGTTGATAGGACATTTTCGAAGTGTTAGAATGTTCCTTGGAACAATTATTTCAACCTGTGATGTCATATTAGATTATCTTCCAGCCTCTGATACTCTGTCCTACACTTGCAATATTTTATGATTATTATCAACACTATTGCAAAACCATAATATGTTTCATTCAGAATGATTTTCCCTTTTTCACCTATATAAATATTGAATATTTTTTCTTTTGCATTACATCTATACCCATCAAAATGGTATAGTCTCCTTCCGTAGAATCTTCTTAACATTATTGAATAGTCTCCTCTCTATTTCCATCCTTACCTTTGCCTTTGGTCTCTTCTCTAGGAACAACTGCATTTGGAATTTCTATATTGACATGATTTCCTTCTTGATTAGTTTCATTAGATGAATTATTCTTCAACATAGTCTCAATATTAGTATAAGAAGCTCCAACAATCTTAAACCTCTCAACGACAACATCTAGGTGTCCTATCCATGCTAGATCTTCCAATCTGATCTCCACTTGTGAGTGTTCCAAAAAGTATGCTTCCCCAAAATAGATGGATTTGAGTTCTCATTATAGTAGCTTGTTTTACTACTTCAGCAATAGATGTCACTATCTCCTCAGTAGAATATCCATCAACCCCAGCCAATTTCATTTTTCTTTTCAGGACCTAATCCTTCTTGGTTGCAGATGGATCTTTTAACTCATTTTGGCACTGCTCTTCTAGCTTCTCCCGCATTTCAGTTGCAGTCCACATCTTCTCCTATGAACTATTGAAAACTGGATAGATTTTGAAGAATCCCATGTACCAAGATCAACCTTGCTATCCAAAGAAAGATACCATCGAATTTTTACACTTTCAAAATATTGTTGACCCAGCGCAAGCAATCCCTCAAAGAAGTCATGATTTATCCTCAAAGCTTCCTCATAATTTTGTCCAGTTTGGGAGTATTGATCCTAGACATAGTCATATGCAGTTTGAAGTTGTGTCGTAACCAATTCCTTTGGAGGATTTTCATCCAAAGGAATCTGCTTCCTAGCTGCACACATATGGACATTTTCCCAACTGAAGAATGCCAAAGCTTCCACCTCCTAGAACTTGCACGATTCCATCTCAAAGAGGTGTTGGGCTTGTTCATTGGTCACAGTTTCCTCCAATGCCTCAAAACATAACTCCATTCCTAGCACAGGTAGATCCAAGTGAGCATCTAGATCAATTCCTACTTGTGTACGAAACAACTAAGAAAAATAAAATAGTGATTCATCAATTTCAACTTCTTTGCCTTCAAGCTCATCCCCATTTTTGTCTTCACAAGTTTTCTCCAAGGATACCTTCTTATTAGGTTCTTTTCTCATGTCTTCTACTATGCTACTGTTTCTTTCTCCTAATGAACCAAAATAATTCTCCTTGGTTTTAACATCCTCTTCTTGAACTCCATCTAATAGAGGTTCCTCCTCTTCTTCAATCAATGGCTCCTGCTCAAGATTCACCTTGAACACATACAACCTGAAAGGATCATTTTGAAAAACTGTGATTATAAATTCTTTCTTTGTTGTTCAAGCCCCTATTTGTAGAGGAGTCTGTGTTTGAGTTAACTGTCCTTTTCTGCTCAACACGCTGAGTTGTAACAACTTTGTCCAATATAAGCTCTTCTGTAGTTGTAATAGTCACAATATCCCCATCCAAATCCTTGTATTTTATTAAAACTACCTTGGATGAGGATAATCATTTCCTCACTATTTCTCTCAATTCCTTAAATTGGCATTTTTCTGCCATTAGACTAAGCCTTATGTCATGGTCAAAAATATGTTTTGATGGCCTCCAATGAATTTATGCCTATGATTTATGCGTAGGTTGAGGGGCATGATTAACCTGATGACCTTGAGAACAATTAGATCCCATGGATATTACTTTGGAAGACACCGTAAAAGATTCCAAGACCGAGGTATTTTTTTGTGAAGAAGACTCTTTGGAAGACATTGACAACATAGGTTCCTGCAAAGGTGGCCCATTAGATTGATTACTCAAGTTATCAGCAGGAAGCCTCTCCTATTTAATTTTCTTCTTTGGCATTGGTTTAGTAGGTAAAAAAGGCCCCATACTGCCAACAGGAGTTCCTCAAATTATTGATGCCCCCACGGATGTAAGAGGAGTCCATGAATAGGTAGGCACTGTGGGCCTATTTTACAGGTCTGGCTAAGAATATTTCTTGTTCCCAAGGGAAGCATGTAACCCTTTGATAATTTCCAAGCCATGCTTGTGATTCACATCAACCTATAGAAGGGCCTACACATCTTGCATGGCTAACTCTAACCTACCAATAACCTCATATGTTAGCGCCCTTCTAAAAAGAGCCCTGCTTAAATGAGGGTGCATTTCAAGAGTGAGTGTACATTCATTAACAACACTTTCATACTGAATAGGCTTCATCTACATCAAGTGTGTTGTTCGATTATTGTGGAAGATGGCATGGTCCAAGTGATTCCTAGTGATAATATTGATAGCCTTTTCATACTGTTCTAAAGCGTCCACTTAAGCTCTGTTTTGGAATCTCTTGTTTCCTTCCTCTTTCGGCTCATGTGCCCTTTTTAGGAAGAGTGATGGATCAAGATCCACTTTACTTCAGTGACTACTCTAGATTTCTTAGAAGTAGGAAATGCCCCTACGCCTTTCTTTTTCCTCGCCCCATACTTTACCATGACAACTTCCCAACAAAGATAAAGATATCCCAACCAATAATGTGAACTAGTGCTAGATTAGATTTTCTCTCTGTATTCGATAATGCCTCCATAGCGTTCTTTCTATGCTTAATAACGTTTTTTTAGCCGAACCCAACTGAGCTAAATTCCCCAACACTTAACAATCTCATAGGATACAAATCTATACTTTCATTCCATCACTAGATACTTTTATGAATCACTACTTCCTCCACATACTAGTTTCAATTGGGCATAGATCAGGGTATACAATCCTAACAATAGAGACCATATCCATACTTCTAACTAGTTTCAACCATCAAGTTCCTCTCTAACCTATCCAATATTGATTGAAAGGCAATCTTGGTGAAATTAAAAATCTTAATGCTAATGTGCATGCCATTCTAAATTACAGATATTAAAAGTTGCAACTAATCAAGTTTGAATTTTGATCATGACCCATGATTGAATGAAAATGAATCCAAATCTATTGGAGTTGTAAGTCATCTTGAAATAATATGTAATGCCACTGGATAATGCATACTAAAATATGATTTTTTTTAGAGAAGAGTACTATTATTTTTTGTTAAAAGGCCTCTACATTTCATTCTAATGATGGAAACGTTATTAGGAATTTTCAACTTATTTCCAAGTATAATATTATATTGAAACCAGTAAGATCATCTCTTGCAAAATTTACCATGATAAATGCTAAAGATAACTTTGAAGGTCATCTCAATATGAAGCGGGATAGGAAGGCTTGTACAATTAGGCCAAGAAAAGTTTTGAACAAAAACCAATCTCAACCCATTAAACACATTTTCAACATGAATATCCTTCCTGGCATTAAATTATATACAAGGTGATTTTCCCTCGAATGCACATCTATGGGATGATCATTTTTGCATATTCGTTTCTATGATCAACAAGCATCAGAAGAAAAGACTCTTCAATGCTCAAACCACAACCTCTCCAACATAGCTCACATGTACCTTATACTCCATGACATTCAAGTTATATACTTAAAAAGTTATCACAAAGTTCACAATTCGACTATCCTCTCTAAAGTCCATCTCACATTTCCAAGACTCATATGTCTAACTGGAACACTAAGAATCCTTTGAAGGTTTTCCTCTTGGACTTCTAATATAGAGGTTTATCTTCCTGTATGCTACTATTTTATCTCATAATTCTTGGCTATGAAATCATGTCCTTCTCCTCATTAAGTCTTTGCTTCAGGCTCTTGTGCCCATTTCATGTACACAAAGATTTCAACTGATTCACAGTGGTTACGAGATTCATCTAATCCCTTTCATTACCTTTTTCTCTACAATACCAACACCATCAATTTATTAGTTCTACTCTCATTATACCAGGATAATTCTATACAGAAAACCCCCTTCATGAATTCCCAAATGAATTTGTCTACTATCTCTGTTTGTAATAGAGATTCCTCATGTTTGCAACTTAATTTGGTTCTTACCGTAGGTTTTACTGTGAACTACAAGATGAGAACCATAACTCATTTCTACTTAAATATCATTCCTCTAGATGAAGATATAGAAAAACTAAAGGTAGAGCCTTATACAAAATCCCAACATTTTCTAAGATAGAAAACAACTTAGATGTCAGAAATGACTCACTTATTTATTTGTCTGATGATTAGCAAGCATGATTTCTTAGTTGGTGGATTTTCCATATGCTACTTACTATGTTCTCTCTATTATGTTGGGGGTTATCATGGCCCTATTTTATCTTGCTAATCTGGTCTATTAGGGATTGGTTCAAATCCTCAATAGCTTAATTTCTCCTTTGTTGTAACTATCCTATTTTTCTTCTACTCACCTTGTGAATGGAGGTTGATTTTCTTCACAATTTCTACTTCCATCACCTTCTCCTTCGGGTACCCCATTGACCTAGAAAACATTGTATTAGTTTCCTCCAATTTTCCAGTCTTTTATTTACGTTGTGAGATGTCATATTTCAACCACCCAACTTCTTTGTCTATACCTAAGAACTTGGGGCAATTTTTTCTGATTCTAGAGTACTTGGGAGACTCCAAGATAGCCTTGAGGCTGATAGTATTTGAGGATTTCTATATTTACCTTGCTACCTCTGTGAGTTTTTTTCTTGGGAATGTTAGGAATCTCACCAAAGGATATAAAGTGATTTTCTTCTTTCCCATGGTTGTCTATATTATCCTTTTCAGTCTGTTCCTTGTTGTTTAGGGCATGTGTCGGCATGTGTTTGGTAGGAGTCCTATTAATAGGCCATGTGCCAAACGTGTCAGACATGTATCCTCATGTATTGGTGTCTGACACTAGGATACAAGACATGGGGCATGTTTGGAGATGTCTTATTACTTAGTCACTAAGTAAAACACATAAATTCATTTTTCAAAATGCATTTATCTTGCTTCTAGTTTGAGGGCTCCTCGATAAAGTTCATATATTTCTTCCATTGTAACCATAATGTCGGTGAAGAGGGTTTTGACCATGTCAAGCGGTTTTCAAGCTCATGTCAACAAGGATGTTCTCTAATTCTATTTTTCAAAAGCTTCAAATGATAACTTTCCTTTATTGTTGTGTTTTCTCATGGAATTACTTTATTGAACTTAATTTCAAAATTTCAAATTTGTTGTCTCAAAATCACTAAAATTTAGAATACCTGGTTTATGTACTTTGTGTAATAGGGTGAATGACAAGTAGTTTTTCACTTTGAATGACTTCAATGCTTGAGTGATCTTGATTCTCCTTCACCATTTATTCAATTTCTATTAAACAATTTTGATTACACACTTCATAGGTTCTAGAAGCTTTCTTCAAGGGATCCTTCCATGTAGGTTTCCCATAAATCCAAAAATTCATCAATGAGGGGGAATAATATATTGATATTCAATGGATATCATTTTCCCACTAGGCTTTTGTGGTTAAATGGAATAAAATAAAATGGTTGCAACTATATTAATATTTTTTAGAATAATTGTGATGAACCTAAATTAGAAATGGCATTAATGTTTTGTTCAAGTGGCATTGGTGTGAACTCAATTTTGTTCACAAGTAGAGAGAAAATCAATCCACAAGAAAAGTTTCTTGTTTTGATAACCATAAATTGTAGAGCTGGAAAGTTGACTTTGTAAGGATATATCTTCTTCAATTTTACTTCAAATTGTTATTATGACCCCAATCTAAAAATGAAATCAAAACTTTGCTTTGGATGACAATGGTGTGATTGCAATCAGGCTCTTAAACAAAAAGAAATACTAAAGTCATGCCACAATATAATAATCAATTGATCTCATTTTTTTGGCTATGGTTTTGAGGTTGTAACTTCCTCATTATGGCTCAAAATTGCAATTATAACCCATTTCAGAAACGGTGACATGACTACACTTCTAATGGCATTTGGTGCAGCTGCAATATGGCTTTCAAGCGAGGGGAAATTCCACCGCAAGATAATCTGAAAAAAAAAAAAAAAAAAAAAAATGACTTCACATGACCCAAATTGCTTCTTAGATACTACTTTTTAAGATCAATATTGCATAATAATAACAAGAATAGAAGTAACACACAATTGGACATCAAAGGATTTCTATTATCCACACTAATCAAGTGAGGGAAAGCTCTCCCAACCACTTCAAAGGGGATGACCTCTAATACAAGTGCCAAAGCATGATAGATAAACACTCCTTGATTACATGAGGAGAACTCCATCCCTAGTTACAACCGCTCTAGATATCGTTGCACCAATCCACCATTAGTGGACCTTACATAATGAACATAGTGATTTTTATTTATTAACCATCATAGTAAGATTTTATTAATGACTAGGCAACTTTACATTAATTAACCACAATAAATCTAGAAACTTAACTCTAATGGGCATTTAGTCGATTATTACATTACTGGAGAGGGTCATGATGATAATTGTATCTTTCTCTAGTGTTGGAGTGAGGTTGATACAAGGGAATTTGGGCACTATAGCAAATATTGTGTTTGACATAATAGTTGTTGATTATTTGGCTTTATGCAACTTACTAATATTATAATACGAAAATTTAGTTCATCATAATGACATGGTAAGGATGCTACTAGAATGTGGCTCGATGTGGGCTTTGTCAGTAAAATTTAATTTGTGTGGTTAGCTGAAGTTTAATGTGACCAACTAACTAGTATTGCACTTACCTGATACATTACTTTTATTTTTTGGGGCATTATTTTGAGGCCCATTATGTTAGTGATCCGTCTGATCTTGCAGCCTTCCTATCCCTCTTTTTTTAGAAGTTGATGTGACATTTGGGTGTGTGTCATCTATCCATCCTGGTTTCTTCCCTATGCTTCTATTTCTCTACTGATCTTATTCTAGCATCCTTGGACTAGTATTGGCATGAGGGAAGCATCCATCTGATCCTTTGTCTGTTGTTTCTTATTTCTTTTAACAAGGACATGTGATGGTTTCTCTCCACTACCTTGCAATGGGGTTTTTTGTTTTTTTTTCTTGAAAAATACTTGAATTTCACATATAATAACCTAGATTTATATATTTCTTTTAACATTAAATTGATGTCACAGTAAACATATGAATATCCCATTAAGTATGAGCTAGATATGGTTCAAAGAATCTTAGCTTTAGCCTAAACATGTGATAGAGCAATTTCTGAGGTGTGGAGTTTTATTAGAGGCACTATTCATTTGTTTGTTTTGGTTATAAAAAGGGTTTTCTCTTGGTTTTATGTGACATTAAATTTATTATTTGTAGCATGTTGACAAATGGGAAACAATAATATATGCCTGTTATCTTGCAAAAATTGATGTTGAATGAAAGGATACAGAGTTTAACTGAGCTACAGTCTACTTTGGTAAAAACAAAGGAACATCTTAAAAAGCTTCCTAAGAATACACTATATACAAAGTTTGAACACAAGTAATATATGGATTTTTATTTTGCAGATATGTTATTTTTTCTACCCAAGATATCACAACAAGAAAAATATTGATATTGTAGGAATTGTTTGAGGACCTCATTAAGGTCGATTTTTCTGATGTCCTACTTGATTGATATATTCTCATGATAGGAAAGCTTTAAATATGAATTAATATGTTCACGAAACAAATCATATTCAAAATTTATAGATATAAAAGATAAAAAAAAATCAATGCCTTCGTTTGATTCTTACCTAACTCTAGTGTGGCCAGGATACAGTATATGGGATTGGAAAAGGGAAGGGGAGACAACACAAAGCATGTTTTGGATATGATCATTTGTTGTTCGAGATCCTTTAGGCACCTGAACCATCGACTTGGGAAATGTTTCTAGTAGGGATTCCTATGGTTTTTAATGTTGTGATTTTTTCACCTCATGGTTATTTTGGGCAAGAAAATGTTTTAGGAATGCTAGACAAGACATTGGTGGATAGGTAAACAATTTTTTTATAATTGTAATATTCATTCCATGATATATTTTATTTATTGTTTGATTGTGTTTTTAACATTTATTTTGATTTTGGTTTGTCTTTTAACTATGAAATTGAAAATACTTGGTATCATGTCCATTTAAAAACATCCAAAGCTTGAGGATGAGTTACGTATTACATGGTATTAATTGAAATCCTTTTAGTTGTTCTGTGTTAAAATATTTTCATGACTATTGAAAAAGTTTACTTCCATGTTGTTATTTGAGCACAAGTTGTCTATATATTTCACCAAGTTCACACATTCGAGAATGAAATGTTGTTGTGAGTAAAACGACAAGGATTAGACATAAAACCTAAGATTATTTGTTTTAACAAGTTATCTATAGCCTGAGCTTTTTAGCATGTAACTTGGTTGGCATGATTGTGTCTAATCTTTCTCTAAAGGTTGAATACTAAGTTACTAAGGTGTTCTTCTATATGGTGACATTTTATTTCTTTTTTGTATACAAGTCATCTGGTCACATAGTGGCCACCATTACCCAACTAAAGAAAACATGTTCTAGTTTCTTTCTTTATGGTTGAAAATTGCATTGACATTGCTAAGGTTGAGGTATATGTCATATAAATATTTTATAGTATATCTTAGATTATATTCAAGTATTCATCATCTTTCATGGCTTATAATTTGCGTTTTATCTTCTTTCATTTTCAAGATAGTAACTTAGTATTGATGATAAGAAGGAGGAATTGAAGAAAGAAGAGAACAATTATATTGTCCAACGACAAATGAAAAAAGAGAGAGAGAAGATATCTGGTCTAGTGATACCTTAGAGCCAATATCCTTCATAAGCCTACACACATAGAGACTAATGGTATATTCTTCAGAGTTGGTGAATTCACTTGCAATTCCTTGGAATGATAGAGGTAATGTTTTGAAGTGATAAAACTATATTTCATGTGTAAATTGTAGTCCAACCAATATTAAGTTGGAAACTCATATTGTAATACTTGACATTTTATATAATAAAATTTATATAGTTGAAATTATTTATATTTGCACTTGATATTATTTAGTATTGTAATTAACATATGTAATTTTTTGTTTTCATATTAGATGAACATGCAGATTGTATGACATTTTTTTTTATTTAGTCGCAAAATCATACTAATTAATTTATGTTGACTAATAATGAACACATAAAATCAATCTAAAACTGCTAAATTAGTAGTTTATATTGATTAATGATGAGCACAAATAAAATGAATATATGACTAAATTAGTTGTGTATAATGATCATTAATGAAATTAAATGAAATGAATAGAAACTACTAAATTGGTCATTTATATAATGAATATGAAACTACCCAAAAAATATAAATGACTACTGCAAATGATAAATTTGTGATTACAAATGAAGACTAAATTTTGGATATATATGAATATTAGTAGCTAATATACAATATCTTATAATAGGACTAAAATTTAGTCATATTTCTTTCGTTGGCTAAAATTTGCATATATATGACTATTAGTAGCTCATTTACAGTATCTTATAACATGACCAACATTTTGGTCATTAATTGGTTTTATCGGGTAATCATATAGTAATATATTTTGTTGTATATTTGGTCATTAATCGCAACAATTAATTACTAAATTAATACCCAAATTTATGACTAAATATACTACTAAATGATAAAATTGAAACAATCAATTAATGACTAAGCTAAAAATGACTAAATGTTGGTCACATTATAAGATACTATAAATTAGCTACTATTGGTCATCAACATAAAAATGGTCATTTATATGCAAATTTTAGTTATTTTTTTAGTAACTAATTAGCCATTTTGTACTAGTGAAACTACAATCTCATTACCTCCCCGATGAAAATGTGAGTTACCTCACTAGCTGAATTAATAGACTTGACTGCAATGAAGTAAGCTACCTTACTCAACTTGTCAACCATAAACATGATGGAATCATGTTGTCTAGATGTCCTTGGAAAACCTATAATGAGGTACATTGAAATAACCTCCCATTTCCATTCTAGAATCATAATTGGTTATAAGAAACCAGCTGGATGCTTACAATTTTCTTTTATCTAGTGACAGTTAGAAAGTCTAGCGACAAACTCAACCACTTCTTTCTTCAAGTTCAGCCAATGATAAAACTTCTTAAGTGTTGTTAAAGTATCTAATATCTTGGATGACATGAATATGGCTTGACATGAAACTCTCTCAAGATAACATTCTTCAGCTCACTGCTATCCTACACATAAATATTTTTCCTGAATCTAACCAAGCCATCTGGTGTGAGGTGATACTCCCCATCCCTATCGCCTTCACCCTGTCACTACAATATATAATTTGACTACTAGTACATGTCATCATGATGTCCTTTCTGGAATATCTTATCCTACAAATCTATCCCATAAGAGATCATGACTAAAATATGATTCACCTGGTTCTCCTTGCCCTTGATGTACCTGATTTCAAAGTCAAACTCACTAAGGGTAGTCAACCATCTAGCTTGTGTGGCATTCAAATTAGTTTGGTCAAACAAGTAACTCATCCCACTATGATCTATCATAAAAAAAACTCTTTCCAAGTAGATAGTGTATCCACATCTTCAATGAATGAATGATAACTATGAACTCGAGATCATGATTCACATAGTTATGTTCATGCTCATTCATCTTTCTTAACTCATAGCATATCTCCTCTCCTTCCTACATCTAGTCTCCACAAATTCCTCTCCTGCAAGCATCTGTACATACCACTAACTCCTTATGAGGATCTGTAATCTTCAATATAGGATCATTTGTAAGAAAATGCTTCAAATTCTCAAAACTAGTTGCACACTCCTCAAGCCGTTAAAAATTATTTCATTTTCGCTCCAAAGATGTAATAGGATAGGAAATTCATCAGAAATTCCTAATGAACCTCCTGTAATAACCTGCTAGTCCATTGAATGATCTGACCTTATTCACATTTCTAGGAGCATACCACTCCATGATAGCTTTAATATTTTATGAATCCACTGCTATCTCTTCCTTGGAAACAACATATCCCAACTAATGAACTTCAATTTGAAAGAAACTAAACTTATTGAGCTTGAAATACAACTAATTCTATTTCAATAATATTAACACTTATGTCAAGTGTTATGCATGCTCTTCCTCATTCTTAAAATATATCAATATGTCATCAATGAATACTATCACTAACTTGTCCATATAAGGACCCAACACATTGTTCACCAAACACATGACAGTAGATGGAGCATTAGTAAGACCAAAATGAACCACCACAAACTCAACTCCCCATACCTGGTACAAAATGTGGTCTTATAAATATCTTCTTCTTTGATGTGCACTTGATGATATCCTGATCTTAGATCAATGTTTGAGAAGATTATTTCTCCTTTCAGTTGATCAAACAAATCATCAATATGCGACAAAGGATACATGTTCATGATAGTCACCTTCTTCAACTACCTATAATTAATGAATAATCCGAGAGTATTATTCTTCTTCTTTACAAATAATAATGCTTCACCCTAAGGTGACACATGTGGCCTTATGTGTCCATTATTAAGCATTTCCTCAAGCTACAACTTCAGTTCCACCAACTCTGAAGTGCTCATCCAATAAGGAACTTTAGATGTTGGTGCTGCTCCTAGAATCAACTCAATAGAAAAGTCCACTTCCTATGAGCAGGAACCTATGATATCTTTGCAACAAACACATCCTAAAACTACTACAAAACATGATACTTATTCAAGGCTTCACCATCCTCAACATCCTTCCTTTTATCACTAGAAATATGAAATACAAATAATACACATCCCTTCTAGCAACTACGATTTGCCTACATAGCTATAACAATTTTCACTGATGTCAGTTTCTTCTTAACCTGCAATATTCTCCTTTCCCCATCATCATCTAGGCACTCAATAGCCTTATTATAGCAGTCCACTTTAGTCCTGTGAATGTACACCCAATCCATGACCAAAGAATATTGTATGAACCCAAAGGAAGCACATTTAGATGTGTTGATGTAAGCATACCATTCAGAACAAAAGCACAAGATCTCGCCCAATGATGAACTCTTCTCTTGGTCCTTATAACCGACTACACCAACCAACATTCAACATGCAAATCGTTATTCATGAAACACTTATCCACTAGTTTAGAATTGATATAACTATAATTAGATCTAGGACCAATCAAAATATAATCAACATGGTCACAGATCTTACCTTCAATCTTAATAATGGATTCCTGATGATCAACCTTCCTATTATCCATTGCTGCATAAATCTGAGTAATAATATGACCAACATCCCTAATTGTTTGTGTGTCCTCAACACTATAAATCTAAGGTTTTCCAATCTGATACTATGGAAATACTCTCCTGTGATGCTCTCCACCACAAATCCAACATTGCAAAGGATTCCTACCATCACCTTTATTTTTCTCCTCAATATGTGATCCATGTCCTCTAGAAACTTCATTGAACTTCTTATGTGATGCTACATTCTCCTTGTCACGTGCATCCTAAGGTCTTCCTCACTTCTTCCCCCACTTTCCTTTAGAATTCAATCTATTTCCAATCATGCTTAGGCTCATACTTATGCCTAGACTACTCATAACAATGCCTCAACTTCCCAATGAATTCCTGCAATGACCATGGCTCATCATACTCAATCCTTGAATGCTAACGATAGTCCATTGATGAACCTTTAAACATTTGCCTTCTCATCCTTAAGGTAGGGAATATACCTCAATAGTTATAGAAACTTTGTATAATTTTCATCATCTGTCATAGAACCCATCTTAATCTCATATAACTCCTTACAATTTCCATCATAATATCTCTTTGACAAGCACTTCATTTTGAAGAGTATTTTAAACTCATGCCAACTCAACTCCTCCGTGTTGATTTCTCTGACACACTTGACATATTGCCACCGGATATCCTCTTTTCCCTTGAGACTAAAAATAATTATGTCTTTCATATTCTTTGTATAATCATGCAACTCAAATAATTTATTCATGTCAAGTAGCCATGCTTCTGCATCTTTTGGTTTCTTCAATTGTCCATCAAATGTACGAGTCTTGGATTTCTTGAACTCATTTGGAAAGTACCCCCTCTCACTCCTTCTACAAGTATGATGGTGGTGATAACCATGATGTATCTCTAAACTAGAACTAGAATAGAACCCACAAACACTACCTGTCTTGTCAAATGTATCCAACCACCTGCCACCTATGAACGTGTCATCCCTATCCATCTTGTGTCCTCCATGAGATCTTCTACCATATGCCTCATTAGTCCTTTCCTCCTATCCATGGATAATTATTGAGTGTCCATGTCTCTGCAAATTTGATAATCTTTGAAGGATCACTACATTAACTACCACTTTATTTTTCTAAGCTTTGGCATGCCTTTCCTATGACTCAATTATCCTATCATTATCTGCCTTGAAATTTATGAATTTTTCCTTCAAGCGTCTTAGTGTATCTGCCATGTATCAGGAGAGTAATCATCTCCTTGCTTCTCACCTAATTTATAAGGAGAGTCATGTGAACTCTAATCCATCGGTTTTCTCTTTGTCCCTGATCTTCACTTTCCTGCAAACGTACCTCATTAGATAAACCAAATATAGACATAATCAAAATTATAACCTGGTGTGAAGTTCAGGGGAGGCTATCTTGTTTGCACAGTCAATCCAAATTAGCACAATATATATATCATTATGATGACACAAAATGCAATAATGACTATCACAATGCATGCACAACAAACACATTGATAACTAACATGCATCCATAACAATCATAAATAACCCATCCAGTCCAAGTGTCTAAACCTGGAAGCTATGATACCACTATGTGGTATCAGATATCACCTAAAGAGAACAAAAGATACTCTAAAATGACCTCGAAAATGCCTCCTACCACATTTACCCGAATTTATAAGCTTGTTAGGGTAAACATGAGACAAGTGTCACTATGAAATGACCTGAGCTCCAAGTTCTAGTTAATGAAGTGTGGCCCATAAACTAAACACATATTAACATCCCAAAATCACTACAGATCACTCAGCAGTTGGACAACCATCGCAGTTGATCAATCCCTTAGCTGGAACCATTTTTTCTGTAACCTAGATCTATAACATCACCCTTAACACTACATCCATGTGGTTCAAAGCCTATAACCACACTCGCATGCTTGCTTCCATACAATTATGACCCAATTCCTCTAGTTTTCTGCATGTGGTTCCGAGATCTATGGCACCTTTTCAGGCTAGCCTCCATATGATTGCACATAATTTCCTGTTGCTATAGGTGATGAATAAAATGATAGTCTTCATCTGAAAATCACAAGAAGGCTATAAACTCTCTCTAGATAGCTACAATAACACTTGTTAGTACATGAATTCATCAACCATTCAATAACATATTAGAGCATGTCAGGATCCATAGATATAATACATCATAAACCAACATATCACCAACATAGGAATGATGGAAAATCAACCATAATATCAACACAATAACTAGTACAAGTGCTCTTAAATTACAATAGGAAAAATAACTCTTATTAACACTTGGAAATTCTAACCAAGTAAGGGACTTCCATGTACCGCCTTACCATAGGTTGGGTTGAAACAAATCTCCCTTTCAGCCAATAACCCCCGCACCATATTCCAAGCACGAATGTGGGTTCTCATGGGTTAAACCAAAACCATACTAACCAAGGCTTCCAAAGGCCATGCCACCTGAACCCTCAACCACAGTGGCTTTAGGAACTAATAACTCAACCCACATCCTTCAAGGGATATAAAGCGTTTGTTCTAACATAAGCTCCAGGGACTAGTAACTCAACCCACCAAGGGCTCTAAAGTGTTTGTCACAACCTACAGCTCTAGGATCTAGTAACTCAACCCAAGTGGTTCAAAGGATTCTAGAGTGTTTGTTCCAACCCTCAGGCATAGGGACCTGAGCACCAATAATAAAAAAAAGTGGGAAATGCACAACACTATGGATATCCAGGAAATAGCAAGGCAATGTTGAAACCACTATAAATCTAGGAAAATCTCCATGCCAATGACAACACATAACCAAGGAATCACATGCATATACCATGCATCCAAAAATCAACAAGAAATTACACATGAAACCTATTACTTGCAAAGTTATCCTTGTTATAGATGTTGATCCAACTGTTCCCTTACACTCTCTTGCTTTCCTTTGATTTATTTCTCCAATCCAAGCGAATGCTAGAATGCTCCAAACATGCTCGAATAATTCTCTAAGTGTGCAACAGTATGAGAGAATGAAATGAGAGGGAAAAAATGAACTAACAAAATCTAAACCAAGAAACAACTAGAAATTGTTTCTCTAATGCCTTTTTTATCCTTCATGCTTCTATTCTCTTCATTTTCATTCAATTTTCCCCTAATTTCCCTTGCATGCGAATTTGTGTCTCTTCACATTCCTTCTCTCCTATTTTCCTTTATTTTCATAATTAAATGCCATTTATTACCTCTTTTCCTTGCTAATTCCTTTGACAATTTCCATAGCATTTAATTAATCACAAGTGATGCCCACTATAATTTTTTTTCCCAAAATTCAATTTTGAATCCGTGTCCCATGATCTCGGTCTTATTTTATTTACATGGAAAATCAACTAGGGGTTGTTACATAATCGATCAAATGATTTAATTCACTATTGATCATGTGATGAAGTGAATACTTCCTATTGAAATTTTGACTTGTAATATATTTAGAGCTTTGAAAACTTGTGATTTTAAGGAATTATATGCTTAGAGGTAACCTCTCTTATGTGGATGGAACTTTCATTTCATATTAGACAATGACACGAGATTGTATGAAAAAATAAATTTTAGTTCGTGATAATTAAGGAGTGTGTACTTCAGAGAATTTCCTATAATGAGATATTTAACTGGGGTGAGATTAGACTCTTGGTGAATTAAGGTGTGCATTTATAATACCATTTGGGTGATTTTATATCATGCATACTGCAAAAGATAACTTGACATTGGAATTTGTATAAATGGCACATGCTTGTTCGAGAAACTAGTGGCGATGGAATAATCCTATAAGATTATGAAGAGAATAATAATGAATCTCCTTTAGAATTGGGTAGAGTTGAAGCTTAACTTTGGGATATAAATACATATTGTAATAGCCTAAAAATTATGTAAATAAAGGAGACGATTCATAAAATTTGGACTTTAGTGTAGGTTGCTTGAATTCTTTCTAGGTGATTTGATGTTAAGAAATAATGCACGATATATAAATAACAATTTGAAAATATTAAATGTTTTTTATTTTAAATATGGATATATTTGTAATTCAAATGATTCTTACCCTATTTATCTCTATGTACAAGTTACCCTAGATTAGTAGCCTGAAAATTGTAGCAAGGAAATTTCAATTTGATTTTTCCTTGATTAAATTGAGAAAAATAGAATTTCCACCTCATCAGGAAACTTAGATGTAGTTAACTGAGGTTACATGGCTCTTGTCACTTAATTATCTTATTAAATTGAATTTGGAGGAGTTAGAGTTCAATTAAGTGTGCGTGATTTATAACTTTTAGAAATCAGGGTTAGTTATCTCAAGTCTTTTTTAGTTAATTTAGTTCTAACTATTGGAGGAACTAGTGGAACACCAATTGTGCAGTGGGATTTTAGTAAAACTCAATGATCATATAGATAACTGATCAATCAACCAAAAATAGCTAGTGCATGTAGATAATTTGAGTTCAACGCTTGTGGTGGAGATTTTGAGGTAGTGTAACATCAGTTGTAGACTAGCCTTGAGAGTATAAGTGTTACATGTAGTTAGAATTACTTAGTCCATTTTGCAGAAATTCCTAAATAATAAGGGCCTAATTTCTCAAGGAATTTCATAGGGAAATAAGGGCTCAAGCAGAGGAAAAATTTGACTACGCTTGTGTCAGAGCGTCTCAGTGAGCAGAGAGATAGGTTATTCACTTGTAGGTTGTGCTCAGTTGATAAAAACAATTGTAATACATCTCTATTAATTAGATTAATGCAAGCAAAAAAGTGGGTTTTAGCATACTTCTTTCCCCTAGAAACAATATTGTGTGCATGTCTGTTATTTCTTATTACATGTATGAAATTATGGTTCTAGATTGTGAATTACTTTCCGTAGAGCAGTAGAGTAGGTTTGTGTCTTTTGATTTTGATTGAAATTTCATGAACAATTGAAAATATATAAATAACTTTTACATGGTATTAGAGAAAGATTCATAGTAGAATAAGAATTTTGAAGTTGTTTATCAAGAAGATTGAATTTTCAGTTCATTGTATCAGGATCTCTTCAGAGCTGAGAAGATGACCTTCAACAGGTTGAGGCTAGAGTATGCCTTGGAAGGCACCTCTAATTTCATTGCATGGAAGGATCACATGGAGGTGATATTGGATGACAATGTCTTGCTAGGATACATGGAAAATAAAATCCATTCACAATGGGGAAAGAAATGATAGAATTGTTCGAGAATAGTAGTGACCATAGGAAGCTGGCACTGAAGGATAAACTTCAAAGTATCAAGATGCAAAAAAATGACACTATTCCACAGTATCCAAGCGAGTTCACATAATATTGTGATGAACTTGGTGGGGTTGGTGTTAATGTTCCAGAAGTTGACTTGGTAAGCCTAGCCCTTTTAGGCCTTCCAAAGAGCTGGCATAACTAGTAAGATTTTTTGAACGAGAGGGAGAAGCTACAAAATTGGGAACACGTATGGTATGATTTGGTACAGAATGAAATAAGGTGGAATATGAGAGATGGGACTTCATCCAAGGGAAAAAGATGAAGAAAAATTTGCATTGGTTGGAAAGGGAAAGAAGGGAAAAGGGAAGAAATATCAATCCAAACCAAAGTCCAACAAAGGGGGAAGAAGAAATATTTGTACCAAATTAAATGCTTCCATTGTCATGAATTCAAGCACTATGCCATGAAGTGTCCACATAAAACGATAACAAGAATACCTCAGGAGGAGCAACAGGTGAAGCCTTGGCTTCAAAGTTCGATCTTGACTTTAACCTTATCGCATGCATGGCCAACACAATGATGGGGAGCGTGTGGCAATTTGACTCAAGGGCGTCGTTCCACATGAGAAAGTGTAGAGAGTCTTTCAATGACCTGAACAAGAAATAATTGCAGATGCACATTGAGGTGGGGGATGAAGGAAGATACAATGTGACCGAGGTTGGTACAATCATATTTCAAAGGGAGTCGAGCTCCCCTCTTAGGCTCAAGGATGTCATGTTCATTCGAGGCCTAAGGAAAAATCTCATCTGTTTTGTAGTTTTGGAAGAACATAGTTATGGTGTGATCTTCAACAAAGGAAAAACATTCTCGAGACACATCCACGATATATGTGACACAGATCTGGGTTCGTGTGAAGAACCTGTATAACTTAGATGTGGAAGATTGTGCTACATTAAGCACAAAAGCATACAAGATGCAAATATGTGATCTCGGTGAAAATTGGCACAAATTACTTTGGCATTTGCAACATGGCTCCCCAAATATTATTCAAAAAATAACCACATGCCTCCCCAAAGGAACACTTGAGCAATATGACGTATGCAAAGGATGTACCTTGCTGAAGTACACAAAATCCACATTCCATGATTGGGAGACAAAAGGACATGTACTCCTAGAAAGGATCCACTCTATATCTATGGACCTTTCTCAATAGCCTCCACTACCAGACACAAATATTTTATCATTTTTATTGATGAATTATCATGTAAGTGTTGGATCTTCTTCATGTGGAAGAAACATGAAGCATTCTCCAAGTTCATAGAATTGAAGGCATTGGTAGAGAAAAAAAATGACAAGAATGTGAAGGCTCTCAGGAATGATAATGGAGGTGAGTATGTGTCAAATAAATTTAAAAATTTCTATGCAAAAGACGACATTTAGTGAGAATTAAAAACACCCAATAACCCATAAAAAAATGGGGTGGCTAGGATGTTGGAAATAATACTGAGAGGGGGGGTGAATCAGTATTATCAAATCAATAAAACTTTTTCATTTCCATACTTAGTTACATATATGCTACTTCAGTTAATGGAACCTGCGTGTATACGCAACTGTGTCTAATGCAACTAGCGTATATCCAGAATACTTATGATTCAGTTAATCCATTAAATGTTGATCTTTAGTTAGTGCATCAAAACTTCATTAACCATATGTATAGTAATTAGGTGCAGTAAAATAGAACAGATCATCACACACAAGAAGCACACATGAACACCATGATATAAGGTGGAAACCTAATGTGGGTGAAAACCACCTGCTGCAAGTTGTCTCTATCTTCTTTCAATAAGAAACTTCATTTTACAATATTTTGTACTGGTGCAGTCCTTTACCAGTACGCAGGCTTCTACCTACAGAGGGCTACAACCCTCTCTCGTTTTCAAGACTCTCCTGGATGGGAGCTACAACCCCACTAACTCTTGTACTAGCTGATACATTTACTAGTACGTAGGTGCCTGCCTATTGAATGCTCCAATCTTCACTCGTTCTCTAGCTGCTACCAGAAGGGAGCTACCACCCCCTTTGCTCTTGTAGGTGTCGACCTACAATCTCCTTCCATCCTCCAGGGATCACATTTCATACATTTTCAGACTGGATACTCTTGAAGCACAACACTATAATATGAAGGCCATGTTTCATCAAATTTTCATACTGGACCCATAAATATCATTGAAGCTCAAAACAATCAATACTAGCATCATCAATATCTGAATCACTGAAACACTGAAACCCTATCAACAACACAGTCACCAGAACACAGAGCAGATAACAAAAGTCTGCAATAACAATCAGAACCAACTGTATCATCAAAATCATGCATCAGAGTGCATACGCTACTTGGAAGTGATAAAACGGCGTGTATATGCAACTTCACCAAGGTGAACCAACGTATATGTCATTAATTGCTTACTTATAACTCGATGCACTTCCTGTCTTCAGACATATCCAGATTATTACATATACAAGGATAATATGTGTGTTAGCACCGAGATCTAGTCCATCAGATCACATAACTATGAGTCATTATGATCTTGATCCAATATTAGTTCTCATCCATCAATACTGAAGCTAAACACAATCAACCAATCTGAATATGCAGAATACTAACACCATTAAACTGTCATCAACAATCAAAACCACCTATAACTTCGGACATCATAGCTCAAAATGGTATACGCTACTACAATGAACCAAACGCGCGTACATACGCGCTTACATCAAAGCCAACCCGCCTACAGATCTATAAATATTCAATCATGACTTGCAACGATTTCAAACTAAAGTTAAACCCAGTTCAATTCATTACATGCGTCAGTATACAAATCTAGAATAAACATAATCACCCATATAGAGATAGTTCATTGTTATAGACATTTTTGTGCCTCGCAGCATGGAGCATGAAATGTCAACAATTACAGGGATCCTCAGTCCCTAAACATGTTGTTCTTACCCCTAAAAGAACAAGGTCATCAAACCACAGCACTTCCAATCAGTTCTCCACCTGAAAACACTTCAAAACAGGCTAATTTTGGATCATGTCAGCTGCTCCACTGAGCATCTGCGCTGGAATGCAACTGCTCCTCCTTGTACCTGCGCTGGAAGTCAAATCTAATGAAGGCTACCTGCGCTGGGCGAGATTGGCCAAGTGGCACAGTCATTCTGCAAGGTGTCAACTGCCCAGGAAGCTTCCAAACTGACACTTGGTTCATGAGATTCGCCCTGTGATGAGTAAGAGGTACTTGATCACCATGTGTAAGCAAGGATCTCCAAGTGGACTCAAGAACTGAAGATTAACTGAAGAGGGAGAGGACACTAGTCAGCTCTATGCCAGCCTCAAGCTGACTCATCCTCTCTTCTTCTCTCCTATATATAGAGCTCTTCTATGAGGTCTAAGGAGGCTGGAATTTTGTGTAAAGCAAGGAGGTGCTGTTGGTTTACAGTTAGAGCTATTGGGTGATTGTTTTACTAGAGGTGAAGAGGAGAGTTCTTGCTGCTGGGGAGGTGCTGCTGGATTGGAGCCATCATTGGTTGTAACCTTCTCAGAACCCTGTTACTTCTATCAATAAAGTTTTGCATGTTCTCCTATATACTTGTATTGCATTGATGTATTGTATTTACATGTATATTTGATTCACTCTAATCCATGTATCAGTTATGAGTACTTGTATCTTGTAGTTTCCTCTCTTGTTTGTGCAGGATCTGTGTGTAGCTGGACCGGCAAAGAGAGCAAAGAGCTGGGAACAAGAGACAAAGAGAGAGGACAAGGATCGACTAAGCGAAAGACACCAGGTTGGTTAATCTTTCTTCATTCTCTCTGTACTTTCATAAAGGAAATCATCAAAACTTTACTTTCAGTTGTTGCTAAAGACTGTCACCTTTAGAGTAGGGATAGGGTCATCCGCATCGGATAATTTTCCCCACAACAAACTGGCGACTCCGCTGGGGAGCCTAGTATCTTGTTGGTGTTTGTAGTATTTTGCTATTCATTTCTTGAAGAAAAGAGTACCAAATCGAAAAGCTTTTGACTATATCAAAAGCGAAGTAGAGGGTCTGCTACTCTTGCTCATTTACTGAGCAAATTCAAGATTTGAAGAGCTTATCTACAAAAGACTCTTTACTCTTTGTGATAGATCTTCATCCTCTTGATCATCCCTTAGCCTGTACTTGACCTATAGCTTTTTATTTCAGCAAAAACAGTGCATTTTTGAGCTTTTTATGACCCGGAAAACTTTGTAGACGTAACTCTCGTGTCCCAGAGCAGGCTGTCCACAGGCAGTCTGCATTACAGCGCAGGTACTCCCTTCGGGAACTGCGCTGAGAGTCAAACTGACAGACCAGAGCCTGCGCTGGTCCAGTTAGCCATTGTCTTGCTCAGTTTTCCCATTGTGTCTGAGCCCTGTTTTCACTGATTTTTTGCTGATTGCTTGCTGGTCATTGTACTTGCTGTAAACCACTTCTCCTTGACATTATTCCGCCTCAGTTGTGTGATGAAACTGTGAATGTTCTTTCAGTATTTCTTGCTTCAGTTACAGTTTCCCATTGTGAAAAGCGAACCAGTATAGCTGTGGCCTCTTAGATCCTGAACTGTAAAAGTGTCTTTGTGATCTTAAGAGCTAGTTTTATTACTGTTCATGGCTGTTTGAGTTTGTTTGCTTTTCATTTCATGGTTTGAATCTATACATTTCCTGTGTTTTAAACAAGTCTATCATAAGGTGTCTTTTTGATTGTGGACAAGCTTGTTTATTTCTACTTGAAATTAGATTCAAAATTATACAACAGTTTCCTTTCTGTCTAGCATCAACATTAAGGATAACGAAAAGAAATACATGCATTGTGCATTTTGCATTTGACTGTATGCTTGACGATTTAGGAAGATGTGCATTTTAGTGTGTGTTCTTTGATCTGTGGAAAAAGTTGTGTCTTTCTTTTCCCTCAAGTAGATTAAGGTTTTCAAAGTTGAAAGATTGAAAAGATTTGCTTCTCATTCTTAGATTGCATATAGGAAGTTGTATATATACATCTCGTGGCGAACCTGAAAGGCAAACTGTTAAGAAAGATCAACATTAAAATAAACTCAATTTACATAACAACGCTTTGGAATTTAACGCAAACATCTAGAGGTCTAGGTAGAGACGTGTTCCGGCGTCGTTAAACATAGTGACTGTCGATCTCTACGAAGGTGGGTGATTCCTCCTGAGAGTCGGTGGCACTAACACGGACTTGAGCTCCCGCGTACCGTCGCGTATATTGGGAGACCCCTATAGGCTTTTATCCTTTATCCTTAGGAAACCGTGTCGGCCGCCCTACTGATCGCGATGCAGTGAACACAGCATTCACGAAGATCGACCACCCGTACCGTAAAACGTATTCTGTGGTTTCGCGAAAGGTTTGGCACACCCTCTGCCTAGATCTCCAGAGCAGTTTCTTTTGGCCTTTTTCAAACTCTATAACTGAAAAAGTCCAACCGAGCATTTGTCACTTCGGGCTCGTTAATACATCGAAGGCGACTAGAGTCATCTTTAGCTTTTTCTCGACTCTTAAAACATGAAAAAGCAAGTTTGTGTCTAAAAGCGTCGTTAATAAAATTTATTTTAAGCGGAACATAATCACCTATTATTCCCACGTTGATCTTTCAGTTGAAAAGTATGGAGCCCACCAACCAAGGAAGTAACCTTGGCGGAAGTCCAAATCCCTTCTCCTCTTGGGGAGATGTTGGTGCGCCTCATATGGCTACATTGTCACTTCCAGGATTGACAATCGGCCTCCCTGTATGGCTCTTTTCAACTAATGTAGTCCAGATCGCCACTAATCCTGAGCAGTCGAATCAACAGTCAGAACAATCTAGAACTACCCACCAGCCTTCCACTTCTTATGATACTTCCTCTGATCCTTCATCCTCCCAAGGTAGAGCTGGCAAAAGTCAGCCTCCCAAGGAGAAGAAGGAAAAGAAGAAGAGAGAAAAGAAGCAGAAGGAGCCTCTGGCGAAGGCGACTGGGGGCAAGCAGAAGAAAGCTGACAAAAACCCACACACTGCACCGACCGGGCCTAAATCGCCATGTGTCATTTGCAAAGGGATCCACCTCCATCGTGATTGTCCTTGTATTCCCCGGATACTAAGGGACTGGTCCCCAAGGTTGCACAATCCGGTAGCATCAACCTCTGGTTGTCATGTTGATTGCAATCCGTCGACTAATGAGAGTGAAGGACGAAGAAGGGGACCAAGATCACCCTGTCTATTGTGTGAAGGCAATCATGCCATCCACAAATGTCCATTCTTAGATGAGGCAAAGAGAGTTTTGGAAGATCGTCCGGTATCACCGTTACGACTTCCTCCTGGATACCAAAAACTCGTGCCTAATCCCTCGATAGTTGAAAATCCAGCTGGCCCGCTCAAGTGGTCAGCTGAAGTGTCGGTCATTGAGAATGAACCTACTGAATCCAGACCAGACGAAAGTCTAAAGGTCGAAACGGTAGTTGACCCGGTTCTTCCTTCAGAGGTTCTATCATCCAATGACTCCGTCATTGAAAACCCGTCTTCAAATGACACCGTCGCCGAAGAGTCGTCTTCATGCGACACCCTCACTGAAGAGAATAAGGATGACACCATCCAGGTTCTTTTCATCAGCACCGACTCCGATGAGCGTCAGGGCAATGCGCCCATTCCTTTATCGCAGGAAGGAACATCATCAGAGTCATATCCGGCCGTATATTCGGTCCCACCACCAAGCAACCTGGTTGTATCCTTTGATTGGAATCAACTAGGCAGACCCCGGTTACCAGCCAGTGTACCATTCAGAATCATTGTCCAGATCTATAGAATGATCATGGCTGGTACTATCATTGATGAAGGGGCGTCTGTGAGTATCCTTTCCTCTGTTGCTTGGAAAGCACTGGGTTCCCCAGCGCTTTTACCTGAGTTGAGAAATCTCTCAGGTTTTGATAAAGGAACCAGTCGACCATTAGGGATCCTCCCCAATGTACCTGTTACATTGAAAGGGAAGACCGTCGAGATGAACGTGATGGTCGTCCAAGGACCTTTGGATTATAACCTACTCCTTGGGCGGGACTATATTTATTGCATGGGAGCGATAGTCTCCTCACTCTTTAGAGTAATGTGTTTTCCACACGAAGGAAGAGTGGTCAAGCTCGTAGACCAACTTTCGTTTCCGGGATCTCGCATCGCAAATAGTCAAATACCATTCCTAAATGGTCTGTTCACTCAAGATTCGCCTCCACCCCCAGTCCTTCTTCCCGATGAGTGCGAGTGATTCGGAAAGAAAAACTGGAACCCAGGGGGCATGCACCCTGGTCTGCTTCGGGCAGAAGAAACCCCGGGTATAAGGAAGAATTTCCGCAGAAGAATATGACTAGTCCGTACCCCGTCCGTGGAAGGAAGTGGGGTTGTTCTGGAATAGTGTTCTTTTGTTAAAGTTATGTGTTTGGCAAAAGAGTCATTCACCTTTGCCTAAAAAAGTGGGCGATGCCCAAGTAGGAATTCCCTTATCGCGACGAATAGTAACCATCTTTGAATTCAAGCCTCGCCCATTAAAACATATGTTTTGAAGGATAAGCAGGGGCAGCCTACAAAGTAGGGGACTATATTGTTGTGACAGAGGGTAACCATCTTTGGACAACCCAATGATAGACACCGCCAAAGAAAGAGATTGATTTGCGGCAGCAAATCGAACCGTCTTTGGAATAATAAGAAAGAGGCAAGCCTCCCTCAATAATACCAATGTTTTATCTTTGAGTAGTGTTCTTCCATTGTCACAAATAGCTGTTTGTTAAAAGTGGGCCGACGGGAAGCCTGAGTACTGCGTAAGACCCCTTAGAATAACGAGAAGACAAGTATCGTTAACATTAGATTGGCAAGATGACAAGTAACTGTGAACACCCAAAGAAAAGCAGAGGTAGGGGAGAGGAGGGGCAGCCTCGAAATTCTATCCTATACCTGGGGGCATGCAAACCTTCTGGAGTGAAAGCTAGGGGCGGTTATTTATCTGGTTTTAAGATTAGCCGTTTCCAAACTTGCATGAAAGAAGCCTGTGGGGCAAAAGTAAAATTTGCCAAAAGTGAGCATAGCTGTGGTAAGGCATAAGCTCTATAAAAATTGGTCCTTACGGGAGGCGTTCTTTTTATGACTGGTATATCGAGCAGTTTTAGCATATAGTTCATGCTCGTTAAAAAATAAACGCAAATTCGAGCAGTTTTATGACTGAATTTATGCTCGTTAAAAAATAGAAAAGTGTGAGCAAAAGTTTCCCCCAGAGTTCAAGCTCATGGAAAAAATGAACCGGTAAATAACCTTTTGAGATCGTAAATTCATTAGCCATAAGAACCTTGATCGTGTTTTCATCCATCACCTCCACTGTTCATTTGGCCGATCATTCACTTCCATTTGTGTGTTTACCTCTTTTGAGAAACAGCTGCGAAGAGTGATTTCACCTAGCCATCCTTGTGACACTGCCGTGATTGGAAAATTCCAATTTGTACCTGGAATCAATTGCTATCCCTGTTTATCACTCGTTCCTCAAAAGACGAGTCTTCTTTCAGCTCTTTTCACTGACTCGTAAAATATGAAAAGTTTGCCGAGTTTTGGCCTTCCAGCTCGTTAAATGACCGGAACGCTATCCCTCCTCTAAATTTTAATCTTTTTGGACCTGAGGGATTATTGCACAAAAGGATCGAGCGCTTGTCTTGTTCGGCTCGTTAAAAGTACCGAACAGCCATCCCTTCTGTATTGTTTTATACTTTTTCGGACTTAAGGGATTTGCTGACGAAAAAGGAATTATGGAGTTGACTTTCCGTACCTTTTCAGACTCCCTAAAAATGAAAAGGACCGAGTTTTCTTTGTCGTTAGACTCGTTAAAATGATTAAATAGCGACAAACTTGTCTTTAGACGAGAACGAGTTTCCCTATCGCTAGGCTCGTTAAATCATAGCGATGGGCTTGCCCGAAGGGCAGGTTATAGAACAAGCATATGTTATCCTCCTCAAGCTTGACAAAAATAAAGAGGTACTGGTCAGAAATGACTGGGGAAAAATTGGGAGAACATCAAAGTTTAATGGTAGCAAGTCACTCTTGAACATGACACTTTTCCTCCGTACCACATCGGGTTGGGTTGTTTCATTCACCGGTCTCATCGCCATGGTCCTCGCCAAACCATCCACATTTGGGGTAATGCTACCGATCCATCGCATCAGTGTCGTTATATGTTCAAGAGGGGTCATTCTGAAAGTGTCAACCGTGTCCCATCCACTACCATGCATTATCCTTCATCCATTCATGATCGTCACCCTGAATCATATGTCACAGTTTGTTTTCACCTCCACTAAAATCATTAGCTCCGTTCCGTGTCATTGATGTGGGATTCATTAAGGCCCTCCTTTGACGGATCGCTTCTTGTCGACTTCAGTTCATTATCCAAGAAGTCGATCTAGGAACACCCCCATCAGTACTTTGAAGCTTGCATGCCTCAATGGCAAGTTTCTCACTTCCGGCGATAGGTATACATCAATGACCTTCGACCAGAAGATTTTGCATGGCGTTCGACGCCAAGTCCTTTATTCACGCCACGTGAATTGTACTGCAGTACCTTGAGGGTCATCGTCATTATTGGTGATTCCTCTCGCGCTTGTTAACGGTTTTCATTATTGACCGGTAATCAAGCGATGCCTTTCCATGTTCGACTTCAGCAAAATTCTCACATGGATCGACTTGTACTTAGAGTGAAGATCGAACGAGTTTGAAGACCCCGGATCTAGTTTCATCCATCCGGGCTGCGATATATATTCAGGAAATATAAAAGCATTTGCCATGTACATCATTGCAGCAGATGATCATCCTATTCAAAGGACGATAATTTCAGCAGAAAATTATCAGTCTACCTTCAGACGATCGTCTGTCATATGTACCAAAATGTATTTATAAAAGCTGAGCATGGGAATGCCCGCCTCAGCTGGATCATGAAAATAGAATGAAAAATAATGTATTGTATTGTATTGTATTACAGGGCGCCTCCTCAGCACTGGAATGAACTTCGGACCCTCTAGATAAAGCATTTCACCCGATAAACGGCCTCATACTTTAGGGGGCAACTGTTATAGACATTTTTGTGCCTCGCAGCATGGAGCATGAAATGTCAACAATTACAGGGATCCTCAGTCCCTAAACATGTTGTTCTTACCCCTAAAAGAACAAGGTCATCAAACCACAGCACTTCCAATCAGTTCTCCACCTGAAAACACTTCAAAACAGGCTAATTTTGGATCATGTCAGCTGCTCCACTGAGCATCTGCGCTGGAATGCAACTGCTCCTCCTTGTACCTGCACTGGAAGTCAAATCTAATGAAGGCTACCTGCGCTGGGCGAGATTGGCCAAGTGGCACAGTCATTCTGCAAGGTGTCAACTGCCCAGGAAGCTTCCAAACTGACACTTGGTTCATGAGATTCGCCCTGTGATGAGTAAGAGGTACTTGATCACCATGTGTAAGCAAGGATCTCCAAGTGGACTCAAGAACTGAAGATTAACTGAAGAGGGAGAGGACACTAGTCAGCTCTATGCCAGCCTCAAGCTGACTCATCCTCTCTTCTTCTCTCCTATATATAGAGCTCTTCTATGAGGTCTAAGGAGGCTGGAATTTTGTGTAAAGCAAGGAGGTGCTGTTGGTTTACAGTTAGAGCTATTGGGTGATTGTTTTACTAGAGGTGAAGAGGAGAGTTCTTGCTGCTGGGGAGGTGCTGCTGGATTGGAGCCATCATTGGTTGTAACCTTCTCAGAACCCTGTTACTTCTATCAATAAAGTTTTGCATGTTCTCCTATATACTTGTATTGCATTGATGTATTGTATTTACATGTATATTTGATTCACTCTAATCCATGTATCAGTTATGAGTACTTGTATCTTGTAGTTTCCTCTCTTGTTTGTGCAGGATCTGTGTGTAGCTGGACCGGCAAAGAGAGCAAAGAGCTGGGAACAAGAGACAAAGAGAGAGGACAAGGATCGACTAAGCGAAAGACACCAGGTTGGTTAATCTTTCTTCATTCTCTCTGTACTTTCATAAAGGAAATCATCAAAACTTTACTTTCAGTTGTTGCTAAAGACTGTCACCTTTAGAGTAGGGATAGGGTCATCCGCATCGGATACTTTTCCCCACAACATTCATTTCAAACCATTTGATCCCGATCTATCTTTAAATCTTGTTCTCCATCAACCGATGAGATCCTTCCTTAGCTCAGATCAAGCAATGCATCATCAACCCATAACCTGCATACTGGATCTCCTTATTCATCAGATATTCAAGACTTTTCTCAATGCTCTTGCCTAATGATCTTCTTCTCCTTTTATAGTCTTAGGCCTTGCTCAATACCATGGTCCAAAACCATAACAAACCAATACCATGGACCCAATACTTGGGATCAACACATCTAACGAGATACTATGGTCCAAAACCATAGGTTCAAATACCAAGGACTAACTACCACAGACCAAAAATAAGTTCTCCAACATATACGCTCTTTTCCTTGCATGAAAGTGTGTGTATACGCATACGCGCCTTGGAAACGTCTAACCCACGTGTAAACGCGGCTCGGTCACGATGAACCTGCGTATATATATTTTCTCTTCATTCTTGTAGTTTGATCATCAATTCCTTGCTACTGACCTGCTGCACTATGATCTGTCATTTGTGTGATTTGCCATTACTGAGACCTGTCATCTAATTCCTTTGAGCTGTCTTGCATCCCATGCATTCAGTCACATCTGATATCTCTTCTGTAGATTCATCTAGTTATGAATAAGTGAGATGTTCTTATATGAGTGAGTTGCCATCAAGTACAACACATGCATCATAATGCCAACAATCTCCCCCTTTGGACTTGATGGCAACAATACCAAATCACTCTCCCCCTTTGACATCAAGGGCAAAGGGCGGACCAAGATATTTTCTTTCCTTGATAAACATTCCGCTATCCATACTCCCCCTGAGTATCTGCTGAAATCTCTGAATGAGCTCCCACTTTGTATATGCTAAGGTGTACCAATCTGTCCATGCTTCTCCTGAGTACATGCTGAATCTCTGCTCTGCCGAAGTGTGCTAATCATGCTTCCCTTGACTATAGGCATGATCTATAAAAGATGTTCTACAAGAAGAATATGACACTATACATCATAAGTGACCATCCTAGCACCAAAGACTCATACATACATCCATCTCCCAAACAAGTGGGGATATACCAAAGGTTTACTCATGATAATACAAGAGTATAACATCATTCATCCCAGGCATAGTGGGGAAACCAACATAGGCCGTTACATGACCTGAAGAGATCTCATCAAATGACTATAATAGATAGAGACACACTATTACATCATGAGTCTTGATATGACCTTTACATCGAATGATATAAATGACATTTATAAAAGAGACCAAACACCTAAATAAGATCATGATAAGCATTAGCAACGACATTGTATGATTTGCTCATAGCATCTGTCAATAGCAACTAGACCATCAACTTGTTCCTCTTTACTTGTTCCATCTGTGCTAGATGGTTTCTATCAGGCCCATATCAAACTCATTATGAGTTTGGCCCACTGATTTCCTTCAAATTAACATATACGCGTCTGTATCCACATAAAAAGGCGTATATACGCGGATACTCCTTATTAAACTCGCGTATAACCATTTCCAGATTAGCAACCTGTAAATGTCCTATGACAATATATGCCTGCATATAGATATCAACTCATCATCATATTATATCATATGTGTAAAACACCATAGCCATCACGATCATCCATGTATCATCACTTGAGAATATATGCATTAATCAACATATGTAAGTATCAACCTATCAATATATAGGTAAGAACTCATCATCATCATATCTCCAACAATGCAACTTTGAGTAATCATTCATGTATCCAGCGCTATGTATCTTGAGCTCAAGATCTTTTGTCAAGGCTTCTTTATATCACCAACTTCAACAATCCTCATCCACATGAGCACCAAGAACTATAGGAATCCTGCATCATGATCTTTATGCATATGACGACAGCAGCATATGGGAGACTCATCATCAAGTAAAGAATATGTGAATTCAAGCTATGTACTTCTTCTTATCCTTATGAAGATCACCATGTAAGCATCATATATGCACCATCTGAGAATCAATCCACAAATATGATCTGAACATCAACTATGTAACCCCAAGAATCATATGAGATTTTATCATGGACAACTCATAACCACATCATACCTAGATATATCATTTAGCCATATAAGCATCATCACCAAGGAATATTAACCATAATTCCAGCAAAGCTTTATTAAAGGCATATGCTCCCCCTCAACCTGTGCCATATGATTACTGTTAGATCTGATCATGCATATATTAGCATCAAGACATCATCATCATCAAGTTAGGATCAAAACACTTCTAAACATCTTACAAGTATCAAGACATTTCCACACATCCTCAGCAGACTGTAACTATTAACCAATAGAGTAAATAATGGACTGAATCATATCAGACCCTTTTTCTGAGCCTGTCCCCATTGCTTTTCTTCAGACTGACATATACGCAAATTTGTAGTGTCTAACTCGCGTATATACGCGACTTCCCTTTATGAAACTTGTGTATGAGTTTCAGGACACTGAAGTTTTACACTTTCAGCTCCCCCTGAGTCTGTTATGTCTGTGTTGTGCTGTGTCTGAGTGTATTGTGTTGTGCCACATATTTATGACTGTACTTCCTTTTTCTTCCATATCTTCAAGCATTATGGTGATTTCTTCTTTTGGTAAGGTCCATGTACTTTGTTCCTACATTCCTTTGCTCTATGTCCAAGCTTGTTACATGAATAGCATCTTATATGTTTCATATTCTTTCTGTAGCAATCAGTAATTTGGTGACCAAACATATTGCAAGCAAAGCAATGTCCATTAAAGTACCTGGAATGTGGTGATCTTTCTGCGTGATGATCTTGAACCATTCTTCTTCTGTATCTAGCAGCAACATGTCCAAGATTATGACATTTATAACATTCAATATCATTCATTAGAGGAGAAAAGGATTTTCTTTGGAGAATTTCTTTCCTTGGTTGCTGATGGGGGTGACCTTTCATGTCCTTGTTGAGCATTGCATTAGAGTTCCTTGTCTTATTTTCCGAACTAGATTCACCTTCAATAGATTCATGAAAACCAAGACCAGTTTTGATAGCAGGAGATCTTTGACTACTAAGAATATCATCCAATATTTTAGTACTATCTTGAAATCGTAAGAGCTTATCTTTTTCTTCTAATTTATCTTTTAGAATATTTACCTCAACTTGATGTTGCTCTCCCTTTTCAAGATATTGCCTCTTCATGTTTTCTTCAACATTTCTTTCTTCTTCCAACTGACGTCTTAGTTCAAGAACTTCATTTTCATGAGCTTGTAGTAGTTCTTTATTCCGCTTCTTTGATTCTTCAAGATCTTCTTTTAGCGAGCGGATCGTGGCTTCAAGACTTTCACAGTAATTGGATCTATCTCTGAGTTTCTTGATGGTTGTGCTTCTTTCATTGACTTCATCCCTTAGTGATGTTACTTCATCCCGCAAATTTTGTTATTTGTCCTTGAATAATTTCCTTACCTTGTTTCCTTCCTCTAATTGGGCTTTTAGTTTGGTAGCTTCTTCTTTGAAGTCACATTCCCTTTTGTTCAATAGATCTTGTTGATCTCTGATTTTCTCTGAAAGCCTTTTAAATTCTGCCTCTATTTGATATCTTTCTTGTTCACCCATAAGAGAAAATTCAGTTGTTTCGCTATCACTTTCATCTTTTCCAAATGGATAGATAGCTGGAACATCAGAGGATAGCAAATTCATACCTGATAGTTCATCTTCATTCTGAAATGATTCTGAATCTGAAGAGCTTCTTACACCTAATCCCCAATCGATTCTCCCACTGTCATAGTTCTTCTGAGATGTCTTCTTCTGCTTATGTGCTTTCTTCTTAAGCTTCTTTCTCATTGTTCCATGGATCTCCTTTCAGCGATCAAGCCTCTACCAAAGGACCTGCTCTGATACCAATTGTTGGAAATAATACTAAGAGGGGGGGTGAATCAGTATTATCAAATCAATAAAACTTTTTCATTTCCATACTTAGTTACATATACGCTACTTCAGTTAATGGAACCCGCGTGTATACGCAACTGTGTCTAATGCAACTAGCATATATCCAGAATACTTATGATTCAGTTAATCCATTAAATGTTGATCTTTAGTTAGTGCATCATAACTTCATTAACCATATGTATAGTAAGCAGGTGCAGTAAAATAGAATAGATCATCACACACAAGAAGCACACATGAACACCATGATATAAGGTGGAAACCTAATGTGGGTGAAAACCACCTGCTGCAAGTCGTCTCTATCTTATTTCAATAAGAAACTTCATTTTACAATATTTGTACTGGTGCAGTCCTTTACTAGTACGCAGGCTTCTACCTACAGAGGGCTACAACCCTCTCTCGTTTTCAAGACTCTCCTGGATGGGAGCTACAACCCCCTTAACTCTTGTACTAGTTGATCCATTTATTAGTACGTAGGTGCCTGCCTACTGAATGCTCCAATCTTCACTCGTTCTCCAGCTGCTACCGGAAGGGAGCTGCCACCCCCTTTTCTCTTGTAGGTGTCGACCTATAATCTCCTTTCATCCTTCAGGGATCACATTTCATACATTTTCAGACTGGATACTCCTGAAGCACAACACTATAATCTGAAGGTCACGTTTCATCAAATTTTCATACTGGACCCATAAATATCATTGAAGCTCAAAACAATCAATACTAGCATCATCAATCTCTAAATCACTGAAACACTGAAACCCTGTCAACAACACAGTCACCAAAACATAGAGCAGATAACAGAACTCTACAATAACAATCAGAACCAACTGTATCATCAAAATCATGCATCAGAGTGCATACGCTACTTGGAAGTGTTGAAACGGCGTGTATACACAACTTCACCAAGGTGAACCAGCGTATATGTCATCAATTTCTTACTTATAACTCGATGCACTTCCTGTCTTCAGACATATCCAGATTATTACATATACAAGGATAATATGTGTGTTAGCACCGAGATCTAGTCCATCAGATCACATAACTATGAGTCATTATGATCATGATCCAATATTAGTTCTCATCCATCAATACTGATGCTAAACACAATCAACCGATCTGAATATGCAGAATACTAACACCATTAAACTGTCATCAACAATCAAAACCACCTGTAACTTCAGACATCATAGCTCAAAATGATATACGCTACTACAATGAACCAAACCCGCGTACATACGCGCTTACATCAAAGCCAATCTGCATACAGATCTATAAATATTCAATCATGACTTGCATCGATTTCAAACTAAAGTTAAACCCAATTCAGTTCATTACATGCGTCAATATACAGATCTAGAATAAACATAATCACCCATATAGAGATAGTTCATTTCAAACCATTTGATCCCGGTCTATCTTTAGATCTTGTTCTTCATCAACCAGTGAGATCCTTCCTTAGCTCAGATCAAGAAATGCATCATCAACCCATAACCTGCATACTGGATCTCCTTATTCATCAGATATTCAAGACTTTTCTCAATGCTCTTGCCTAATGATCTTCTTCTCCTTTTATAGTCTTAGGCCTTGATCAATACCATGGTCCAAAACCATAACAAACCAATACCATGGACCCAATACTTGGGATCAACACATCTGACGAGATACTATGGTCCAAAAGCATAGGTTCAAATAACAAGGACTAACTACCACGGACCAAAAATAAGTTCTCCAACATATACGTGCTTTTCCTTGCATGAAAGTGCGTGTGTACGTATACGCGCCTTGGAAACATCTAACCCGCGTGTATACGCGACTCGGTCACGATGAACCTGCGTATATATTTTCTCTTCATTCTTGTAGTTTGATCATCAATTCCTTACTGCTGACCTGCTGCACTATGATCTGTCATCTGTGTGATTTGCCATTACTGAGACCTATCATCTGATTCCTTTGAGCTGTCTTGCATCGCATGCATTCAGTCACATCTGATATCTCTTCTGGAGATTCATCTAGTTATGAATAAGTGAGATGTTCTTCTATGAGTGGGTTGCCATCAAGTACAACACATGCATCATAATGCCAACATGGGAGAAATAACCATAGCATTATGGGAGAAGCGAGGGCAATGTTGCATGACCAACGCCTACCACTACATTTTTGGGTAGTGACATGCAACAAAATAGTCTATTTGTAGAACCAAATTCCTCATCAGATTCTAGGAATGATTACATTAGAGGAGGCTTTATCGGGGAGAAAGTCAGATGTGTCACACTTCAATATTATTGGAGCCTCTATTTACTACCATGTCTCTAAAGAAGCATGGAAGAATCTTGAGATGAAAACATAATTGGGGTATTTATGGTTTACATAGAAACTCCTCACAACTATTGTGTGTACTTTCAATCCCTCAAAATTACAATTGTGGGAAGGGACGTAAAATTTGATGAGGAGAAAATGATGCCGTGCTCACTTGAAAGGGATCTTTAGATCCCACCAGAAGAGGAGATTTTATCTCCAAAGGAGTAACCTAAGGGAGTTGTGGAGCAGCCAAAATTGAGGAGCAGAGAGTGGAGACAACCACTCAAGAAAAACCATCTAGAGAAGGCATAAAATAATGAGGGAAGCTAAGACACTTGTGTAGGATGCAAGGGAGAATGTGGGTTCCCCTTCAAATTTCATAGGTAGAGAAGGTCACTTGATCGGTACACTGACTACATGGTCTAATGATTGAGATTGTAGAGATGGATCCATCCTCTTTCGAGGAAGCAATAGAGAAACCTATATGGGTTAATGCAATGGTGGAGGAATATGAATCCATTGTGAAGAACAATATTTAGGAAGTGGTTGCAAGACCAGTACACAAATAATTTGTCGATTCGAGATGGATCTTCAAGTTAAAGTAGGAAATAGATGGAATCATAGAGAAGTATACGACCATATTTGTGGCCAAGGGGTACTCTCAACTTGAGGGAATTGACTTTGAGGAGACCTATTCTCCTGTATCAAGGTACTTATCCATTCAATAAATCATTTCTCTAGCTACGAAGATGGGGTAGAAGATCCACCGAGTGGATGTAAACACAACATTTCTCAATGTGGTTATTGAGGAGGAGGTGTACATTAAGCAACCAGAAGATTTTGAGAAATTTTATCTGGTGTCTCATGTGTGTTGACTCAAGCAAGTGTTATACGATATCAAACAAGCATCCCATTCTTGGTACACTAGGCTCGATAGCTATCTCACCGGTTTGGGCTTCACCAAAAGTGAAGTGGATACAAACCTAGATCATATCTTAGTAGAAGGTAAATTGTGTGTTATTGTCTTATATGTTGATGATTTGATTTTAGCTAGTGATAAGCGGCTGATTAGATCTTGCAAGGTAGTTTCAAATGAAGGACATGGGTCTCATGCACTACTTCCTAAGGTAGGAAGTATGGAAAGGTGATGGGGAACTATCTATATCTCAATGAAAGTATGTAGAAGAGATGCGACAGATATTCCACATGGAGAGTTTCAAGCCCATGGAGACTCCTCTTGTGACCAACTAGAGTAAGGACAATGCCATTTCAAGGTAAGAAGTAGAATCTACCATTTATCAGTAGCTAGTGGGTTCACTAAAGTATATTGTAAACACACGACCAAATATGTGCTATGAATTTTAATCATTTCTTTCAGATTAATCACATTTCATGTTGTTGGTCGACATTTTGAACCAGCTAATGTGGTTCATTGTCAGAAAAAAGGTGAACAAAGGCCAACCAAATTATTTTACAAGGAACCTGAGAATCTTTTACGGTACTGCAAAGGCACTACCCAATTTGGACTTTGGTACATTGAATGAACAAAGGGAATGAAGCTATGTGTCTTCACAGATGTAGATTGGATGAGGAGTCCGTTAGAATGAAAGAGTACATTGGGTGGAATTTTTAGCGTTGGGTCATGTTGTAGCAAAACAACCCCATTATTTTTAGTTAGTTCTTAATAAATGACGGGGACCCTTTATTATAGTATACTTAGTTTTCCAAATAAAATACTTTTTTTTTCTTGATAAAGGGATAATAGCGAAATATTATTTGAGCATTGTTAAAATAACAAAACTTTTATAAACCTAAAAGTCTTTTCCATTTCCAGAACAAGTATTATCCGAGTCATATTTCATAAATGTTACGAAATAATGGAGTTCCAATGGGCCCACTCCCCGAAGTTCTCTTTATATAAATTCTTTCATTATCAACTCTTCTCCATTTCGTAACTTTTATTAATGAATGTTACCAAAAATATCCTTCCCAAAATCCAACCTCCCAATGTCTTTAGTAAGGTTTAAAGAATTCATGCGTCAGAGCTCTTAATATCATAAAGCGTAATTTAGAGGTTTCCCTGAAATTAAAAACCCCGAAAACTTTCTGATTAAAATACTCTCATTTCTATCACACTTACGAAAGAACACACCTCTAAAATTCCCTCAAATTTTGCGGATAGTCTTTTCGAAACTTCACTCATCGAAATATCCCTAAAAATAATGTTACAAAAAGTGGTTCCTCTGAAATCATACACCTCATATCCTTTTACATTTGTAATATTTTGACTAGGGGTAGTTTATTGGGATTCCATATTTCAGAGACATTATTTTATAAGTATTACAAAGATAATTCTCCCGATAAACTTTTTATATTTCTCATCAAGATGCTCATTTCGAGACTCTTTTCGATGGATCCTTGTATAAACTTTGTATTACCAAGAGCTTCTCATTTTGGAGTTCCAAAATACCATAACATTATTTTAAACAACTCTCTGATATCTTGTTCCCAAAATTGACGTGGCATTTATCACATGGTTTATCGTGAGATGTATGTAGTGGGTTTAAACGGATTTTAATAAGCTTCAAAAACATTAAACTTTACATTTAATTCAATTTGGTTTCATCAAATTCATTCCAAAAGGATTTTTCACTGTAAAAGTCTATTTTCTATCAATTCCAATTTCTGACTAAGTAAGTGTCTCTCTTGATTTCATGTGTATCTCCATTATAGACCAGCTCCAATTCTTCTCACTGTGAAGAAATTAATAAAGGAGGGAAATTCAAGAAAAAGGATATGCCACAAAAACCTGCCTTTCCATTAGTTGAAGGTAATGATGAAAATAGTCCACGAGTAAGATTATTTTCTAACACGGTTTGTACAAGGGATTCTAGACTTTCTTCCTAGGATTCAATTAACCAATATTTTGAGGATAAGGGACCTGAAGTTATAGAAATAATAGTTAGAATAGAAGAATATTTTCCTGTCTCTGAGCATACGACAAAAGGTACTACTAATTCATTCCTTCATAGAATTTCTGCAAGACCCAGGTTAATTCCCCACACAGATATGGTTCAGAGTGTTAGAGAACTTGGATATTTCAGTAAGGCACATAAAGACATCAAAGGGATCAATCAAAGGATCTTTTCATAGCAAATATCTACAAAAAATGTATAATTTTCCAGAACCACAATATGTATATTGAGCCTTTTGCTGAAGCTTCCCCAAAGGAAAATGGACACTCATTAAAACATATAGGAAGTTGTACAAATACTCTAATAGTAATAAAGTTGAGGAGTCAAGTAAATACTCAATTGATTCCCTTTCTCTTCCATTCTTCTAGGTAGCCGCAATGATGTGTCAGTGCTATGCACAACCTAACGTGTCAAAATTTCTTGATGATTGGGTTCCTTTAATTAATGATGTGATTGAGGGTTTCAGTTTTGATTAGGCCAAAATGATTTCTGATAGTATAGCCACTCATATCTTGTAAGTTAGAAAGGAAAGAAGTATTGCTGAAAACAAAATTCCTCATTTCTATATGTCTGCATATATTATGGATGCTCTTTACTTTTCAATGAATTTCTCAACTATGGGATGGAAATGGACTATCCAGGACCCCAAACCCATTCATATTTATGATGTGGTGTTATGGGAGTCTAATTACTTAAAGCATTTGTACCGCATTTTCCATGCGGTGATAATTCTAGTTTATGAAGCTATTTTTGGGTCAAGACCACCTCGAATGTCTTAGGAAGCCAAAGATGATCTTCAAAACATTAGGAATTGGTTTGAAGAAGACCTATTTAATTATATTAAAGTCTATGGAATTCTAGCTAATCCTAATGTCCTACCTTTATATATACCCAATAAGATTCAAAGCAGAGAAGTAGCCTATCAAACCGTGGGTTATGGCATTTCTAAAACATTGAAAGATTCAAATAAAAGGATGTGACCATCTTTTCTTGCTAAGTTTTATCTATCTATCTTAGCAAACTATAAGCATGCAGAGAACGAAATTTTTGCAATTCAGGCCCTCGACCTACCTACTATTCCAAACAGGAAATGCTATCTTGTTTCTATAGTGAAAAGGCGCACTGATTTACAAAACCTCAAGAAATTTGTTCATGAACATAATAAGTTGAATGACTTGTTTAAGCAGTCCTCTTCTTATGCACATGTATTAAAAGTAGTAGAAGAACAATTGTCCTCATCGGAAAAGGCTAAATTTATGCAATAACAAAATTATAGAATAGCTATCCTCCCTTTGGATTTACTGCAGCTAACTCAGAAAATGGCTTCAGCTACCGATGTTCAAATTGTCATTTTTTCATAATCAACATTGCCTCTTAAATAAAAGGTGTTGTGGTTTCCTCAACATACCAGGAAGAAGGAATTGTATTTGATATTATATTAGATGAAATATGGGAAGAGTTTATTTAAACTATGAATTCAAAAAATGATGATCCTCAAATTGTAAAAGCCTCACAACAAACTAATCCTCAAGGTACTTCTAGGAATTTGAAAGTAAAGAAGGCTATTGATAAATCTCAGGCCCATGATGAGAAATATTTTGAGATTATTCCTACCTTTCCTACATCTGAAATTGTTTTGAATATTGAGGAGATTCTTCCTTTGGATATTTTCTACAGTTCTCAACATAAGGTTGTAGTAAAAAGAGAAAGGAAGAAAAGAAAGCTAGATCAATCACATACATCAGTACCCAACAATCTATCACCTTTTGAAGTTTTATGGAAGGGCTCTATTGCAAAACCAATAGAGGAGTTAGGAATACTAACTCAGTTCCCAAGTGCTTATGCCTCAACAACTATTGATAAGGTTGTAAAAGTTCAAAGACTTCTAAAGGAGAAATATGAAAAAATCCTCTTGTTGGAACAAAATCTTGAGAATGAGAAGCAGAGGATCAATGACCAATGGAAGTCACAACTGACAGAGTTAGAACAGAGGTTTGACTCTCTAAAAATTCAATATGATAATGATTTGCAGATAACAAATGATCAAATTCAGGAGATGCAACAGAAAATTAAACAAATGCATGTTAATCCTGAATTGAAATAATTGAAGAAGGAAGCCAGGGAGCTAAATACTCTTCTTGGACATCAACATAGGGTTTTCTACAGTAAATTGATAATGATTCAAGATAAGTGTAAGGAAACTGATTGTCTTTTTGATCAATTGTCAGATATGACAAACTAATTTGAAGAAATGAATGAGAAGCTCACTAGTTTCCTTAACTGGCAAGAATGTGAAGAAGGTAGATCTGATAATCTACCGAAGATTGATGAGGCTCAGAAAATCATTATTTCCAGGGAATGGGAGATTCAAATTAAATAGGTCGAAGCCACCATAAATGAAGCTTGAAACCTTGTTATTTCTATTATTGAATCTGTTAATGATAATTTATTTTGCAATCTAATCTCATCTCGAGCATCACTGGGAGATTCTAGTGAAGCCATACAGTCAATGGTTGGTTCTTCGTTACCTTTCCAACGTCACCATACAAATTATTCCAACTCAAAAAATGAAATTTTTACAAGTCAAATGAGGATTAAACGCAAATTCCCACCATAGCTTGGAAATATCATAGATTTCTACAACTACGATAACTAATTGTTGGACAATCTTTTTCCTAAGCTTGAAAAGTTGTTGCAATCATTTCCTAGTTTACCTTTTGTTGTTACTTTTGTTGGAGAGTTATTTGAGAGTTGTTAGATCAATCTATTTTTACCTTTTGTTGAGAAACTATAAATTCCCTCTCCAATATGGAGAAGGGGTTCTGAATTTTTTAATAAGATACTTAAGTTGCACTATTGTAATTAAATTATTCTTAATATTAAGTTGAACCACTTACATTTCAGTGATGAGCAGATCTATGGTGTATTGGGTAATACTACCCTATTTCTGTATATTTTCTTTGAATGGAATGGTTTAATTTTATTGTTTAGTCAATCTTTCATTATCACTATTGATGTGTTTTGATTAAAATTTGAGTGACATTTGTCAACAACGAGATCTCAGTATATGTGAAGTTTTAACAAATTAATTTTATTAACTATTTAATAATAATAATAAAATGTAATTGAGTTAATATCATAATTTCATGTTGATCTATATTGTTATGTTAATTATGACATATTTATAACACATATACTATCAACTTACCAAGGATTAATAGTAGTTTATATTAGTTTCTATTGGAGTTTCTAGTAATATTAGAATACATACCAACATCCACCACATCTCATATAGTTTTATTTGAAGGGAAATTGGTTCCAAAATTCTGGTCGAAGAAACCATTCCAAATGGAAAGGGATATGATTTAAGGTCTCGACTAGGTGGTTTCCCTAATGTTGATGTAGTCATTTAGGACCATCAATAGGTCCACAACTATTTCTTGGTATAGAAGGAAGAAAATATTAGTGGTGCTCATCTTGATAGAAGCATAATAAACGGATTCAAGTCAAGCAACATGTGAGGTGATCTGGACAAGAAAGATACTTATTGGATTTTTGGGTCAAATGTTGTATCCAACTATGTACTACTGTGATAATCAAAATTTCATTAAGATATATAAGAATCTTGTTTTTCACAATTTGTCCAAGAATATATATATATATTCAGTATCACCATTTACGGGACTGTGTGCATAGGCATATAATGTTTCTCTGGTACATTCTGGTATAGCAACAAGATGCTGGAATTTTGACAAAGGCCTTGACAAGATGTTAGTTCGAGTTCAACATGTGCAGGATAGAGGTGGTTGATAATCCATTTCTTTTGAGAGGAAGTGCTAAAAAATGCAGCAAGAAATTCTCAATTCGATTTTGCCTCGATTAAATGTTGAAAATTCAAATTTCCACATCAAAAGACAACTTTGATGTAATTAACTGAGGTCACATGGCCCTTCCCACTAAGATAGCTTAGTAAATTTGAGTTGGAGGAGTTAGAGTTTAGTAAAGCATGTATGATTGCTAATATGTAACAATCAAGGTGAGTTATCTCAAGTTGTTTTCAATTAAACTAGTTCCAACTATTGGAGGAACTAATGGAAGGTTAGTTGTCCAGTAGGACTTCAGTCAAACTCACTGATCATCCAGCTAACTAATCAATCATCCAAAAATAGATAGTTCATGAAAATAATTCGAGTTCCCCAACTATGATGGATATTCCAAGGTAGTTTAAAATTAGTTGTAGACAAGGCTTGGTGTACAAGAGTTGCATGAAGTTAGATGATCAACCATGGGAATTGCGCAATCCATTTTGGAGAAATTCCTAAATTAATAGGGGCCTAATTTATCAAGGAATTGCAAAAGGAAATAGGGGCTCAAGAAGAGGAAAATTTTGACTAAGTTTGGGTTAGAGCTTTTGAATGAGTAGAGAGATAGGTTATTCACTTGCAGGTTGTACTCAGTTGAGAAAAGAAATTGTAATACATATTTATTCATTAGATTAATGCAACCACGCTAGGTATTTTTAGAATATTGCTTTACCCTATAACAAATATTTTGTGAAAGTATGTTTTTTCTTATTACATGTATGAAATTATTGTCCTAGATTGTTAATTACTTTCTGCAGAGCAATACAGTAGGTTTGTCTCTTGTGATTTTGATTAAAATTTTATGAGCCATTGCAAAGCTATGACATAATTTCTATAAAATCCATTTAATTGATTCGTTACATGGGTGAGGTATCACGTAAGATAATACAATGAGACTAATGAATTTGAGACTTAAGAAAAAGTACTTCGAGTTCTAAATTGTCTCCTAGGTTATGTGGTCCATTTGAAGTGCTGAATGAAGTAGGCCTAGTAGCCAACAAGATAAAGTAGCCAACAAGATAATTGTAATGCAGAAGTAATAGAGTCAAGTCCAAATATTTTATTTTCATATGTGAGAAGGAAATTGGAAAACCAAGGCAATGGTTTGACATGAAGAGTGTCATTTTGGAAGTAGTATTAGGCTGATGATAATTAGTACCCTATTCAAACTTTATGGCTAATGCACATACTAGTGTATTTGTTATACAAATAAATTGAATGAGTCAACATCAATGATGGAATTCCAAACTTAGACAAAAGTACTAATAAGGAGAGTTTCACACACGTTTCTCCTCTTGCTACATTAAATTCATAGCCTTAATATAAATAAGTTTCTTATGTACATGATCAGACCATGAAAATATTGAACTTATTAGCATGAATGATTAGAGCGTGCTAAGATTGTTATTTCAATTCATACACATTAGTAAGCATGTTGAAGAACGCACGTGCAAACATGTGTGTGTGTGTGTGTGTGTGTGTGTGTTACCATGTAAAAACTACATGGAAGTGCTACGTCATAATGGATGAGGATGCTCTATTGTATTATGCAAAATGAATGTGGCATAATGTTTAAAATGGCTATTGGTTTAAATAACAATCAATGAGGAACAATTATGTCACAAGTTTTTTTTTGTGAGAATCAATCCCATGAGGAAGGATGAAGGAAAACACTACCTATTGGTGGATGGTTGAGGGAGTTAAGTGAGAGCTCCTGTGAGAATCAAGAAGTCATATTTTTAATGAGCTAAAGGTACTAAAACTTAATATAGCCATCCTTATGAGGATGGAATATGGAAGAGGAAGATTTGATCAAGAGGTTGGTTAACCCTATAAAAACATAAATCCATTTGGTACATCAAATCCATTGGTGACATCCATAAAAGTATGCATTTCATTATGGTTATAGTTTCCACGTGCTAAAGGAATCAAGAAATAATTCCTTCAGTCATAATTGGTATCATAAGATGGGAATGATTGTTGTTTGAATGCATTATTGAATGCTTTGAATGATTGTGATTCAAATAAATAATGCAATGATAGATTCATTTCAATTTATTTTTAAATTAGTTGAAAGTGATCGAATTCTTATGTGTATAATAATTTTGAGATCACTTCATTCGATGTTATAAATCTTGCAATGGAAATTTTTATTTATGAATACTTATCATTGATTCATTGATTGAAAGTACAAATTAATGGCCTTGGTTATGATAATGAAGGCTAAGTAATACCATATCCAAGAATTAAACATAATTAGAGGAGTCTCATATTTATGAAATCTGATTCCTATATGAAGCAAGTTGAGAAAATAATAGAAAAATGAAGGACATTTTATTTAAATTATTATGATTAATTTCATGGAAATTGTATGTTGATGATATAGTTGAGATGATGTTCTATCTAGGAAGGATAGATGATGTCTATGAAGTTGGAAATCCTAGGCACAAGGCCATTGTGGTTACATTGGAACCCAATGTCATACATTGGTCACGTTGAGTTATGTTATGGAAAATATGTTGTGTTATTTAGAGAAAGGCAAATGGATTCCTTGGCTATAAGACTCCATAATCCTCAAAACTCTTCATGTGTGAGGAATCCTTTCAAAGGAATGGATCTCTCAAGGGACTAGGTAGGAAGAGAAGGAAATGCCTAAACTTGGAAAATGTGTGACTGCAAGGAAGGAGAGTCTTGAATGAATTGGTTTTCGAATATTTGTATACATGCTCATTGGGATCATAAATTAATTAGGCGTGTTCAAGAAAATAATGAGCTAAACTTGTTCCCTATGGAAGCCTTGTAAAGCAACATACAACCATGAAGGGATGTGCTACAGTGCCAGACAATGAAAAATGAATGAAAATGCTAGGGGAAACTAAGGACATGGAAAATGAAATGAAATAGGCATTTCCTTCATTATTTCAAAACTGGCAAATGCACTATAACACCAAGATGGGGGAAATGTGATACCCCATACAGAAAAATTATTTAGCATAGTTTGCGAAAAAGAAAACAATCTATGTTGTAAGAAGATTTAGCACTGATGTATTCAAGGTTAACCTAAAATTTGGAAAAAAATAAAAGTTTAATGTTCTCAGCTATTAATGCTTATTATTGCATGGAAAAACCTTGGCTAAGCTGTATAATTAGCCATTGGTATTTTTGGGATAATTTTGTTAAATATGAATAAATGATGCTTTCTTGTGTGGGAGCACTGGAGAGAGGTGTTAGAAAGAAGTATCAAGAAATGAGAAGTTGAAAACTCGAAAGAAGTATCAAGAAATGAGAAGTTGAAAACTCAAAAAAGAAACGTGAGAAAGTGAAGAGGTTAGAATAAATTATTTTTACAACATAGAAGTGGGCCCATGGGAAACTTTTTGTAACCAAGAGAGAATATTATTGCTCAAAGTTATGGTTGGGAGGAATGTGTAAAGTAGGAACTTATCATACCTATTTACATATATGCCCATATTCTTCTTTATTACTATTGATTTATTTACATATATGTTTATTCTTCTTTGTTACTTTTGATTTATTTTATCTTTAAAATGAGAAAAATGTTGAGAAATTTGATGTTAAGTTAGTGGAGTATAATTCATTAAATAAATACTCTTATCATACCTATTTTCATGTTGAAAGATGTATCAAGAAATGAGAAGTTGAAAATTGAGAAAAGACTCAAAGTTGTGGTTGGGAGGAATGTGTAAAGTAGGAACATATGATACCTATTTACATATATGTGTTTTCTTCTTCAATTGATTTATTTACATATATATTTATTCTTCTTTGTTACTGTTGATTTATTCACAAATTTGTTTTGATTTATTTTATCTTTAAAATGAGAAAACTTGTTGAGAAATTTGATGTTAAGTTAGTGGAGTATAATGCATTAAATAAATACTCTTATCATACCTATTTGTATATATGTTATTCTTCATTATTATTGTTGAATTATTTTATCCTTAAAAGAGTACAATTGATGATCAGTTTGATATTAAGTTAGTATAATGTATTAAATACATGTTCTAATGATAGAAGTATTTAAACAATAAGTTTCAAGAAATTAATGATAGATCATGCACATAGTCTAAACTAATTATAGAAAAAAAATCAAAAGAAAATGAAAAAAATGATACCCTACACTTTAATATATAACCTTGTTATTGCAAATTTGTTTAATATATAACCGTGTTACTGCAAATTTGTTTATGGTTGGATTCATGGGATTTAATGTGCAGAGAAAAATTGGAAATAAAGCATAATGAAAAATACTTATTTCATTTTTAGAAACAAAATAAACAAATATCTAGAACTATTGTTTCTTTTCTAATATATGTATGTAGAACTATCCTGACTATTAGTTTTAAAAGGGAAAACATAAATTGACACAAGAATAAATAAATATGTAGAAAATGAGAACTTCTATTATTTTTATTTTTATAGTGTTAATTTTTTTTACTTGAAACAATATAGATGGAGTAAGACTTAAGTTTGAAAAACTAATACCATAATTTCTTTCCTTTCCTATTAAATATAATTTAAACACAAATAACATATGTTTACATATACTTTTTCATATATAAATCAATATAGTTATTTGATAAAGGTAAATGGTCTTTGTCACCAGAGTTCTTTATTATTTAAAGATTTATGATTAGTTGTTGAAGGGTTTATTGGCTAATAGAAAGTACATGACAAATGGTAAAATCATGTATAGGATTGGTTGTTGTTTATCTATTTAATTAAAAATTGATTGAATATGTAATGTTGTAAAATTGAGGTTATTCTAGTTGGTTGAGAAGAGTAGTTGTAATTTCCGCACATAGGTTCAATTTTTATCGGGAGAACATGATTACTAAAAGTACTCTTGAAATTAAGAAAGAAATCATATAAACAAGTGTAATAAGAAAAAGATTTATGTTTTTTGTGGTACTAGTAAACCATAGAAGTGATTCATGGTATATTCATAGTGAAGTATGTGTAAGTGGTTTAATACTCATCAATCATTTAATTTATATATATATATATATATATATATATATATGCACTAATTTTATTATTGTTAACTTAATTATAATTATTTAAATATTAAATATTCATGTTAAAATTATATATGTGTGTGTGTGCGCGGGCACTTAATAGAAAAATCAAGGGTTAAAGGATGGTCATATTAGTGATTAAGAGGAGATTTTAACTTCCTCTACACTTGAGTTTGATTTCCCCAAATGACATGTTAAGGATGTCGTAGAGGAATACGCTGCTCTAAGGAGTTACTTGGTTCATGGTCAATATGTGACATCTTGATTCTTGTTAAGTCATATATTGCTAGCATATTCATCAGATATACTCTTGGTAGTGGTAGCCAGAAAATTTGATTATAAACTTAACCCAGACCACTTCAACAAATTATTACTTGGTTCATGGTCAATATGTGACATCTTGATTCTTGTTAAGTCATATATTGCTAGCATATTCATCAGATATACTCTTGGTAGTGGTAGCCAGAAAATTTGATTATAAACTTAACCCAGACCACTTCAACAAATTAGAAATCCAGCATAATTAAAATAAAAAACTATAATACTTTATACTTAAACCTTCATCAATCATATTATATAATTATTAATACTTTGTAATTAATAGATACAAACTTGATTTATTAGGTTATATATTAGCATTTTTATGTACCAATATTGTGGAATAATAAGATAACTATTTATAAAAACATTAATAATTAGGATTCATATTATTAATACTATAGTTAATACATACAAACTTGATTTATTAGGTTATATACTAACATTTTTGTGTATATAAGATAACTATTTATAGGAATAATAATTGGGATTCAATTGATATGATATAATTAATGTTATTTATAATTATTTTTATATTATATTAATTATGATAAATTATTTTTATAAATAAAAATATTGAACTTAACATAATGTATTTAGACAATAAAATAAAATAAATTATGTTTGTGAAAACTCTTTTAAATACTACTTTGTTATTAACTTTATAAAAATACCGAGACTTTATTTTTTAAATTTATATATATTTTTAAGACTAAGCCACTTTCAAATCTTAAAAATATAATTATAAAATTACTTCTTTACTATTATTATAATTTTAAATTCATATATTTTTAAGAAGTAAACCACTTTCAAATCTTAAAAAAATAATTATAATATTACTTCTTTACAAATATCATTATCTAACAATATTCACTTTCTTTAAAAAAAATATTTATTATATATTTTTGTTGGACTTACTAGCATAATTGTATGAATTAGATGTCTACTACGTAATAAGAATTGAGTCACTTATTTTATAATAAAGATTTTAAATATTCACTTTATTTTTAAAAAATTATTTATTATATATTTTTGTTTACGTAATAAGAATTGAGTCACTTATTTTATAATAGAGATTTTAAATATTCACTTTATTTTTAAAAAATTATTTATTATATATTTTTGTTTAATTTGTTACCCTATGGCTATTACTTGTATAGAGTCACTAGTAATAGGTATAGAGTCACTAGTAATAAGTATTGAGTCACTTATTTTATAATAGAGATTGTAAATATTCACTTTATTAAAAAAAAAATATTTATTATATATTTTTGTTTGACTTATTGGTATAATTATATGAATTAAATGGTTATTAAGTATCGAATCACTTATTTTATATTTTATAATAAATATTTTAAAAGAAAAAATTAAAAAAAATCAATAAAATAATAATTTTATTTTAAATTATTATTGTTAATTATGAAAAATAATATATGAGTTAATGATATATACATTTAAAAAAAATATGTAACAATATTTTTAATGGTGGAATTTCATTTTTATTTACTATACAAATGTTTAATATGTAAATAGGTTGTTATGACACTCTAGCCAATACCATAGTTTACTAATACCACATGCCAAAAAAACCATAACTCATGTTCATATGAGAATTTTGTTAATTAATAAAATTTAGTTAAAAAGACAAAAAAACACCACTAATTTTGAAATAAATTTTCGCTTTTGATTTATATTACTAATAAAAATATTCTATAATATTCCTTAAAAATTAAGTTCTTACTTTTTTTACCATTCCCTTAATAAATATAGATAAGTAAATAAAAAATTTAAAAATCCTATTCCAAAATAAACACAAAATAATTATTTTTTTTCTCATTTATATTTAAAATTTCAATTTAATTTATCTATAAATAAAATTACAATTATAATTATATATTGAATTTTAATATTTTTAATATAACTTCAAGTTTGTATTGTAACTCAATTTTTCCGTAACATCATAACCACCCTGTTAACTGAATTATAACCTTTGTTATACTTACCCTGATCTTATAAATGCCATCACGTTGTCAGTGTTTCTATGGGAAACGACATTGTATAGAATACGACAAGCGCCATGTAATAATGAAATGCATTGAATGTTTTATAATATTACAAGTACTATTAAAATTCAAAGATTAATAGGAAAAAGATTAAATTCAAAATTTTCTATATTATTACCAAATATGCCAAAGATTAACGTAACGTAACAAGTACTGTAGTTAAGTTTACTCCACGATATTTAAGTTAGAAACTTTTTACTAAAATATATTGTATATAAAATCATTGTGTTCAAATTAACCGAAAATCATTTAATAGATTTGTTATATTTAACCGAATTACGAGAAATGGATATATAGGAAGATAATTAGTCATGTGGCATTTTATTAGGTAAAGATTGTAATTTAAAATTTGGAAAATAGTTTTTTTAATATTATTGAAATATATATATATATATATATATATATATTTTAAATTAAATATTATGATTTATATTGGTTAATTATAAACTAATAATGGTTAATATAAAAATTAATTGTTATATTATTTCTCTAGAAAAGATTAATAAATTGATATGTGATGTAGGAAATCAATTGCATATCCACTTTAAGGACTTGCATAAATTTTGTTGGGTAGTAACTATTAGTAAGTTTGCAAATGTATATTTTTTCTCCTACTTATTAAGATAATGAGGAACACATAAACAAGGGTGAGTAGTAACTCTTGATAAGTATATTTGTTTGCATTTTTCTCCAATTAAGGTGTCTTGGGATGGAAGCACTTGAAGGCAACCAAAGGATGAGATTTCTGCTACTGACCCTTCTCGATGAGAAGGGAGGTGGAATCGTCCTGTCAAGACATTTATTTTTTCCTCAAACATCATATTATCATGCGAATCAATATTGATGTTTTCATGTTTGGCACTCATGAGGATATCCTTGGTATGCACAAGTAACCTAGAGCACATGAGGGATTTTTTCCTCAAACATCATACTATCATGCGAATCAATATTGATGTTTTCATGTTTGGCACTCATGAGGATATCCTTGGTATGCACAAGTAACCTAGAGCACATGAGGGAGAAGTGTTATCGAGATGGAATTGGTAACTTGGCACTTTTGTCATGGAGGTTTGGGGGATTGCAGACGTGGCCTTGTGCTCTTCGGCCACCCAACCCTCTTATGGTTTTGAAGACCTATTACTTCTTTGGTTATCTCTTCAAAAGGAGTTAGTCTTCTCAGTGCTCCAAGATTGTAAAGTTGGTTGTTGTAATCAAGTGGTGGGATTTGTATGGATCTGTTCATGGTCTGGTGATACCAAACACTTATTGGGTTGTCTTCTTTCGACATATGGTCAATTGGCATCCCCTCTTGGCTTGTCGTTGGTGGCTTTCTCTCCAGTTGTAGAGCTCCAATTAAAGTGTCCACTTCCTCTTAGTTGTTATCATTCTTTTCATCTATCTTTTTTCTTGTAGTTGGTACTTGGATAACTATATGATGATGTATTTCTTTGTAGGCAGTCATGGTTGGACCTAGTTATCAAGTCTATAGTCAGCTCAATACTGCTACTGGTAGTTTAGTAGTTTATTACTATGTTTTTGGGAATAAAAAGTTTGTCTTCTCTCATTGTTTCATGTTAATTGGAGACTCATTAGCTTACAAAAAGAAGTATATTTATTTGCATCTTATTTCTATCCATTTTTTATGAGTCTTCCTTAAATTATGGTGAGTAGTGATTAAGAATAAGCATGTTTCCCTACAAAACTTAATAATAAAAAATTCTTCCATTAAAAGTTAATTATTATAACTTGTATTGGTAAATACTAAACTAATAATACTAAAAAAATAAAAAAAAAATGATTATTATAATCATACTTTAAAAGGCACTAACAAAATAACTTGAATATTATTATATATATAAATAGATATATATAATTAAACTTATAAAATTGTATATTTTGTTTTTATATAAAATGTGTTTCTAGCTTTAATTTAATTTAATAATTAAAATAATGATTATCAAATAAAAATAATAAAGAGTTTTTGAAAACCTATTACTTCTTTGGTTATCTCTTCAAAAGGAGTTAGTCTTCTCAGTGCTCCAAGATTGTAAAGTTGGTTTTTGTAATCAAGTGGTGGGATTTGTATCAATCTGTTCATGGTCTAGTGATACTAAACACTTATTGGGTTGGCTTCTTTCGACATATGGTCAATTGGCATCCACTCTCAGCTTGTCGTTGGTGGTTTTCTCTCCAGGTCCAGAGCCCCAATTAAAGTGTCCACTTCCTCTTAGTTGTTATCATTCTTTTTGTCTATCTTTTTTCTTGTAGTTGGTACTTGGATAACTATATGATGATGTATTTCTTTGTAGGCGGTCATGGTTAGACCTAGTTTTCAAGTCTATAGTCAGCTCAATAGTGCTACTAGTAGTTTAGTAGTTTATTACTATGTCTTTGGGAATAAAAAGTTTGTCTTCTCTCGTTGTTCGTAGCTTACAGAAATAAGTATATTTATTTGCATCTTAATTCTATCCATTTTTTATGCAAAGTCTTCCTTAAATTATAGTGAATAGTGATTGAGAATAAACATGTTTCCCTACAAAACTTAATAATAAAAAATTCTTGTATTAAAAGTTTATTATTATAACTTGTATTGATAAATACTAAACTAATAATACTAAAAAAACATTAAAAAAACATTAAAAAAACATTAAAAAAATGATTACTATAATCATACTTTAAAAGACACTAACAAAATAAATTTAATATTATTATATATATAGATACATATAATTAAACTTATAAAATTGTATATTTTGTTTTTATATAAAATGTGTTTCTAGTTTTAATTTAATTTAATAATTAAAATAATGATTATCAAATAAAAATAATAAAGAGTAAAGTATTATCTCCATCATTAACTTAGATGTATTATAATTAATCTATTCAAATGTTGTAATTGTTTGATTTAATATAATTGTAATGTAATTAATTAATTAACGAGGAGCTGTTGCCGCTATATAATTAAAATTAAAATAACATTTATTAATTAATATGAAATTAATTTTTAATAAAATATTTTATTAGTAAAGAACCAGTCTTCCGCAACAAACAATAAACACCAAATCCAAATGCAAAAATATAAAACATTTTACCCAATGTTGGACGTGCATTTATAGGTGGCACGTAAAGTCTTCAACTACCAAGTTGTAGGTAGGGCGGTGTCTACGAAGGACTGAGATTAGGAATCATGCTATTATAGAGAAAATAAGTTGCTATCAACAATAAACACCCAATGAAAGAAAACTCTAATTTAATGAAATCCCATTAATAATGAAAGGGACAACTTCTATCCCATTTTCATAATCCAACAATAAGGACAGATGATTCCCTAGGGAATTTGTGAGAAATGTAGGTCGTTTCTAATTTATTTAATAGGGATTAGTAATTTGAGTCACTCGTTTACTAGAAGAACATGGAGGGAAAGAAGGGCTCCATGATAGTTATATGGACCACAAACTATATGGACCACAAAGAGGGAAAAAAAGGGCTCCATGTTATTTATATGGCTCGTTGAAAGGGATAAGTTTTTTTGAGTAAGTACAAAAATATTTTTATTAATATAAAAAGTTTTATATGGATAGACAATAATCACAAAGAGGGAAAAAAAGGGCTCCATGTTATTTATATGGCTCGTTGAAAGGGATAGGTTTTTTTTGAGTAAGTACAAAAATATTTTTATTAATATAAAAAGTTTTATATGGATAGCATATTATTGTCGAGAAATTTGATTTAAGAGTATAAGTCTCCAAACAAATAAATTAAAGAAAATTCAAAGGCTAATAAAAACAAGATCTCATAATTGTCATCATTTAAATCTAAATCTATTGTAGGTCATGGTTTTCCATACCATGTAATCAAGTATTGTAATATTATATAAAAAAATTATATTAATTTTATGGACAAGACAATAAAACAAATTTAGTTTTATATCTTTTTTGTTTTATATTTAAATTGATAAGAGAAAATTTAGGGGTGAAATTTCACCAACAATTTAGAAATTTTAATAGTAAAGTACATGTTCTCATTCAATATTGGCTTACTTTCTATATGTATAAATTTTCAAATTAGAATAGTCACCTACAATATTCTATATCGAAAAAATATTAAATCCTTTAAAAAACCTTGATATTGACATTATTTCTTTTTTTTTCTTGTTCTTTATTTAAGTTAGTAAAGTACATGTTGTCATTCAATATTGGCTTACATTCTATATGTATAAATTTTCAAATTAGAATAGTCACCTACAATATTCTATATCGAAAAAATATTAAATCCTTTAAAAAACCTTGATATTGACATTATTTCTTTTTTTTTCTTGTTCTTTATTTAAGTTAGCATGATTGATATTTTTGCATGGAGATTTTCATAGTCAAGAACATGATGATGATGAAAACTTCTCATAAACTATGTGTTAATCTTATTGAATATTTGATGTGAATAACACGATTAACAAGTAGGTAGACTAATAATATTAAGTACATTGACATTGTTACAAATTCTATGCTATATATAATATTTACTATAAAAACATTTTACTATTTTACTCACAATAATGAAATATGTTTTTTCAATTGGTAAAATAAAAAAATGTTATAAATGTTGTATGCCAATTTAGTCTCTGCCAAATAAATTTACAATAATATTAAAGTGTATATATATATATATATATATATATTGAATATTGTTCACAAGATTAGAATAGATGGTGACGAGTTGTTTTATTAAGGCACTTTCTGGTGTAAAGTCATGAGTTGAAACTTTGTGAGAAAAAATCATCTATGCTAAGGGCTCATGTGGCCTAGACTAAGTGTCATCCCTTTTGACACTTTAGATGCCCCGCTTCATGGCTACTCACATAAACTAGTAAACAAAAAATCATAGTGAATATTGAAAAGACACTTTCTAACCTCATTAATTTAAGCATTTTCACTGATGTTAATTTTTTTTTTCATTTTCGTCTCTTTAAAAATAATAATGATAAAAAACACCAATAAAAATTATTATACAAAAATCTTAAAGCTCCCCAATATCATAAACTTTACACTGCAATAAATATCTAACCATATGGATACATGCCATGTAACTTACTCAACAGAAATTGACATCTAACCATATGTACATGCCATGTAACTTACTCAACAAAAATTGATGCAATTGTTAACGTATAGCCCAAAACTAAAGTGTGTTGTATCCATTAATGCCATATCGTATGACATTGCAAAAGGATATTTTGTACATTTAGATATAAATATCAATAATTATTCAAATCTTTGAGCAATGCTAAGTCTAACTAAAGGGAAAACCATCTAATGCTTGTTTTGGAAATTTTGATAGGATATGTTTTTTGGTTTCGAAGTATTTATATAGGCTATTTAAATATTACTTTAATTTAAATTTGAAACTGTTTTTATTAAAGTAAAGTTAATAAAGCTAGTGTAAATAGCACAATGAACAAAATAGTTATTTGATCAATATAATCATTGGTTTGGCAACGAGGATACATGTTGTTTTGAGTTTAAAATTTATTATTGAAATAAGGCTTCTGTGATCCATATGAAGTTGAGAAGATTCTTCAACGAAAATCACATAGAGATACTTTTGTCGACGTGTTTCGAACCAACTAGTGTGGTTCATCGTCAAGACAAGTTGAATGAACAGATCTGCCAGATCTGACTTCAACTTAGAAACCTGCAAGCATGCCCGTTCAAAACGATGAACCTTAGTTACCATGGCTCCTCCGTGTAGGGATTCAATTATTGAATTAAGGCTTCTGTGATCCATATGAAATTGAGAAGATTCTTCGGCGAAAACTACATAGAGATACTTTTGTCGACGCGTTTCGAACCAACTAGTGTGGTTCATTGTCAGGACAAGTTGAATGAACAGATCTGCCAGATCTAACTCCAACTTAGAAACCTGCAAGCATGCCCATTCAAAACGATGAACCTTAGTTGCAATGGCTCATCTGTGCAGGGATTCAATTATTGAATTAAGGCTTCTATGATCCATATGAAGTTGAGAAGATTCTTCGGTGAAAATCACATAGAGATACTTTTGTCGACGCGTTTCAAACCAACTAGTGTGGTTCATTGTCAGGACAAGTTGAGTGAACAAATCTGCCAGATCTGACTTCAACTTAGAAACCTACAAGCGTTCCCATTTTAAACGATGAACCTTAGTTGCAGTGGCTCCTCCGTGTAGGGATTCAATTATTGAATTAAGGCTTCTATGATCCATATGAAGTTGAGAAGATTCTTCTGCGAAAATCACATAGAGATACTTTTGTCGATGCGTTTCGAACCAACTAGTGTGGTTCATCGTCAGGACAAGTTGAATGAAAAAATCTACCAGATCTGACTTCAACTTAGAAACCTGCAAGCCTGCCCATTTAAAACGATGAACCTTAGTTGCAGTGTCTCCTTCCTACAGGGATTCAATTATTGAATTAAGGCTTTTATGATCCATATGAAGTCGAGAAGATTCTTCAGCGAAAATCACATAGAGATACTTTTGTCGACGCGTTTTAAACCAACCAATGTGGTTCATCATCAAGACAAGTTGAATGAACAGATCTGCCAGATCTGACTTCGACATAAAAACCTGCAAGCGTGCCCGTTCAAAACGATGAACCTTAGTTGTAGTGGCTCCTCTGTGCAGGGATTCAATTATTGAATTAAGGCTTCTGTGATCCATATGAAGTTGAGAAGATTCTTCGGCAAAAATCACATAGAGATACTTTTGTTGACGCGTTTTGAACCAACTAGTGTGGTTCATCATCAGGACAAGTTGAATGAATAGATCTACCAGATCTGACTTCAACTTAGAAACATGCAAGCGTGCCCGTTCAAAACGATGAACCTTAGTTGCAGTGGCTCCTCTGTGCAGGGATTCAATTATTGAATTAAGGCTTTTGTGATCCATAAGAAGTTGAGAAGATTCTTTGGCGAAAATCACATAGAGATACTTTTGTCGACGCGTTTCGAACGAACTAGTGTGGTTCATCATCAAGACAAGTTGAGTGAACAGATCTGCTAGATTTTACTTCAACTTAGAAACATGTAAGCATACACGTTCAAAACAATGAACCTTAGTTGCAGTGGCTCCTCCGTGCAGGGATTCAATGATTGAATTAAGTCTTCTGTGATCCAATAATTGAATCCTTGCACGGAGGAGCCACTACAACTAAGGTTCATCGTTTTGAACGGGCACGCTTGCAGATTTCTAAGTTGAAGTCAGATCTAGTAGATCTGTTCATTCAACTTGTCTTGATGATGAACCACACTAGTTTGTTCGAAACACGTCGACAAAAGTATCTCTAAGTGATTTTCGCGAAGAATCTTCTCAACTTCATATGGATCACAGAAGCCTTAATTCAATAATTGAATCCCTGCACAGAGGAGCCAGTGCAACTAAGGTTCATCATTTTGAATGGGCACGCTTGCAGGTTTCTAAGTTGAATAGATCTGGTAGATCTATTCATTCAACTTGTCCGAATGATGAACCGCACTATTTGGTTCGAAATCCGTTGACAAAAGTATCTCTATGTGATTTTCGTTGAAGAATCTTCTCAACTTCATATGGATCACAAAAGACTTAATTCAATAATTGAATCCCTACACGGAGGAGCCACTGCAACTAAGGTTCATTGTTTTGAACGAGCACGCTTGCAGGTTTCTAAGTTGAAGTCAGATCTGGCAGATCTGTTCATTCAACTTGTCCTGACGATGAACCACACTAGTTGGTTTGAAACGCGTCGACAAAAGTATCTCTATGTGATTTTCACCGAAGAATCTTCTCAACTTTAAAATTTATTTATAAACATCATAGAGGAAAACTCTTATAATTAAGTAATTTCCTTTACTGAACAAATTACATAATAAATTATTAGGATAATTTTTGGTTTATGAGGAGGAAAACAACAATTTACATGTTTTAAAGGACTATTTTAGAGTCTGACAATATCGAACAATAAATGATACCTGGCTTGATATGTGTGGAATAAACATTAAAATTTGAGATATGAAAAAACTACACTCTTACATCATCTTCTTTTTAATTTAAGTGTTGTTTTGTAGTTTTTTTGTTCTCGATGTGCGAGTGATCAAAACAATTTTACTAGGTTTCTTAAGATAGGGAGAACTTGCAACAATTTTTAAATTTGATGTTTCTCTGGGATGTTGGTTTATAGATCTGTATATAGTGAATTATTTTAGGTATCCATTTCATATTTGGTGCTTCATATTATCAATAGTAACATATTTGAAATATTTCTAGAGTTTCAATGTCTCTTGTATTATTGTCTTTTAAGAGAAAATGTAATAGAGAATATTCATGGCTTGGAGTTTTTGGGCCACTTTGAATCCCTGCACGGAGGAGCCACTGCAACTAACGTTCATCGTTTTGAACGGGCACGCTTGCAAGTTTCTAAGTTGAAGTCATATCTGGCAGATCTGTTCATTCAACTTGTCCTGATGATGAACCACACTAGTTGGTTTGAAACGTGTCAACAAAAGTGTCTCTATGTGATTTTAGCCGAAGAATCTTCTCAACTTCATATGGATCACAGAAGCCTTAATTCAATAATTGAATCCCTGCACGAAGGAGCCACTACAACTAATCTTCATCGTTTTCAATGGGCACACTTGCAGGCTTCTAAGTTGAAGTCAAATCTGGAAGATCTGTTCATTCAACTTGTACTGACGATGAACCACACTAGTTGGTTCGAAATGCATCAACAAAAGTATCTCTATGTGATTTTCGCCGAAGAATCTTCTCAACTTCATATGGATCAAAGCCTTAATTCAATAATTGAATCCCTACACGGAGGAGCCACTGCAACTAAGGTTCATCGTTTTGAACGGGCACCCTTGCAGGTTTCTAAGTTGAAGTTAGATCTGGCAGATTTGTTCATTCAACTTGTCCTGGCAATGAACCACACTAGTTGGTTCGAAACACGTCGACAAACTTATCTCTATGTGATTTTCACCGAAGAATCTTCTCAACTTTAAAATTTGTTTATAAACATCATAGAGGAAAACTCTTATAATTAAGTAATTTCCTTTACTGAACAAATTACATAATAAATTATTAATATAATTTTTTGTTTATGAGGAGGAAAACAACAATTTACATGTTTTAAAGGACTAGTTTAGAGTTTCACACTATCGAACGATAAATGATACCTGGCTTGATATGTGTGGAATAAACATTAAAATTTGAGATATGAAAAAACTACACTCTTACATCATCTTCTTTTTAATTTAAGTGTTGTTTTGTAGTTTTTTTGTTCTTGATGTGCAAGTGATCAAAACAATTTTACTGGATTTCTTAAGATAGGGAGAACTTGCAAATTTTTTTAAATTTGATGTTTCTCTGGGATGTTGGTTTATAGATCTGTATATAGTGAATTATTTTAGGTATCCATTTCATATTTGGTGCTTCATATTATCAATAGTAACATATTTGAAATACTTCTAGAGTTTCAATGTCTCTTGTATTATTGTCTTTTAAGCGAAAATGCAATAGAGAATATTCCTGGCTCGTAGTTTTTGGGCCACTTTGAAATTCATAATATGAATGTCTCTACATTTTTTTTAGGATCATGAAACACAAAGATAATTCGTAGTGTTTAAAGATGTCACTGTTAGGATTCCACTAGTCACAAGGACAAATTTACCTAGAGTATTTTCACCTTTAAATAGGCTATATTCCACATGAACACCTTGGGAAAAACCATGTGTTCTCATAAACTTAGAGATCGAAAATTTCTAGTAGCTTGACTGAGTCAAGTTTATGTGAACCACCATAACAATCCCACACCCCCCCACCCTTAAAATTAACTTAGGGAGATTGAATTTGTCCTGATAATTTATCAACCCCCTCATTTGAGATCTTACATTTCCCACTTCAAGCTAGGATATCATTACGCCTGCCACCCTCATATCTATCCAAGTGGTCCATTCCACAACTTGATGACTCCATGAAACATTCCACTACATGTATGGATGATTGAAGTATTAAGGAATTATAACAATTCATTTTCTTTCATACATGTATGACTCAAGAATAGGTCTTACAACTTCCTAGCAGAATACACTACCTTGGACCAAAACCCTTAGGGTGTTATCTGTTATGAAACCAGCTCAAGAAAAAGATAGAAAAGATAGATCAACGCCTTAAAATTCAGCCTCTTCGAGGGGGCAACCTCCTTTACATTACATAAATGAACAATTCTTGAATGATTCAAATGACAAAACCTCCTTTCTATATATAGGAGTCTAAGGAGTCACAAAATAATCCAGCCGACCTAACAATAATAATATAAAGCCACAAAAATAACAATAGATGGATTCTATGGGGCACAATAATAACAATATGTGGGCAATAGGGGCACAAAAATATTAATAAGGGGTATAACTACAATAGTAATGAGGTAATCACTAGTATTATAGGGACCCAACATGCCCCTCGCCTTCAAAAAAGTGTTGTCCTCAACGCTTGAGTAGTTTTGGATACTTCTGCATAAAATTCTCATCCTCCCTTGTGGAATCTTCAACAGATAAGTTCTTCCACTTGATAAGATACTCTGAAATTGATCGATTTCGTAGCTGTCGAGTTCTTGTTTCTATGACTGCTTCCGGTTCCAATATAATTTTTCCTTCCTCGTCAAGTTCTGGCAATATTGTTTGAACTGGGAGCTTGTCGCCTATAAACTTCTTTAAACATGAAACATGGAAAACTGGGTGCAATCGAGAGGCTGCAGGAAGCTCCAATTTGTATGCCATAGTACCAATCTTTTGCAACACCTTGTATGGACCATAATACTTTGGTGATAATTTATTATACTTCTTAGCTTTCTTGAGGGACATTTGCTTATATGGTTGTAGCCGTAGGAATACCCAATCACCTACATCAAAACTTCTTTCACTGCGATGTTGATCTGCCTGTTGTTTCATTCTATTCTGTTCCAACACGAGGTTATCCTTTAAGAGTTGGAGGACTTGTTGTTGATGTTCGATGTGATGTTCCACTGCCTGAACCTTAGAATTTTCTCTTAAATATGATGTGATGGATGGTGGTTGATACCCATAAAGTGCCATAAATGGGGTCGTTTTTGTTGCTGTATGGAAGGAAGTGTTATACCACCATTCAGCCAGAGGCAACCATTTGACCCATTGTGTCTGTTTATTAGATACAAAGCAGCGAAGATATCCTTCCAAACATTTGTTTACTATCTCAGTTTGCTCATCAGATTGAGGATGATAAGATGAACTATGATCTAACTGAGTACCAAGACAAGAAAATAATTCTGTCCAAAAATTCCCAGTGAAAATGGGATCTCTGTGACTTACAATAATCTTTGGGTTTCCATGTAGCTTTTGAATTGTTTCCATAAATGCAGTAGAAACTGTACTAGCTTTAAATGGATGTGATAATGCACAAAAGTGTGCATACTTGGTAAGTTTATCAACTATCACCATGATGACACTTTTTCCCTCAGACTTGCGTAAACCTGTGATAAAATCCATTGAAACCTCCTCCCAATGTTGGCTTGGAATGGATAAAGGTTGTAATAGACCCAGTGTCTTAATTGTTTCCACTTTATTTTGTTGGAAAACTAAACATTCCTCCACAAACGTTTGAATATCTGATTTAAGGCCATCCCAAAAAAATTCCTTCTTAACCCTGTGGTAAGTTTTTAGAAATCCTGAGTGCCCTCCTAAGGTAGAAGTGTGCAATTCCATAAGAATCTTTTGTTCTAGCTGGGAATTCTTACAGAGGTATAACCGATCTTTGTACCATAACGAATCATTTTGCCAGCTAAATGTATCAAACGTACTGGAATCTTGTTGTAGCTTTCGAATAAGTGCCCACACTTCTTTGTCATTCTTCCATTCCTCTCTTGCTTCGTTTATCCAATCTGGCTGGATAATAGAAATGGCACACAACAATGCTTCCACATCCTCATCCTTTCTTGAGAGTGCATCTGCCACCAAATTTTGCTTCCCTTTTTTGTAGATGATTTCAAAGTCATAACCAACATCTTTGTGACCCACTTTTGTTTCTCTTTAGAGGATAATCTTTGTTATAAAAATTATTTAAGGCTATCATGATCCGTTTTTACCTTGAAGTGTCTTCCCATTAGGTAGGGTCACCATTTCTTAAGTGCATGGAGTATTGCCAACATTTCCTTCTCATAAATAGCTTTGCTTAAAAACTTTCCCTTGATTGGATGAATTTCAAAAGCAATGGGTCTTCCATCTTGCATTAGAACAGCACCAATTCCATTTCCTGAAGCATCACATTCCACAATAAAGGTTTTTGTGAAGTCCGGTGCAGCTAAGACCGATGCTTGGCACATTGCCTCTTTAAGATGTTCAAAGGCCTTTGTTGCTTCCGAAGTCCATGAAAATGCATCTTTCTTCAATAATGTTGTTAGAGGTGCTGCTATTCTCCCATAATTCTTAACAAACTTGTGATAATACCCTATCAACCCAAGAAATCCTCGCAGATGCTTTATGGATGTGGGTATTTTCCATTCCTTAATGGCTTTAATTTTGCTAGGGTCTACCTTAACTCCTTCATGAGATACAATATGACCCAAATATTCCGCCTCTTGGAATCCAAAGAAACATTTGGATCTTTTTGCATATAATTATTTCTCCTCCAATAGTTGTAGTGCCCTGTCAACATGTTCAACATGATCCTTCCAAGACTTGCTGTAGATTAGTATATCATCAAAAAATACTAACACAAATTTTCTAAGGAATGGTTTGAAAATTGAATTCATCAAACCTTTAAATGTTGAAGGTGCATTGGTAAGGCCAAAAGGCATGACCAAAAATTTATAATGACCCTCATGAGTTCTAAATGCTATTTTCAGAATGTCTTCAATCTTCATTCTGATTTGATGATATCCTAAACGAAGATCCAACTTGGTGAAGTAAATTGATCCATGCAATTCATCCAGTAATTCATCAATGACAGGAATGGGGAACTTATCTTTAATAGTGAGCTTGTTGAGATCCCTATAATCCGGACACATGCACCATGATCCATCCTTCTTGTGCACCAATACTACTGGAGCAGAGAAAGAACTTTGACTCGGTTGAATTATACCAGCCTCTAGCATTTCTGCAACCATACGTTCAATTTCACTCTTTTGGACATAGGGATATCTGTACGGCCTGATGTTTGGAGGAACACTTCCTGGAATTAGATGAATAGCATGATCATGATCACGCATAGGTGGGAGACCTTTGGGAGTCTCAAATACCTTGGAATGATTGTCTAGGACTTTTTGGAGATCTGGAGAAATAGATGATTCTGATGTGGAAACATCTAGCGAATATAATTGTGCAATTACACCTCTTTGCTCCTTTTTTAGAAGCTTTGTCATACCATTAGAGCTGATTATCTTTCCTAGTTTCCCTGCAATGCCCCTTAATTCAACTTCCTTTCCTTCCGCAGAAAATTTGATGAAAAGTTCTTGAAAATTAAAAGCTATTGTACCCAAGGATTGTAGCCATTGGACTCCTAGTACAACATCAGCACCTCCCATTGGAATGGAAAGCATTGGGCTAGTAAATACATATTCTCCCATGGATAGCTTGATATTATGGCACTTTCCAGAGCAAATTATTGTTCCTCCATTTGCAATCATCACTTGACACTCTGGTGCTGGATATAGGAAGCAATTCATTTCTTTTGCTACCCTACAATGAATAAAATTGTGGGTGCTTCCTGAATCAATCAACACTATTACCTTTTTCTTCTTGATTTGTCCTTATATCTTGATGGTTTGAGGAGTGGTAATTCCCGCCAATGCATTACAAGATATGGTCGGATTTATTTGTTCTTCATCTAGGCTTTGTTCCTGGAGTATATCCTCTTCCTTTGACCTTTCTTGCTCCTTTTCTTCTTCCTCTTCACAATCTAGGTAGAATAATTTCTTCTCAGCACACTTATGACCTTTAGTGTATTTTCTATCACAACTGTAACAAAGCCCTTTTGCTCTTTTTTCTTCCAATTTTTGTGGTGTCAACCTTATAGGTTGTGGAAGACTAGGGGCAACAACACTTCCGTCTTAATACTTGTGAGTGGTAATAGTTGTGAGTGGTATGCTTCCTGGTTGCCATAATTTTGCTTTCCATTTTCTTGCTAACCTAAATGCCTTCTCTAATTAATCAGGTTCCCAAAGGCGAACATCATGTTGGATATTATCCTTTAAAGACCCTATGAACACATCAATCCTATGCTCCTCTGGAATATCTTTTACCCTTATGTTCAATTTCTGGAACTCCTCAATGTGCTCCATTATTGAACCCTTTTGTTTGAGACTTATCAATTGGCTAAAAAAAGTGTTGCTTTTTGTATCCTCATAATGTGCTATCAATTCTTCCGTAAAAATTGCCCAAGTGATAAATTGTTTACGAGAGCAAAACCATTGATACCATACAAATTGATTTGGTTCCAAATATAAAGTTGCCATACGTACCTTTTGTGTGTTTTGCACATTATTGAGATCGAATAATTGCTCCATCTGTAATATCCATGTTGCGGGATCCTTGCCATCAAACTTTCCCATATCGATTTTTGGAATATGGTGGGTCTTCGATCCAACATTAGAGTCTATGATATCATGATTAACATTTCTTTTGTTCGCGTCATGAGTTTCCTTTACTACCTTTTCACCATTAGTAAGTATTTCTTGTAGAAAATTTGTCAAATCTGTCTTCATATCTGTCATGCCTGTCTTCAAGTTTGTGTTCAAATCTATCTTCAATTCTTCCATGTCTGTCTTTAAATCTGTCTTCCAATCATCCATCTTAGCTTCCAAGCCCTTTATCTTAGATTCCATGCCATTTATCTTAGCTTCTGTTAGCTTTTGTGAGCGTGACATTTGTTGCACTTGTTCTTGTAATTTTGATATATCATGTAGCATTTCTTCCTCTTCCTCATGAGTCATGCTAGAGCTTTCAGGTTCTTTACTAGGTGTTTGCATTTTCTTTCCTCGGGGCATCAGTTACCGATAATAATTCCTTACTATGCCCTTTGAATTCCTTCAAACCCAGCTTACGCAAAAATTTAAAAAAAACTACACACCTTTTGTCACCTTGTAGAAGCCTGATATTGAATCTGATGCATCTCTGTAATTCCAGATCCTCCAATTTTGAAATTGTGACCTGTAGTAGCCTTCTGAATCCTCTTTCCAATGCCACAAGTCTGACCCAAATTGGATTCTCCAAGGAAGAGTTATGCAAAATCTCCCAAAGTGACTTGATTATAGACTAGTTCAGTAGAACGAACTTGTATGACATGCCACGAGTCACTGTTTCGACCTTTGGATCTGAAAAATTCATACAAGAAACAAAAGTTTGTCCTCTTTCTGTACCTTCTTACGAAATTTCAATCTGATCCCCAAAGAGAAAGTTATGACAATTTTCCCCAGGTCACCTGTTTGGAATGTAATTCAGGAGTCTGCAAAAATACCAACTTCCTCAGATCATATCTCCGTAAATATAGCGTGAAAAGCTCTGAAATTTGGACCTGAGGTTCAGCGCGATTTTTTCTCAAATGGGTTTTTTTTGCAACTTCTAAAACATCGCAGAAAAAAAAGGTATAGCGAAAATTCCACGATGACCTGTTTGGAGCAGCGAAACCCTAGAATCCAAAGCTCTGATACCAAATGTTATGAAACCAGCTCAAGAAAAAGATAGAAAAGATAGATCAACGCCTTAAAATTTAGCCTCTTTGAGGGGGAAACCTCCTTTACATTACATAAATGAACAATTCTTGGATGATTCAAATGACAAAACCTCCTTTCTATATATAGGAGTCTAAGGAGTCATAAAATAATCCAGCCGACCTAACAATAATAATATAAAGCCACAAAAATAACAATAGAGGGATTCTATGGGGCACAGTAATAACAATATGGGGGAAATATGGGCACAACAATATTAATAAGGGGTATAACTACAATAGTAATGAGGTAATCACTAGTATTATAGGGACGCAACATTATCACACCACTGCTACTCCCATCACATGCTAGCTCATTCACTAAAATTAAAACCATTTAATCCATCCCACTTTTTGGGTCCATACGATCACTCTCGCAATATATCTCTAGCTTTTCTTATTAATACCTTTACCTAGCCTTTCTCGCTACAATTGATTTTTTTTGCAAATTTACCTCTCTGATTATTGATCACACATGTATAGTTGTGGTCATTTTATTACCTCTACAAATCACATGCCTCAGTATAGTGGCATAAAGGCAATTCACACTTTTTAGCTTTCTAACTTTCATTTTTGCTTTATAGGTCTAGGAGGATTACTACACTTGGAAATGTCCTCATTTCTTCTCTTACTCTTACTCTACACTATTGTCTGCTACAAATTAAGGAAAATTTCATTCAGATAAGTCTTAGCAAATGAAACTATAAGGCACACCATGAATACTCATTCACAACAAAAACGACATATTCTCCCTTTTTTCTAATTTTCTTACATCCACAACCACCACCTCCTTACTCACTGCTTACTACTTTGTGTTGTGTGTCACATGTGGAATATCTCATTAGCTAGTCTTTGTAAGAGATTTTCTGGGAACAATCTACTCGACCTCCAATTTGATCTTTGGTACCAATTGTTAGGATTGTAGGTTTTAACCCTGTATAGAAATTACATGCATACAAATTCTAAAAATAGAAAATATACAATGGCAAGAAACACAAAAAATATACAAAAATATTTTCCCCTCGATCCCAAAAACGGTGCTGCCAGATTGATTTTTCATTATTTTCCTTTCAATGTTACACCAAATATATATAGATGCCGAAGCATTCATAAACCCCAATCCATTAACCCTAGATTAGAACATAATCATAGTTCCTTAGACCAGATCTACAAGATACCATGGAAAGAAAACCATAATGCCCAAAACCATGTGCAAAACCCATGCAAAAAACCATAGGTAGGTCTTCCCACCTAATATAGGATCCAAAAATATTGTTTTTCCTGGGGCACTATGCCAGACCCCGCCCCCTGAAAACCCCCCGACAGGGGTGGCTTCCACCGTCCCTATGACCCCATTGTTGTGCCCGACTCAACGAAGGGGAGGCATAGGGCTAATCGTGGAAAGAATATAAAACACACCCAACAATGATAACAAAACACCAATAAAAGAGGGTGTGTCTAAATACGCCATTTTGGGATCCCACTGGTAACTAGAAAAAATTTACTCGGAGTCCTTATGCCTTTAAATAGGCTATGTTCCACATGAATACCATGGGAGAAGCCATGTGTTCTCATAAACCTAGAGCTTGAAAATTTGTTGTAACTTGACTAAGTGAAGTTTACGTGAACCACTCTAATAATTTTATGGTTTTTCATTACAAGCAAAAGACCTTCTAGTAGAGGTTTCTGCAGAAGCCCTTATATCAATTTTTCTCTCTAATTTAATTTTTTAGAAAATTAGAAATGCAAATTAGCTTAACATTGCCATTGTTTTTGAAAGAAAAAAACTTCCCTGTGCAGTGCGCTCGATATGCTTAGATCGCATCGATAGTGGTGCACCTTGTAAATTTACAAGGTACACCGTAGTTCAACGAATGAACGTAACCCATTGCTATTGTTGTGATGCATTTAGTAAAAGTAAACACACCAAGAAATATAAAAGTTGTACATTAATGCATTACACCTGATGTGTTTATATTTATCAAACACACCACAAAAATAATATTTAAAAATTTAGCTATAGATTTATGCATTCGATAACCTGAACATTCTACGACGGTGTGAAAATTTTATACCTACGCATTGGTGCATAAGTGTGACGCACCATGATGAAAAATTAAATTTGTGAAACAACAGTGGTAAATCATACTTATGTGTCCACTAATGCCAGTGCAGTTGTGTTTTACAACACACTAAAGATGGTGCATGACTGTGTTTTAGGCACACCAATTACTTTTTTTTTTAATTGAACGTTATGTTTCCATGTATATAAATACATTTTTAATTTAATAAAAAAAATGTATTTTATGTATGATGTATTTTATATGTCAATCATGTAGTAGAGACTTCAGCAAAGGGAGAAACAATAGGAGCAAGAAAAAATGGCAGACCCATACAATATGTTCCAACCATGGGAGGCCAGAGAGAGGGAGAGGGATTTATACCATCCCCTTATTACTACAATGACCTGAACCCTCTTAAGAAATGTAGGCCTCCTCACATACTATGAGGAGGCTACATATCTAAAGGTACACTTTGTCTTATTGGTGCATCTGATCTTCCAATGGAGTGCCCACAAGCAGAGTTCCTATGTTAGCCCTGGGGCGTGGTATAGGCCCTTTGAGGAGGACATATACTTTATCACTAGGCTTTCCAGGAGAGGTGAGGATTTTTCCTAGTTCTCTGATGTACCCCATGGGGTTGAGACTGAAACTCAACTTGTATACACTTAGATATATGTCAGGCCTCATGCAGTACATCCAACAGATTTTCAGGTGTGTGATGTAGAAATACATATTTATTCTTTTCTTGCATATGAGGTTAGGTGTATCTCGTTATTAGTTACCATTGTTTCACACTCTAGTAGTAATGGAAAGAACATTATTTTTCCCTCTTTTGTATTATGTTGATTCTTTGATTCAAGTGTCACATTGTATCAGATCATCTGCCATTTTTTGAGGCAGTTTTGTACGGATTTAGATATATGTTATGCGTTGAAACATGGGAGGGAGACCTTCCCTTTCTCTTTAGAGATTTATTTTTTATTTTTTGAGAGGTTTCCTAAGATGAGGTCTACATTTGACTATCACCCTCCTAGGTCGATGTCTTAGTTATGGATGCACATGTGGGGGAAAATGATGCCTAAGTGGGGTTTACCAGAGTATCTAACTGGGATTTCAACTGAGGCATTAGCACTACTAGCTAGTGAGGATGACCATGAATTTTTTGCATTGGCTTTTTTATACGTGGGAATTTATTGGAGACAATGTCCCAACGTCCTCTTCACACTGGCTTAGCCTCCAGATGATATAGGTAATATTAGTGTTTTAAATTAATCTAATTTCATTTTATTGTTTTTAATTGATTAGAATAAAATTTATTCTAGCACATTATTTAACTTGTTTTATTAAATTGTTCAATTCATTTTTCTAATTATTTTTGTGTACTATATATTGTGTAGACACCGACACATTCGGTGGGGACATGCCTCCTCCCCCACCGAATGGAGGAGATGAGGTGGTGGGTGAGGCCTAAGAGGGTGACGTACATCCTTAGGGGGGTGTGGGTTTCCAAGATCGTAGGGTTGGTTTGCAATTTCAGATGGAATGTTGTGACAGACTGGCTAAAGTTTTGTTTGAGGAGGGAGTTCACCCTACAAGAACTCGAGATATCAATGCAGATCCTAGGTTCGTCAATCTCTACAAGGATTGTTTGCACAAGATGATGCATCTTATGCGTCATAGGATTGGAGTTGTTAGGGTATTGGCATCGTTTGATGGATGCAAGACATGTAGCAACAGATAAGTAAGATGAGGGCGGTGATCATGATGATGATAGTGGTGATAATGATCACGATGATGAGGGTGTTATCATGATTCTTCGAGTATTATTACCCCATTGGATCATGGTCGTCAGTCGCGTGATCATGAGATGTTAGAGCTAGAGGATGTGCCTTATGTTTCTCCTGAAAGAGCAAACCAACCACCTCCTCCTCCACCTCATATTTCATAAGACCGCATTGAGCTGGCAGTAATTGACCATCCATCGTCATCTATTGCAGAATAACCACCTCAAACTTTGACAGATGCTGAGGAAGTATTTGAACATCCATCGTCTCCTACTGTAGACCAGGCGAATAACACTACTATGTTTATTGTATCATATATTGAATGTAGTTGTTTGACATCACGTAGCTATAATTTGACTTGTTTATATATATATATATCTATATATATATGGTGCAATTTTTTGGTTCATGTTTATGTACTTAATTTATATGTTGGTGTTGATGTGTATATTGTTAGGTCATGTTAGATCTGTTCATTTAATGTGCTTGGAGATAGATATGTATGTGATAACATTTATTTGACATGAGATGTATATTAATTTGAGGATCTGTGTGGCGATGATGCTAGATTACAATGTTTGTGTTTTGTTTGATGTGATCACGATGATGATGCGCTGCTAAATTATTATATTTGTGTGTTGGCTAATGACGTTTATATGTGATAGAGTGGTAATAATTAGATTATAGTAGTGAATTCAAATGTGTATATTAGACGATGCCTCTGTTTATTAGATAGCCATCATCCTAATGTTTATTTTTATGAAATAATATTTATTATATATTGGAAATGTTTGTGTTTTGTTTGATGTGATCATGATGATGATGCGCTTCTAAATTATTATATTTGTGTGTTGGCTAATGACGTTTACATGTGATAGAGGTGTATATAATTGGATTATAGTAGTGAATTCAAATGTGTATATTAGATGATGCCTATGTTTATTAGATATCCATCATCTTGATGTTCTTTTTTATGAAATAATATTTATTCTATATAGGTGAACTTATATCAAAATTTTGTATATGAAATTACATTCAAAACCACTTTAAAAAAAATGCAAAGATATTTTTATATTACAAAATTTAGTATGGTTGAAACTATGATTGTAAAATTATAATAAATATTATTCTATTGCTTAGATAGTTCATTGATATTGAATCTAACTTAATTAGTTAAATATTTCAATACGCACAAGGAAAATATAATTAAAGGTAAAATAATTTAGTTAGTTAGATTTGAGAATGATTGTGACCTTAAATCCTTATTATCATAAATGTTGTCACAATTGGAAATACTTAGTTTTAAATGTAAAAATATTTCCACTACAAAAAAACATGTAAAAAAGTTTGTGAATGTTACTATGGGGGAACTATGAGAGCCAAGCTAAGATGTTCATTCTTCATAGACAACCATGGGGGGATATTGTTATTGATCATTACTACATGCCAAAAAAGATAGTTTTCGTTTTGGAGGGAATACGGGTTGAATCCATTGAAGGTTGTGTTGAGTCATAGACTTCGTATTTCATCCTAAATTTTTTCAGGTCATGTATCCTTTATATGCTTCATGGCTATTGAATTTGTTGGGATTCACATAACTCCTGACTCACTTCTGTGTGAGGCATGCCATCCCTGCAACATAGATTATTCTTTGCAACGAAATAAATTCTGAATCCTTGGGATTATATGCATGTGCCTCAATATCTTATGAGGAAAACCATGTGATTTACCCATTTTTTTTAAATTATGGTACTTGTCATTTCCACATTTCAGACATATCTGTTTGTCTACATATTCTCCTCTATGTAGAATACAATCATTCAGACATGTATGATTTGATATGTAATCAACACCCGGCATTTTCAACAACCACTTTTCCTCTTCACATCTACCCAGAGGGCCATTATAACTTGAAAGAACCTTATGTTTGAATAACATGCAGTTGGTGGGGAATATAATTGTACAATGTCAATATTTAATGTTCACAAAATAAACCATTTTTAATGTTGATTGTGTGACAATATTCTCAAATAAGGGACTTGATAGATCATGAAGGTAAATTACCTCAATATTGTTGAGAAACATGCAATCGACATGGAAAGCTTTACTTTGAAATTGTACAACAAAAATGTTATCCCCAGTTAAGTAGATTTTGACTTGCCTCCAGGTCTAAAGAGAGGGGTGTTGAAATAATATTCCAGGCTTTCGAATAAGGTGTCAGTGATAAGAGTATCATCCCATAGCTCATCATTCTAGAATGCATCTAACAACATTTCCTCCATGGAAATTGTATCCTGTAAGTAATCATCCATACCAACCTCTATTTGATTGTCTCCATTGCTAACTCGTGATGAAGAACTACTATTGTTGTATTCAATCCTAATTGGTGAATCTGGACATAGTGGGAATTGAATAGGTGGTTGATTTAACAATTCTTTGTATGCTTCCTCTTCGAGTCTTTCTATTAATGCAACCTTCTCTCAGGTTGACATTGTAGTGGGGTGCACTAGAAGATGGCAGGTGGGTCGCTCATCATCACTAAAATCCTAATTTCAAAAATATTGAATGCCATTAGTGCAATATTAATGACATTAGTAAGCATGTCAATGCATTTCGTTTGTTGAAATTACATTATACCAAACAATTATTACCATCGTTGATCTGAGATTGTGACTAGAAGATGCCATGTTCCAATTGGCAGGGTGAAGAGACTACCCATTTTCATCTACCAATTGCTTGTGATATGTTGCTCCTGATAAGAGCTTCCGACATTTTTGAAATGGAGGAACATTTTCTGCATGTAAACTCAATTTTGAATTAGGATCTTGAAAATACATTGTTATTCAAATTGACATGGTTAAAGAAAAAAATAAAAATAAATTGGATAATCAAAATATAAATAAAATCTGAACTTATTAAATATGGAAAGGGAGAACTCAGTGAAGGAATTTGATCAATTATATGGAACGAATTGGAAGTTGAAGAATTGGCCATTTGATATTATTGATATTTTATCCCTGCATTTGAGAAAAATTAGAAATAAAAATTTGTGTGCATATCTAAAATTAATCCTGAGAACCATATAACCACAATATCAATTTCAATATAGTTTTCAAACCATTTTCAATAATAAGGAAACTTTAAGTGGAAAATGTATACTATGAAGTAATGTAATTCATGTCAATGTGTCCTAAAGGATAATTTGAGATTAATATTCCATTTTATGTGAAAATAAAATTTCAGATAGCTTTTATACCCTACCAGTGTGCTTTTCAAAGCAAATCGCATTGATGGATTTAAAATATACCAACACTAGGGCATTCAAATCATACCCACACTAGTTTTCGACATTTCGAAAAAAAATATGTTATAATGTAGGTGCTCTTGTACAAAAATACACTAATGAATTTAAAAAAAAAAAACAACACCTCTACGAACCTATTTTCAGATTTTAGAAAATAAAAACGAATTTAACCAACTCAATGCTCTTATAACAAATAGAGCACCAATTCTTTTAAATAGAAACTGCAATGTTGCATTAAAAAAATGAATAACATTATTTTTGGATTTCAAAAAAAAAAATTGTATCATGTCGGTGCGTTGAAAAAATTGGTGCCTCGACAATGTCTATGTGCTTAACTATCAAACAAATCGATGTACGGATAAATTGAAAAAAAAACCAAGAATTTTTTTTATTTTTTTTTTTTAAATAAAAAAATGAGGGGCAATTGACTTTTCGAAATCTAATTTCATAAAGTCTTTTAAATAGAAAAATTTTATTCACTATTTCAATATTTTACCCAAAATTTCAAGGGAATGATTTTCAAGAGAGACATACCAGGAGCATTGTGCAACAACAAAATACTTTGGAGCAACCAAACTCTTCAGAAGATCAGAAGTTCAAAGGTATGATGATTCACTTAAAACCCTGCATAGTAAAATTTTTAAATTTTATTGTTTATTTTATGAATAACAAATTTTACAATTTCTGTTAGGGTTTAATCAAAAGAGAGATCACTTTCAAGAGAGACATAATGGAAGCACTGTGGAGTAGCAAAATTTTTGGAACCATAGAAGGAATAGAATTTTAAAGGTATGGTGATCCACTCAAAATCCCGAATAGAAAAAAATTAAAAGTTTACTATTATATTTTTCTACAATTTTTTTTAGATTTATTCACAATTCAGAAAAAAATAAAAATAAAATAAAATAAAATAAAAACATAAAAATATAAAAATAAAAATAAAAAACTTTGTATAATAAAAAATTTACTATAGATTTTACTAGTAAAATTTTTTACTATCTTTGTTCCTATTTAAATTTAATTAAAATTCAGAAAAAAGGATAAATAAATAAATAAATAATAAAATTAAATTAAATTAAAAAATAAAAAAAAAATTAAATATATATATATATATATATATATATATATATATATATATATATATATATATATATATATATATATATATATATATATATATTCAATACTTACCTTAAACCTTTGCTTCTTCCTTCAAAATTTCACCTTAGGGTTTAACTTCCTCTACCACTTCACAATCAGGGTTTTTTATTTTAAGCAGTTTATATTTAATGGGTTTGTGTACTTACTATATAGGGTATTTGACATGTAAAGTAGGGGAATTACTTATTGAATTAGATCCAAACCCTATCAACACTGTCCATTTAAAAAAAAATGGATATATGTTCCACGGTGCACCCAATGTAATATAATGTGCTGGTGGGCACTGTGTAATATGTTGGCATTATGTTCTCTGGTATGGCTATATGTTACAGATGTTGTACTTGATGGCAACTCCCATGACAAGGCTCTCATTTTATTGAAATAAGAAGGACGCAGGATATCAGTTCAGAAGGTGCGTACTCGCAGGTACACCTTGCAGGGACCGCGTCTAGAGAAGCAGGCCAGCCATTCAGGAGGTGCGTCCACCCAGTGCACACATTTCAAGGCAGAGAAAAGCTCACGTGGGGGTTTCTTGTGTTTTACTCTTGGTATCTAGCCGACGGTATTGTGTTATTATGGTGTCGGCTCGTGGTATTGTTCCATGATTTGAGGAGGAGCTTGCCTATATAAAGCAAAGGAGATCATTTGGTTTAAGCATGGTTTTGGTTGAATATCTTATGAGGGCTAGATCTGGTCTAGATCTAAACAAGGCAAATCTACTGATGGACCGAGATCTCTTCGGCGCATGTTCAGATCTATAGATCTGACTGTCTGGGTTACTTCTGAAGTCTTGAAATCATCTATGCCCAGAGGGACGCAGGTGCAGTAAGGGTTCAGGTGCGCCGGGACGCAGGCGCAGAAGGGTTCAGGTGCGTCGGGACGCAGGCGCAGAAGGGTTCAGGTGCATCGGGACGCAGGCGCATAAGGGTTCAGGTGCGTCGGGACGCAGGCGCAGAAGGGTTCAGGTGCGTCGGGACGCAGACAGTTCAATAGACTCAGAGCGAGGGACGCAGGCTATCAGTTGAGCAAGGTGCGTCCGGGACGCAGGCTAGCAGTTGAGCAGGGTGAGTCCGGGAAGCAGGCTAGCAGTTGAGCAGGGTGAGTCCGGAAGCAGGCTAGCAGTGGAGCAGGGTGCTTCCTTCTCTTAAAATCTTTGTTTATCATTGTTGTGTTCTGGGTTTGGTCCTATTACTGTTGATCTAGTTACTACAGTTGATTGGGTGATTCTCTCATACTTGATGATCAATTGATGCTTATGGATCCAGTTTGAAAATTTATGAAAAGTGGTCCTTGTAAGAAAAGAAGTAGGGGGTTGTAGCTCCCTTCCAGGAGAGACTGGAAAAAGAGAGAGAGTTGTAGCTCTCTGCAGGTTGCAGCCTGCGTACTGGTAAAGGACTGCACCAGTACAAAACCATTGTAAAAGAAGTTTCTAATTTGAAAGAAGATAGAGACATATTGCAGCAGGTGGTTTTCACCCACATTGGGTTTCCACCTTACATCTTGTGTTCTTTGGTGTGACTATCTGTTTTCTTTGTTCATGCACATTATTTTATGTTACTGACATGCAAATATAATTCAAAGATCAAATAAGGAAGGTTCATTAAATGAGTTAGATAATACTGATTCACCCCCCCTCTCAGTATTATTTCCAACAATTGGTATCAGAGCGGGTCCTTCTGAGGAAGCTTGATCGCTTGAAGGAAAAGATCCATCAGAATGGCTAATCCAGAAAGAGAGGCACACATCAGGCCACCAGTCTTTGACGGGAACAATTTTACTCACTGGAAGATAAGAACCACTACATATCTACAATCACTTGGAGCAGAAGTTTGGGGAATCGTAGAAGGAGGATACAAATTCCCATCAGCAACTCCTACAGATCCAGCAGAGAAAAAGCAATATGAGCTCAATGCCAAAGCTTTTACTGTCCTATTGAGTAGTTTGACTCAATCAGAATTTATGAAGATCATGCATTTCAAATCAGCTAAGGAAATATGGGACAAAATCGTCACAAGCTACGAAGGAGATGATCAGGTAAAAAGAGCAAAGCTTCAAACTCTCAGAATCCGGTATGAAACTCTTAAGATGCGTAATAATGAAAGCATAGCTAATTATTTCCTGCGTATGGATGAGATTGTGAATTGTATGAGGGATCTGGGTGAAGAATTTGAGGAAGTTGTCTTAGTTGAAAAAGTTTTGAGATCTCTGTCTGCTAAATTTGACTCTAAAGTATTTGCCATAGAAGAAAAGGAGAATGTGCGGAAAATCACCATGTCACAACTTCATGGGATCTTAACTGCTTTTGAAATGCGACAAGAGGTACCACCAGAGGCCGCATTCGAAGTATCAGAGGAAGAAGATGAGGTAAATTTTGTCAAGAATCTTGAACGGGGAACTGGATGGTTCAAAGGTAAGCTACCTTTCAAATGTTTTCTATGTGGTAGAGTTGGTCACTATGCTGCTAGATGTCCTCATAACAAAGGAAAGATATCTGAAGAAGATGGTAGAAGATATTATACCCATATTAAAAGTTCATTCAATGATAGTGAAGATATTAGAAGTCTCATGGCACATAAGAATAAGAATGCTTCATCCAATAATAGCGAAGATATTAAAAGTCTCATGGCACATGAAGAGAAGAATGCAGAAACTGAAGAAGTTGCCAAATTAAAAGAACAATTGGAGACAGAAATCAGGGTAAGGGAGCAATTGCAAGATATAGTAAAGGATCAGAGTACAACTATTCAGAAACTTGAATCAAGGATCCTCTCTCTAAAAGAAGATCTTAAAAAATCAAGAGAACAGAACAGAGAAGATCTTGAAGATCAAGAACATGAAGTGATCAAACTAAAGCGACAAGTGGAAGAAGGAAGAAAAGCTGAAGAAGACCTAAGGAATCAATATCTGAAAAAGGAAGAACAAAATCAAGTTGAGGTAAATATCTTGAAAGGTAAAATAGAAGAAAAGGATAAGCTTTTACGATTTCAAGATAGTACTAAAGTCTTGGATGATATTCTTAATAGTCAAAGGTCTCCTGCTATCAAGACTGGTCTTGGTTTTCGTGAATATGTTGAAGGTGAATCTAGTTCACAAGGTGAGGCAAGAAACTCTAATGAGAAATCTGAAATGCTCAACGAGGAACAACCAAGGAAAGAAATTCCTCAAGGAAGATCCTTTACTCCTAACTATGATAGACGATTATTTCCTCCACTAAAAAATGTTGAATGTTATGTATGTCATAATCTTGGACATGTTGCAGCCAGATGTAGAAGTAGAATGGTTCAAGACAGATCATCGCATCCCAGGTATTTCAGAGGATATTGTTTTGCCTGCAATGCATATGGACACAAAGCAATTGATTGTGATAGAAGGAACATGAAAAATGTAAGATGTTATACATGCAACAACTGTGGGCATAAAGCAAGGGAATGCAGGAGCAGATTTCAAAATTCAAAACAAAAGGACCATACATCATCACAGTTGTAGGAATTGAAGAAGACAGAGACAGAAAGGTGTGGCATAATTCAGACAGCGGACATAACAGACACAGGGGAATCTGAAAGTGATGAAATTCAGTATTCCATCTTGCATACGTTGATATAATGAAGACAAGTCACGTATATACGCGAGTTACAGGCTGCAAAGTCGCGTATATGAAGAAAGGGCAGCAGAACAGACTCAGGTTCAGTCATGGTTGGCTCAGGCTCAGGGGGAGCAGAACAGACTCAGGAAATGGTTCAGTCATGGTTAGCTCACAGGTTCAGGGGGAGCATATAATGCATTGTTGGCATTATGGAGGATGGTCAGAAGGAGATCTTGCTGCAATATGTATCTATCTCTTTCATGGTGGATTATGGTTCTTTGTTGCAGATCTGGTTCATTTTCAGGAGGAGCATGATCTTAGGGGGAGCATACCCCTTTGCCCTTGATGTCAAAGGGGGAGAATGAAGCTGAAGATTGTAAGGTTGCCTCAAGTCCAAAGGGGGAGATTGTTGGCATTATGTTCTCTGGTATGGCTATATGTTACAGATGTTGTACTTGATGGCAACTCCCATGACAAGGCTCTCATTTTATTGAAAAATAAGAAGGACGCAGGATATCAGTTCAGAAGGTGCGTACCCGCAGGTACACCTTGCAGGGACCGCGTCCAGAGACGCAGGCCAACCATTCAGGAGGTGCGTCCACCCAGTGCACACATTTCAAGGCAGAGAAAAGCTCACGTGGGGGTTTCTTGTGTTTTACTCTTGGTATCTAGCCGACGGTATTGTGTTATTATGGTGTCGGCTCGTGGTATTGTTCCATGATTTGAGGAGGAGCTTGCCTATATAAAGCAAAGGAGATCATTTGGTTTAAGCATGGTTTTGGTTGAATATCTTATGAGGGCTAGATCTGGTCTAGATCTAAACAAGGCGAATCTACTGATGGATCGAGATCTCTTCGGCGCATGTTCAGATCTATAGATCTGACTGTCTGGGTTACTTCTGAAGTCTTGAAATCATCTATGCCCGGAGGGACGCAGGTGCAGTAAGGGTTCAGGTGCACCGGGACGCAGGCGCAGAAGGGTTCAGGTGCGTCGGGACGCAGGCGCAGAAGGGTTCAGGTGCGTCGGGACGCAGGCGCAGAAGGGTTCAGGTGCGTCGGGACGCAGGCAGTTCAATAGACTCAGAGCGAGGGACGCAGGCTATCAGTTGAGCAAGGTGCGTCCGGGACGCAGGCTAGCAGTTGAGCAGGGTGAGTCCGGGAAGCAGGCTAGCAGTTGAGCAGGGTGAGTCCGGAAGCAGGCTAGCAGTGGAGCAGGGTGCTTCCTTCTCTTAAAATCTTTGTTTATCATTGTTGTGTTCTGGGTTTGGTCCTATTACTGTTGATCTAGTTACTACAGTTGATTGGGTGATTCTCTCATACTTGATGATCAATTGATGCTTATGGATCCAGTTTGAAAATTTATGAAAAGTGGTCCTTGTAAGAAAAGAAGTAGGGGGTTGTAGCTCCCTTCTAGGAGAGACTGGAAAACAAGAGAGAGTTGTAGCTCTCTGCAGGTTGCAGCCTGCGTACTGGTAAAGGACTGCACCAGTACAAAACCATTGTAAAAGAAGTTTCTAATTTGAAAGAAGATAGAGACATATTGCAGCAGGTGGTTTTCACCCACATTGGGTTTCCACCTTACATCTTGTGTTCTTTGGTGTGACTATCTGTTTTCTTTGTTCACGCACATTATTTTATGTTACTGACATGCAAATATAATTCAAAGATCAAATAAGGAAGGTTCATTAAAAGAGTTAGATAATACTGATTCACCCCCCCCCTCTCAGTATTATTTCCAACATAATACAACACATTGTTAGATTATAACATTGTCTATTTTGTCCAGTCTGTTCATAGTTTCTCCTGGTGTAATATAACACATTGATGCACCTCTTCCAAATAGTACCATTAAATCATTGCAGTGTGTTTAACGTTACAAATTTCACTATTATAATTCAAAATTAGTTTAAAAATTATTTTTTCATGACGATGCCCAACAATTAAACGCCTAATGCATTTAATGGGATAAATGCACTGGTGCGTTTATTCAGATAAACACTGCTTACCCAAGCTCTTTTTAGTGGAAAAATATTTTATTTATTTCTAAAATATATTTAATGGATTCTGTATTGAATGATACAGGTTATATATTGACAAAAATGTCTAATAAGGTGTCAAGTAGCAAAAATATTGATCGACACAATGATAACACATCAAAAAAAGCATAGAAGGCAAATTGTTTGTAAATTCTTCACAAAATGAATATGTTTGAACTATATGTAAGTTTAACTAATATCTATTGGTTGGTGTGTGCCATGTAATGCAAAAAAATGAAAAATATCAATAAGATTATTTATAATCTAAGTGTAGAAGACAGTAAAAGACTAATAGAAAAATTGCATATCAAAAATCAATTGTGGAATATGTAAGTAGCTATGTTGTTTTACTTCTTTGAGTTTATAATTAATAGAACAAAGAATCCTTTACATTAAATCTATGATTTATAATGGGGGTAAAACATGCAGGAAACAAAGTATGGAACTACGCTAGCAGAAGACTTGTTGCCAACAAGGTATGAGACTTGGTTTTGAAACCATGTGCATAGTTTATGAGTCACTTCTTGCATTGGTACATTTCTATTCGATTTACATTGATGTATATTATTTATTTCAATTTTAATTATTCTCACTAATGTAGATACACTCATTACACTTTATTTTTATGTTTGCAAATGGAACAAGATCAGGAAGACAAAAAAAAAATCGATATAATCAACAAAACATTCCTCCAAATAACCCAAGTCATGGAAGTAGCTCGATCACTGATAAGAGTTCCAGTGAAGAATGATGATCTATTTGGATATCAATACAACCTATTGTATTTTTTGAAATAATTGTTTGTGAAAATCAAACATTTTGTTTAATGTAATGGATATGGTGTCCCAATTGAAAGACAAGGTGTTACCAATAACAATACATTTTTGAATGACAAAGAGAATCTTATTGATATGTAAAAGAAAATATTTGATTTATTCTACCATGTTACCCAATATTGTTGCGAAATGTTACACCACTAATTAAATGTATAGATGATTAAATATTATAATGAAGAGATGCAAAATCTGATAATATAACAAATTAATCCAAACGTCATATACAAATGCACTAATCAAATTTTAATTTATATGAACACTATTATAACATATATGTTAATTTTTTTATGAATGATGGATTTTAAAAATTACATTAATTAAATTCTCATAGGTCGATGTTTACAAAAAAAGATAAAATATCATACAAAAATTCGGTGCATGCATAACATTAAAGCGCACCGGTGCATTATGTTATAAAAAAGCATCTTCACACCATTTTTTTGCATGTCCAGTGCCTTTTCGCTCAAATGACAGCACCAGGGAATTTATTTCTTCAGGCACCAATATTGTTTGCAATCAATGCCTCATTGCATTGTAATTCTTAATGCATAAGTGTTTTAATAGACGTAACATCCCGGTCCTACAAAAAATTATTTCCAACTCCGGTGCATTATGAAAAGTAACAACATTGGTCCTTTTATATAACTAATGCATCATGGTGTTTACACAAACTATATGCATCGACATTGCAATATTAAACAAAATCGCCAACAAAATAATTATTTTCTCCGCGCCGTCATTCCTTACATGAATGCCTTAGCGATTTTTTTATATCTATTAGCACCAGTGTGGTCTATATTATATACTAGTGTTCTTTATATTCAACACCTTAGTTATTTTAGTTATGTATGAAGCCTGGTGCATTTATATATGTAGTGCACTCCTGCTACTTGTTCCATGAAGCGCACCAAGAAAAAACATTCCCTAAAACCTCTGGTCGTCCATATTTTTCAGTTGTGATGAAGCTTCGTTATAATTTTTAGTAAAACATATTCTATCATAAACAAATGTTTTAGTGGATGTTTTTTTGAAATGTTTTGCCAATTTTATGACACTAAAAACCTTCGTTATAACCTCTACTAGAAGGTATTTTCGTTGTTACAATGTTTCTTCAATGCATTAATGATTTGTCGTTCAATTAGAATAATGCAGAGAAATTGCTATAGTCATGATTTTGCTAGGACTAATAAATAAAAATGACAAAACTTTATTAAATGAAAATCAAACAAAGCAAAGAAAGATTCACATCCTTTCACTATTGAAAATGGCATGAATACCCAATAACTTGATTATTGATTCCAATAATGCCAATAAGTAGAGACATAATAAGAAATTACAACTTAAATTGTTGAAATGAATAATGCATGGTAATTAGCTACTTAAAAGTAAAAAACAATGAATTTGGAGTTCATTAGTTCACAAGATGTTTTTTATTTATTGTAAGGCATCAAAACGAATCCAGATATGAAAATCCAAAATCATGATGTTTAAAATATGAATAACATGGTAAGAGTTATTTGTTAGAGAAATCTTAATATATGTATAAGATGTTAGTTTTTGGATATGGTAGTAGCATACATGGGTTCTAGTCTCACATGATGTCTAAGAGGTTAAGGAACATGAGATCTCCAAAACCCAGAAAAGGTTTTACTAGAATAGACTTGAATATGTCTTAATTAAGTTAACTACCCAATAATTAAAACTTTCTTAAATCTAACATATGAAAATTGGCTAAGGGAATTAATTAAAGAAGCTCATTTTTTCTCTAGATACTTCTATTGATGGCGTCAAATTGATCTTAGTCATCAGTTAAGATGTAATCATGGTTGTTGAGACTCCAACAAGAGATTATAAGAGCATATCGAAGGGATTGGGGAAGACACAATTAATGAATTGAGTAGATCTACTACCGAGTTGCAAGTGTTAAAAAAGAGCATAGTTGAAGCTAAGGAAAACATTAAAGTAATAATTTCAGTAGATATTTGAGAGTAGAAGTCTGGACAAATTTTCCTTAATATTTTCTAGTGCCTGTGAGATAGGAAAGATGAGGCCAAATTCATCTATAGAGGCCAAATATAGTAGTGTGACTTAGTCAAATTTCCCAGTGTGAGTTGTTGAAAGAGCCACATTTCAGTTTCCAGTTGTCGGATCAGCATCCTAGATGCACAGAGAGTGCATTTCATAGGAAAAGGGAGGCAAAAAAATTTACTTGGACGTGATTCCAAGGCTCTATGATTTCTCCTCAACCAGATATGTTCATTTCAGCAGGAAGTTTGAATTCCAGGAGGAGGTGCAAGTGGCCAAGAGATGCTAGATTAGCTATAGAAGGAGATAAAAGTGTATTCTAGATTATTTTTGCAGTGGAGATTGCTACAGCCTTGCTAGATTGGTAAGTAGATCATTATACTCTTGAATTTGTTGAAGACAATAATAAAATCATCATCTATTGTATTGGTTTTCCCTTTGGGTTTTTCTAGAAACAATTATCCAAAAACAACGATGTTATATTTTTGTGCAGGTTCATATTTGATCAATTCTATTTTTAATATCCTGCAACATTTTTATTGTGAAGAATGAAATAATCAAATTCTTTTTATTTGACGAATAATAATTTAGAAAATAAATAAACTACTAACAATTAGAAGATAAATATTTGGTTATTGCATTTAATGAATGTTCACATGATGTCAAAGAAACAAAGATTGGATCATAGGTTCTAGAAGTGAAGGAAGCAAGATTTGTGTAGCTTAGAGGGAGATCTTAGAAAAAAATTCCAGATATGTTCAGGCCTAGCTAGGCAGTGTGAATTGCAGAGAGGTAACATATCATTAGAGAAATTTTGAGGTAAAAAATAAGCCTAAAAAAATGTACAACCAAAATAAAATTTACAAGAGCCAATAGGATTCAAGATGACGATGTCTACCATGGGGGATGATTCACCATTTTGGATTAAAAATATTAAAAAATAAAAAATAAAAAACTACTTTTTCAACTCGTATTTTCAACTTATCTCCTTATTGTTTTACTCAAATTTCGAGGTGGAGAACTCGTTGGATGAAAAATTAAATTCTTCATCCAAGGAGTAATAATTTTGCATACTTTCAATGTACCTTTCTACAAAAAAGATGAGAAATACATGAAAACATGATTGCAAGATTTTTTTCTCATGTATTTCTCATTTTTGTGTAACAAGGTCCATCGGAAGTATGCAACATGGGTACTCCTTGGATAAGGAATTAAATTACACATAGAATGATTGCTCCCACTCAAAATTTGAGGAAAACCATAGGAAGATCAGTTGAAAAAGTAGTTTTTTAATTTTTCCATCTAAAATTTGATGATGTAATATAATATTATTTTTCTATTTCCACTATTCTTTTATAATATTCCTTAAGAGGCCCATTTTAGACCTCAAAATTTCTCTAATGTCAGTTTCTAGTCCAAGTTAGAGGAAAATTTTGATTTGTCCTAGAGCAAGAACAACAGGCAGTAAGGAGTGCCAGAAATGGTTTCCAATGAGCATATCATATATTTCATAGAACAAATCTAGTGTAGTGATTTTGTAGTAGAAGATTGCCATAGGGAAAGGAAGAGAAAATCACACAGAGGTAATTTTAGAAGAAGAAAAATCTCAAAGGATTTCCAACTTTCCAGTGGGAGGAAAGGATGCCATAATTTCATATAGAAGAAGGCCAGAGCAGGTAAAATGGTTTGTCAGTGTGAGCTTAGCAGTTGAGCCAGAGCATGCTTCAGGGTCAATAGTGTGTGTGAATATCAAAATAGGTTCAAAGGTATAGCGAGTTGCCTAGAAGACGAGTAGTAGGAAGTGTGATTTCTTCAAAGAGATTCCTCAGACAAGTGTGAGCTACCTAGAGAAGCTTTAGATAGTCAAGAGAGAGATGCGAATGCAGAAGGCAGGTCGAGTAAATTTGCTCGAAGGAGAAGGATATTTACTAGCTTATTAGTTCTCCATTTTTTGAGTTTCACAGACATGGTCTTAGTAGGACTCAAAGATCAAGACAAGTTGGATTGAGCTTCCAACTTTGGAATATAGAAGACCAGTATGCTATTCTTATTTGAATAGCATTAGTCAAAAGGAGTTTGTGACAACAATTATAGTTGTGACAAAAGATCCTATCTTGCTACATTATTACCGAAAGGACATGGAAAACACCGAGAGGATGGTCCTTGACGTAGTTTGGAATTATATGGCACCACACATTGCAGATGAGGAAACTGCAAAGGAGATGTGGGATACCATCATCAAGTTATATTGGGATCCTTCCAAGAGTTGGAAGCTGATTCTCAAGGAGAAGATGAGAACGCTCAAGATGTAGAAGGGTGAGAACGTAACATCCTATCTCACCAGGATTCACAGTGTCAAAGATGAAATTACAACTATTGGAGAGAAGCAAGCATATGATGAACTAGTGCATACAACTCTAAATAGGTTCACCAAGGAGTGAAAAAAAATCATTCGGGTGATTACTAGATAGGATAAACTAACATATTGGGAACGCTTTGGAAGTGACTTCACTCAAGAAGAGTTGAGGTTCAATATTGTCAATGGTACTACCAAAATCAGTAGGAATGGACCAAGGTTAGAGAAGGAACAAGAAAAATTCACTCTTGCAGGGATGTGAAAAGCAACGAAGGGTCCCAACAAGGGAGAGTACTCTAAAGGAGAGAAGAAGAGGAAGAAGGACATGATGAATTTCAAGTGCTTCAGTTGTGGTTATTTTGGCCAGTATGTCACCCAATGTTTAAAGAGTAAGAAGGGAAAGAAGGGGAAGTTGAATATAACGTTGAAAAATATTGATAGCTTGTATGTAAGGCTAGAGGATGAGTTCTCTTTGTTTGCAGCATTATCCTCACATGGAGAAGGAGTATCACACTCACATATGCCATATCAGACACAATCTAAGGGAGAAGTAGCAAGAGATCTAGATCTAGCAAAGGAGGGATTAATAAAAAAAACAGATTGAGTTGTTGTTTTTCTTATATGGATCATTACCTTTGCTATGAGTGCCCACAATATTGTGGTAGGAGAAATAGTTGTGATACAGGAGGTACACTAGTTCATTATCACCAGGGCATAATCAGATTCTTAAAAGACAGTTGCAGGGCCAGAACCAAGCTTATTTAGATACTCAAAATATAGTTGCAGAGCCATAAATAAATGCATTCAGACACTCGAGAGATAATTATAGATCCATAACCAAGTGTAGTTAGATACTTGAGAGACAATTGCAGAGCTAGTTGCAATTACGTAGGTAGTGTGAATTAGCTAGTTGCAGAGAGCAAGGTGTAGTTCCAACTAGAGAGATTTCCTAGTTATTTTTAGTAGGAGGTCAAGACTCAGAAGGAGTATAGCTTAAGAGGGATCAACCCTATGGAAGCTTAATATTGAAGTTCTAAGATATTATTACACTTAGCTACAATGGTGTAAATAATGTAGAGATAGGTTGGAGGTAGTGCAAATTATCCAGATGTAGGAATAGAATGTAAGAAACATGAATCAATTCAGATACAACATGTTCCCATAGATTAGAAGGTATTTGATATACCCATGAAGGCCCTGGGGAGGGGAAAGTTCATTTGCTTTAGAGAACATATGGGTATAGTTTAGAACGCCTTCCTTGCTAAGAGGGGGTGTTAGTTTTTGGATATGGTAGAAATAGATATGTGTTCTAGTCTCAAATGATGTCTAAGAGGTTAAGGAACATGAGATCTCCAAAACATAGAAAAGGTTTCATGAGAAAATACTTGGAGTTTCCTTAATTAATTTATTTAGCCAATAATTAAAAATTTCCTAACTCTAACTTAGAAAAATTTGTTAATTAAAGGGAATTAATTAAGGAAGTTCAATTTTTCTCTAGACGCTTCTATTAATGAATTCAAATTGATTTTAGACATTGGTTGAGATGTAATCATAGTTGTTGAGACTCCAATGGGATATTATAAGAGTGAGTCGAAGGGATTGGAGAAAACACAATTAATGAGTTGAGTAGTTCGACTACCTAGTTGCAAGTATTCAACAAGGGAGCAGGTGAAGCTAAGGAAAGCCTCAAAGAAAGGGTTTCAACAAAGATTTGAGAGAAAGAGTTTGGAGGAATTTTCCTACATCTAGGAGATAGGAAATATGAGGCCACATACAATAATGTGAGTTAGATAAACTTCCTATTGATATTTGTCGGAGGAACCATGTTTCAATTTCTAGCTTCCTTATCAATGTCCTAGAGGTAGATAAAGTTGGTTTCAAAGGTAGAGGGAGGCAAAACGAATTGCCTAGAGGTGATTCCAAACATGGAAATTTTCTCCTCATTTTTATCTATGCATTACAACAAGAAGTGTGAATTCCAAAAGGAGGTGTGAGTGGCTTGGAGAGGCGAAATCAATTGCAGAGGGAGACAAAGGTGTGTTCCATATTATTTTTCCAATAGAGATTGTTGGAGCTTTGTCAAATTGGAAATAAAATCATTGTATTTTTTAATTTTCTAAAGATAATAATAAAACCATCATTTTTTTTATTGTCTTTCCCTTCAGGGCTTTTCTATGTACAATTGTCCAAAAACAATGATGTTATATTTTTGTGTGTGTGCATATTTTCTCAATCATACTTTTTATATTCTGCAACATTTTTATTGTGAAGAACGCAATACTAAATTAATCATTATTTTCCCAATAATAATTCGTAAGAAAAAGAACTGCTAACGGTTAGAAGATAAACATCCAGTTATTGTATTTAAGGAATGTTCACATAAAATGCATTTGAAAATCCAAAATCCACAGTTATGAAGGCTAAAATATGAACTGAAAAATATGGTAAGATTTATTTTCCTTATAAATCTCAATATATGAAGGACAAAATAAATACAATATGGTCATTGAACAATGACTTGGTTAATTTTACTATTAAGATTCTCTAGATAAATCTTACAAGATCAAATAATTTATTATCTGATTAAACAACTAAACTTTCATAAGACATTTTCCTAGAATATGGACTAAGTTAATCTCGGAAAGAAAGGACAAATGGAAAGCTATAGACAACCATTGTCACCAAATAATTGGCCCCCATGTTCATCACTCTTTATAGCCTTATATTTCTTAATATAATGATCACCATGAAATAAGCTAGCCTACTCATCAACATTAAACGAGCCTAGGATTTGGGGTGCCTTGTAAATGTTTGTTAAATCCAGACTATGTCTATGCATGGTGCTGCTAAAAGTGGAAACACATCATCCGATACATACATAAAGGGAAATCACCAGAAACCTTGATTGTAAACCAACTCACTTTTATTGGCCCAATAACCCAAGATAATGTTTACGATGAAAGTTTTTAAGCATCTTCCTAATAGTAAAAATAATACGCTCTTAAAACATTAGGGCATAATAGAATTTCCATTTGACAAGGATAAATATGTGATAATCCTTAATATATATTAATATAGAAAAGCACACAACTCGACAAGAAATTCTACCCCTAACCAAAACAGAAAAGAAGAAGCATGCACAATAACATATTTAGGATGGGGCTTTCGACTATTTATGTCTAGCAAACACCAAGTGAACCTACCTAGGCAATTATGGCCACTATTCTCAGTCAAGACCATCTATAAAAAATGGTAAGCTCAAGTAAAGGATAAATTCAACTAGATTATGATCTTCCTAAAATCAAGTGGCAAGAAACGGTAAGGATTGATATGAAATAATTTGCAATTAGTAGTCCCATACTTTGTCACTAAACCACTTGAATAGTATTGTCTTAGAATATGTTAAAACATTTAATTTTTTTTATATAAAATCCATCTTTTTTTATTATTAGCATTTCCTCTTTTAGAGAACAAAACTAGCTTCTTCTAAATCAATTGTTGAGTTACATCTACCTAGCAATAAGTGGCCATCAATGAAAATTCTTGTATTCAATCATTTCAATAATTTTAATTTGATATTCCCATATGTTTGCATCTAACCATTATATTGGCATTTTCTAGAATATATTAAAGCATTCAAAAATATTCATGTTACAAAAGCATTGTTGTTTAATATAAACATTTATCTATTTTTGTGAACAAAAATATCTTCTAATAAATTACTTGTTCAAAGATATGAAAAAAATGGAAAAGGTTGGGAGACTATGAAAAACAAAACCCATAATGATGGTTGTCTACCGTTTCTTGTTGTCCTCATTTGTAGGAAAGTTGATGGATCATTCTCTCATGAGGTGTATCATAAAAAGACTCATATTGAGCAATATCTTCAAGCCAATTCCCACCATTTTCCTACACAGAAGATAGGTTTTCTCAGCACGTTAGCCACTCATTCTCTAAGAATTTCTGATGAAGACCACTTTTATAAAGAAAAGTCCCATCTCCTTAATGTTTTTGTCCATAATGGTTATAGTAGGCATCAGGGTGTCAAAGCCTTCCTCAAAGCAAGTAAGAGTCCCAAGGTCAAGAAGGTGCCCATTGATCGTAGTTCAGGAGTCCACCTCCACTTCATCCAAGGGATGACCAACAAGATTGTGAGAATCCTGAAAAAGCATAATATTCCCTCGGCCTTTAGATCCCTCAGCACCATTAGAAGTTCCTTGAAGTCTGTTAAAGACCAGGTGAACCCTATGGATATGAAAGGGGTTTATATCATCCCTTGTTCCCATGGAACCTCATACATTGGTGAAATCGATCATTCTATTAACCAGAGAATCAAGGAACACATTGCTAATATCAAGCATGGGAGGACCAAATCTTCAGCGCTGGCTGAACATGCAGAGAAGACCAAGCATCATATATGCATTGAGGAGGCTAGGGTTATCGCTCAAATTCCTCATTTCCATCATCGTATGTTTAGGGAAGCCATTGAAATTGAGAGGTCTTTCAGTAATATTAATAGGGATGATGGCTGGAAAATTAGTCTTTGTTTTTTCTCCGTCTTTGTCTAGACCCTTTGTTGTTTTTGTTGTTGCTTTTTTTAAATATTAATACTAGTTTTTAGTTATATTATAATTATCAATAGTATTAGTATTAATAATATGGATATTAGTATCATTAACATTAATACTCGTGTTCAGTAACATTATAATTATCAATAGTATTAGCATTAATAATATGAATATTAGTATTATTAACATTAACACTAATGTTTAGTAATGTTATAATTAGCAATTGTATTAGTATTAATAATATGGATATTAGTATTATTGACATTAATACTAGTGTTCAGTCACATTATAGTTATCAATATTATTAGCATTAGTAATATGAATATTAGTATTGTTAACAATATACTAGTGTTTAGTAACATTACAACTTAATATTTTTTTTTTAGTTTAGAATATTATATTTATATATTCATATATATAAATAATAATAAATTAATTTTAAGCATAATCCTTTATAATGAAGTAAACTAAAACCCTAATCAAATATAGATGTTGGAGTTAAATTAATTGATAATTAAAAATTTATATATAGATATTAATAAAATTAAAATAATCAATTAATAAATTAATACAATTTAATTAAAAAATATTAAACCTTTCCCTTTTCCTCCCTTGGTCAAATATAAATGTTTTCTTCTATCTGTTAGGTTGACCTCTCTCCCTATTTAACCCTCTTCCTTGATCTGTTTCTTCATCGTGTCCTGAAGATGAACCACACTTGTTGGTTTGAAACATGTCGACCAAAATCTTCATTGTGACATCTTCTGAAAAATATTTTATACATTATGATATGGATCACAGAAGCTTGAATTCGAATGTCTTACCTATCTTATTAAATAATCACAATTAGCGTCATGTAAACAAATATCCTTACTTCCGTTCAATTAACTAACATAATTACATACATTCGCGCATCACATAAGCATTATAAATGAAATTCATATGTAATATGACAAGATGAATTAACAGGAAACAAAGACACAAAATTTGTAGAATACTTCTCTTTATTGATATCTTCAAATGATTACAAATTGTATCTGCCCTGCGCACACAATTGTAGGGGTCTACGCACTCAGCTGCATACTTCTACCCTGGGCCTTTGCTCACTCAATTACAGAGCCTCTACCTACAGTAAGACCCAAAACTTAGACTTCTCTCCTTATCGCTCAAGACTTCTTACTTCTCACAAAAAACTTATTACTACTTAGAGCTTACTTACTTATCTCTTTTTATACAATCCCATGGTCCATGGACCATGGGTACATCATTACAGCCATCTTTATGGTTTACAAAATAAGGGCAGATAGCCCTTTATGACTCATGACACCTTCGCACTCCGTGACCACAAAATGCAAAGGCTTTACACTTTATTACAGAATTTGACACAAAACATGGGCTTTTAGCCCAAAACTGTCCTTGGGGGATCTTGTTCCCAACAGGTCCCCACCACAAACATTGTGACTTACCCATAATTCTCTATATAGATGTGGAGATCTTAGCACGAACACCTCCCAGCTCGACATGTATGACTGCAACCTCGACAGTGCATTGTGCGGCCGCCTGCTTCGCGTATTCAACCATTTGCTCGGTCATTGCTATTAAAATGTCAGCCTGAAGCGTTTTTTGAGTTTCTTGCAGAGTTGCAAGCTTTCCTTCAATATAGGTTCTGACTGTGTAAGCCTCATCTAGCTAGGGCTTCATTCATGCCTTAAGCACTACTTCCTTGTGCAACGCTGCATCCACCTGTTCTTTTAGCTGCTTGGCCTCTTGCAGCTTCGCCAATCTCTATGTGAGTGCGACGGTGTGCGTTGTGCCTTTGATCTCATCATAATGCTACTGCAACTCATGTGCTTATGTCTCCAGTCACTATACATTGGGGTCCTCCTGCAAGCTCGTGAGAACCTCGAATGACTACTCAAAAAGTTGCGTGCAGTCTGCTACTGCACTTTCAACTGCCACAATTTCTTCCGTGACAGCAGTCATCCGCTACTCATTTACTTCTAGCGGGGTTGAAGGCTAGGCCTTCAACTATAACTCAGTGATTTGTAGGTTCAACTCCAACTGAACCCTCACCATTTCTGTCTGAGTGTGACACACCCCTATAGCCAGTTTGCGGATGCGCACCTTGACTGGTTATTTATCAAGAATGGCCAACTCTGGGACCATTTGGCATGCCTCCTCTATGACCTGAAGTATATTCTTATTCTAGTCGATTGCCTCAGTTAAGGCGGCAATGGCAGAGTCTCGCTGTAGTTCCATCTGCTAATTATTAATGCGCTGCTCACTGATCACTTGTAGGGCACTGTGCTCACGTGCCCTCAACTCTGCCATTACTCCAGCCTGCAATAGGTGGATCGCCTCGCCAGGGAGCACTGCCAGATTCAACCCTACTCCCTTGTGGGCACTGACAGCGGGCCTATCATCTTCATTCTCCGTGGTTAGTGCTCCATCAGGCAGCACTATTGTCCTAGAGGCCTTTGCACACAGAATCACGGTAACTTCTGAAGTGCTGATAGCGAGTATGGTCAACACCATGACAGCCTTTGACGCATGGGTCTACAACTCCTGTAGACCTTTCTAGATAGCCACAAATACTAGTTGTTACTACTGCTCAAATTGTTGTACGGCCTCTGCGGTGACGTCTCACACTGTGTCTCCAATGTCATGTAAGTCACCCTTTGTGAATGTGATTGGGTCCAGCGATGTCTTAGTTTCCTTGGATTTCTTCCTCAACCCTCCTTTCTCCTCCTCCCTTGGATGCTTGATGGGAGCGGACGTCACCTGTGGGTCCGTGTCGTGCTGCTCTTTCTGTTCATCCATCTCTTCTTCTGTCTTGGGTGAAGGCGACCTCACACCTTTGTCAAAGCCCCACTTTATTCTACGTGTTTTCTTCTCCACCTGCTAAGTGGCATCGTGATCTACCTGGGCCTTGTCAGTGGCCTCCTTCTTTCTCTTTTCAACCAGCTGCATCATCTTCAGCTTGGCCTCCTCCTTCTTGCACTATGCAGTGGACTTTCTCCCTCCCACCACCAAGTCTGTTGTAGTGCACCATTCTACCGACCAACGATCAAGTACTGCATCAATGGCTTCATCCATTGCCAGGTAAGGTAAGTCATACCATGTTTGCGTAGGGTCCTTCCATGCTCTAATGGACACATGGTGAAAATCTGCTTTAAACTTTGGATATCCCTGCAGGTTAACAAACACCGTAGGTGGCAACTGCGGCTTGCGATTGATGGCTATGCGGATGTTCATCTCCATAAAAACCCAGAAGATCTTGTTGTCCTTGATGTGCTGCGCATCCTTGGTCGCCCACAACAAATTGTACTTCACTACTTCTGGTAGGTCTGGCACGACCAAAGTGAATTGGCTATCCTCTTGCAACTCCCATGCTACCAGCACAATCGACAGCAAGAGCCACACATAGCGGAACGTCTTGTTGAGCTCCTATGGTTCGTGGAAGTCCACAGGGAACTCACCATGGAGATAGTCTTCCCAATTGAACTGAACTCCTTCGACGCACTAGGCTGCTAGCACGACGACAGGCATAGGTACCTCATCGGTGTGACTCTTTCTCATCACCTTCCCTACTAAGATCCGTGTGGCCTCCTGTACAACAGGGTCACAGATGCTGGATATGGCATATCCACGCGGCTTCTTTACCAGCTTAAACTTCTCTTTCATGGCCTCTGCGAGGGCCTGCTCACCACCTTTTCTGGGCATATCCACGCGGCTTCTTTACCAGCTTAAACTTCTCTTTCATGGCCTCTGCGAGGGCCTGCTCACCACCTTTTCTGCCAAATATCATGGCCAGATTTTCTCCTGTGTAGGGAAACCACGTGATCATGTGGATAAATCTATCAGTGATGAGTATTGGCTCCTCTGGCCATAGACACCCATCATGCACCAAGAATAGACACCCATAGCAAGTTAAGAAGACCATCCACATACACCCATAGCAAGTTGAGAGAACCAACCTTGTCTACTCCACTGAGCCACCTCTGTGGCTCCAATGTGGTCATTTCAGTGGTTGTATCGATAATGTGGTGCATCAGTTGTTCGTTCACTAAGTGTCAGAACTTCTCATGGTCAGCCAAGTCCCCGTCTTCAAGTTTTAACATAGGAACCTGTGCTAAGCGCGGTCCTTCAAAAACAACCTCATCTGGCAACAAAGGGGTTTGCAAGGGGACCTTGCTCACATCGATATCTTTTGGTACCTTGGCCTTGCCCTCGCACGGAGAGACGTACTTAGGAAACCGAGTGATAGGATCAGAACCCTGGGCTTCAACTTCATCAATGTCTATTGCCACATCTTCATCATCCATCGAGATGTCTTCGATTTCTTCCTCCTTTGACTCTAGATTGATGGATTTTCCCTTCTCCTATGAGGTGGGCCTGTCCTTCGGTGGGTTTCTTCTTGGCAACGCATGCACCAGTAATGCATGCTGCTTGCCCTTCTTGTCCCTCATGCTCTCATTGGTTGGGGTGGGCTTTGGTCTTGGTGTCCTTGATGATTTAGGGACTTCCACTAGTACTCCGTCAACCTCTAGAACAACTTGTTCTACCTCCATAACAATTCCAGGAACCAACTCCTCTGCTACTTCTTCGATATCTATAGCTTCTGTGGGTGCTGACATAACACTTTTCAATAGTGCTCATGACATCTCTGGTAAGTTTGCAAATGTTGGACTCGCTATCAAAGCCTCGAAGAATTCTCAATTCATGTGTGCCTGAGAGCTCGATAACTCAATGCTAAAAATGCCAAGCGCTTTTTGCTGGGCAGCCACCTATAATTTATAGGGCATTTTGAATTCAAATCCGATTGTTCCCCCAACATTCGATTCATTAATGTTGGATTGGTGGAAAATTTTCAAGGATCTGACCCATAAATTTTGTCTTAAATGTCGGTTGCTCACTCCATTTGGCCGCATTCTTACCATCAAATCATGAACAGTGACCTTAACAATTACTTTCTAGCAAGCCTGATGAGCCTCATCATTAGTTAAGTATATGGGACTTAATTCACCTCTTAGCTTATTCAAATCAACTTTTCTCATAACTTATTACATGTTTTTGATGATATTTTGTTTATGAGGTGAGTTAGAGTTGGATATTATGCTTTGTGCTCTAGTATGCATTGAATGCAGGATTAAAGGAGAAAATCAAGGAATTTTGGCAAAGAACAAGGTAAAGACTCTAATGGGACAAGAGAGAAGGATTATAGGAGGTAAATCATCCTCATTTACTACTCCTCCATTCATCACATCAGCGTAGGGTGAAAACAACCAAATCATAAGGACTAGAAGGCAGCCAAGCAAGTGAGAGACAAAGCACTAGTTTATCTCGAGTTTGGAAGTTGAGCCTCCCTAATTTTAAGGAAGTGGCTGGGGACTTCAGATGTATAAGTAGAGAGGCCTAGGACCTCAGTAGGACTCAAATGTTTAATTGTAAAACTCTACTCTATTTTCGAGCTGCAAAACTTGTGACAGTTCTTATGATGTAATTTGTTGTTTTGGTAATAAGAAGGAGTTTTGTTTTGAGCCAGCACTAAGTTAACTCAGAGGGTTGAAGATTTTGGGTTAGGGCCCAACCCTAGCAGCCAAGGCTCCTCTTTATTGTATATGTATGTTTATTGTAGATTCATAGCTTCATTGTTAATTTTCTCATTGGATGGATTTCCATTACAAGTAGTGTAGATTAGATTGGTTGTGTCATAGGTTTCTTCCATTTGTGCTGTATTTCAAGTAGCAGGTTATCAAGGAGAAAATGGATCACCAAAAGGTTGTTAGCAAGTATCTCGGCCTCACTTCCTCCCTCTGGGACCATGACTTGAGGAAGGGACCCTTAATCAGCCCCAAAAACACAGATTTCTAGTTTCTTTATTAGCTTTGGAGTTTGTTGTCTTTAATTTAGTATTTGTTTAATGTTTCAAGGTAGATTTCATCATCATCTTTTTCATCTCCATTTCTACAACAGATCTCACTCATTCTTTCATTCCTTTCAGCAACTTTCTTCATGCATATTATAGGCAGTTGACTCATTAATTCTTCTTTTCTAGTTTATGAAAATGTATCTTGTTGCATAGCTTTTTGGAAGACACACATGTTTTATGCAAAGCAAGTGCTTCAGGAGGAGACTAAGAATTCATAGCCAGTAGCCACCTTCCACTTGATCCAACTTAACCATCCCTTGTTTTCACCATCACCCTCACTATTTTTTCATCATTTTTCATTGAAATTCTTTCAAACACATTAAGCGAATCTAGCCATCTATCATCTTGGATATTGACTCCTGAGTGATCCTAGACCTTCTAACACCCCATTCCACCCATCACACACCTTTCCTAAGCCTCCCATCACCTCCAACACCTCACATTTAGCTCTCGGTTGTATCTTGTAAGTTTCCTATAATTCGTAAAGGATCATCTTGTAGGTTTCTAGTACAACCTATAGGTTTTCTTGAAACAGCCTGTTTTGAGGCCAAATTGATAGAAAACCTATAGGAAGTCGCCAAAAGCCTCCTAGGGACCCTCCACACCATCCAACCACTTCATAAACCTTCTAGCCATCCTCAAACACACTTAATCCGCCTGTCACATCCACAAGAGCAATTAGTTTGCATACTTGATTTTGCATAAAAAGACCAAAAAAATGAAAACAAATTTAGTTTAGTTTCTTTACTTGCACATTAGTATTGTTTGATGCTTCTTACTTCTGAAACTTAGATAATAGCATTTTTTTTATGTTTATTTATCATTTCTTCTTAGTCTTAAATGGTGAATTAGGGTGTGGTGTGGTTTAGCATTGCATGTTGGCATTCTCCATTATTGAAGTAGAGTAACTATCTTAGAGAAGATTTACCTTTCTTCCATCAAAGAATCAAGCTTTTTCTGACTCCATAGAAGTCTAGCTTGGAACCCCAGTTGTCTCTTGCCAGCTGAATAGTGACAACAGGCATAACCATAACTTTTACTTGTGCATACATCACTATCACCTCCAATTTTGTACAAACTCGAGGTTGATAAGTAAAGCTGGTAGCCCAGGCGTTGCAGCTTCCTTGCTGCAATACTGGCGCTCATCACTTTTTGGTGCCATTGTCAGGGAGGTGTCTGAGTAGAATGTGATTACTGCTTTCTTTTCTTCTAGTTCTTGTCTTCAATATTCTACTATTAGTTTATTTCTGCAAAATTAATCTAGTTGTTTCCTTTCTTTCATTTTTGTCCTCTTTACTTTCCATTTTGCAAGTAAGATTTCAATTCAACAAGTAGCTTTTTCATTTTGTCAGTAATTTTCATTCAATCAGCAATTTCAATTCTACAATTACTTTCCAAGTTTAAAAAAATAATACAAAACCAAACCAAAAATATTTCCTTTCATGCCTCGTAGGAATAGTGACAACTTAGGGAATTTTTTGCCAAATACTCCCACTGCATCCAAAAGGCAACCTTCTCTCTTCTTCTGTGGTTGTGAACTAGAGCAACCCTTAGGTGAGAAACCTAAGATATTTGAAGAACCTACAAGGGGAAGAAGAAGAAGAGGAATACATTCCTACTTAACCAATGGCTGAAAATTTAAATGACAAAGGGAATAGAGAGAGAGTTGAGGGTGCCTTCCCCATCAAGGAAACCAATGGGGACACTAAGATGAAAAATATAAGCCGCTCTACCCTACCTCATTTCCATGGCCTGACCACAGAGGATCCCTACACTTTCCTGTTTGAGTTTGTTGTTAAATGTTGAACCTATGACTATAAAAATGATGAGAAAAATTTAAAACTATTTCCATCTACCCTCAAGGATGTAGAAATTTTGAATAATATAACACTTATTCACAGAGATTATCCTGATTATACACTATTTGTGGAATGCATGCATAATACATAACCTCCTCTATGTTGATCATCAATTTGTGGAATTAAAACAATCACATGCGTACATTGAAACATCAATCACACATATCAACACAGTATGTAATGGGGAAAGCATACAGCTAAAAACCCCCAACTATCTATATATTATAATGATAGAGAACATGTAAAAATACATAGTACAATACTCCTCACAACTACTCAGTACTATCTCCACCTGCTACACACAAACTAGCTCAGATCTTAATCAAGTCACAAGTTCAAATCTCCTCCATTGTTTGCCTGCCTCTGCTGCACATTCCAATGTGAGAATAGGAATGATCCAACCTCGTTTTCCCTTGGCTTGTACTGTGCAATCCTCATTGGCAATCTCAATCAATGATTGTGCAAATCTCATGCATAACTATAGTCACAATTGATAGTAGTCTTACCCTTTCACCCATCTCTAACACTTGTCTCCACTAAACTATCCATGCACTAAGTTAACTGATGTATTCTTTAGTTGATTTATGAGTTAATAATTAATTCACATCACTCATCACTAGTGTATTTGGTAGTTAGACTAAATACAACTAGTTCAACTAAGTCAAATTGAACACCACTCCATCAACTCCTTAATCAACTCCACCAAACTCAATCACTTGAGTTCTAACTGAAGTCCATCATGCAATAGCTCAACTAAACCATAGAAAAAGAATATTTCCTTCTGACAGTTGCATGTGTCACATCCGTAGCTCGAACTGAAGTGCTGCAAGAGGATAAGATAATGTTTATAGGCCAAATATTATTAAGATCTAATAATATTCGACTATTCTATTTTTAGACTGGCAGTCTAAAAATAGACTCCACCCATATGTCTAAAAATAGAAGTGCATCTATTTTTACCAACATGACCAATCATCCATAAAAAACATCCTGCAACTCATATACCATGATCCATATGTCTAAAAATAGACATAGTCTAAAAATAGACTTTGCGCCAAAAATAGCCTCTGGGCCCACTTAGTGAAGGCGACTTCTTTTCACTAAGCTCCATCATCTTGTTGCATTTTCAACAAAGGATGCAACATTGCGATGGTTCATGGGTTTACCTGGAGATAGCATCACAACTTGGGCTCAGATACAGCAGACCTTTAGTAACAAATATTAGGACTATTGTCGGTCAAAGGATACTAAAGAAGAAATTTTCAGGATGACAATAAGCAATGATGAATCGTTAGAGCATTACGAAGAAAGATTCCAGCTTAGTTACAAAAGGGATAGGTGAACACTTGACCATGAGTCACTAAACCTAGTCCTGCTTAGGGGAGTAAGAGAAAATCCTCTAGATACCTTACATTTGTTAGCAGGAGGAGATATCTACCAATTACCCTATGAGGATATCAAGATTTGTCTTTAGAAACCATTCTAGGGAATCCGGGAAAAAGGGTAGGGGTAGTCAACCTATGTCCAATACATCATCTTCCAACTCATCCATCAAGGGTGAAATTGGAAACATGCTCGAAGATTTCAAAAGTGAGATGTTGCATACCCTTGCCTTGCAAATGGACACCATGAACATTAAGAGGAAGCAGGAGAAAGCAGAAAGAGCCTTGGCAATTTTTTGTCCTAGGTGCACCAGGAGACATCCTAGGAATGAAAGTCCATTGAACTATATTGAAATTTGCTCAGTCTGTGAATAAAACCACTCCACAAACAAGTGACCTTCTTTACCCAGACTCAAATTTGTATATCAAGGAGCTGAAGTGGTCACCTCGAAACTTTGCTACATTAACCAAAGGAGACCTCATGAGCCTAGACCATACCAGCAGGGCATGAAAGTGTCGTCCCATGCATATTACAACCCAAACCAAACCACAACCATCCTTTCTTGGGGACCCCTTACTCATCCTTCCTGGTCTACGCCCCCTCCTTGGTCCTATTCATCTCAGTATCACTCCTAGCCAGCCAGCCAGTCATTTCAACTTTATGCTCTACCACAACCTCAGTGGAATACACCACTTTAGGGTTGGAGGCCCCAATACAACAATGCTCCAGCTCTATTGCCTCCACCACCTGCCCAACCATAGCTCCTACACTCTACTCCACCCAAGCAACCTCAGATGCATGCCCAACCAAATCCGAACCCGAACGACAGGGAGGCTCAACAAGTATACAGTGGAGAGACATGATATCCAACTTATGCTATGGAAATCCAGCAGATTACCTGAGATCTGGGAGAGTTATCCCAGATAACCAACCTCCACCTCCACCTAGGCAAGTTGACGAAGAAAGGGAGGGAAGTAACCTTAATGTAAATCCACCCTTTCCTGAGAGATTAGCCCAACCATTTCAGCCTACCCCATGAGAGACTAAACTTCTAAAAGAATTGAAAAATCTATGCGTAAAGATCCCACTTCTCTAAGCAACAAAATATGTTCATATTTACAATAATTTGATTAAGGAGAAGTGCTTCAAGCATCTAGGGATGTGAAAAAGGGATGCCCCTACCATTAATGTCATTGGGAAACTGTCCAACTTAATGATGGGGCAGGTAATCTGTCCAAAATATTTTGACCTTGGAAGCCCTCTAGTAGATGTGCACATCAATGGCACCATTTTCCTACACACTCTGATCAATCTTGGGGCTGCCATTAATGTGATGACCAAGGACACCATGCTCAAGCTCAACCTCCAAGGTTCATTGAGGAAGACCGCAATAGTTCTGCAGCTTGCTGACTATCCCATAGCAACCCCTAAGGGAATTGTGGAGGATGTGATGTTCTCCATTGACTGTTGGGAATACCCTATAGATTTCCTAGTTCTCCAGCCTAAGGCTAAGCTTACTAGCTACCCTATCATCCTTGGGAGGCCATGGTTGGCCAATGCCGATGCTTACATTAGCTGCAGAGCTGGAAATATGACCATCAAGAACGGGCATATGTCCAAGTAGTTAGTCTTATACCTTCCTGCTCAACCTTTTCGAGAGAATGACTTACCTTTATGGTTGGAGGAGGAGGAAGAAGATGAATTTTATTCCACCCAACTTTATGCTTTAAAAGCAACCATGGGAGGAGGACAACAGGATGGGGATGACTTGATTGAACACCTACTCCAAATTCCAACTCCTGGTTCATTACCCTTAGAAGAAGTAGTAAAGGAAACCCAGAACAATCATCCAATTGACTTATGCTTGGTTGATTCCAACCCACTCCGTGTCAAAACCATAGAATTCGGCCCAGAGAGAACCTTTAAAATCAATCCATCTCTTTCTGCTCTCGAAGAAGAGAAGCTATGCAACATGTTAAAGGAAAATCTAGAAGCCTTCACTTGGAGTTACAAGGAAATGAAGGGAGTACACCCCTCAATGTTTACTCACCACATATACATCAAAGAGGGTTACAAGCCGGTACGACAACAATAAAGGAGGATGAATCTAGCTCTTAAAGGTATAGTCAATGAAGAACTGCAAAAACTTCTACATGCAGGATTCATTTACCCTATCTCTGACAGTGAATGGGTCTCTCCTTTGGTGTTAGTTCCCAAGAAAAATGGTAATTGGAGAATTTTTTTCAATTACAGGGAGTTGAACAAAGCCACAAAGAAGGATCATTTTCCTCTATCCTTCATTGACCAAGTGCTAGATGGCCTGGTAGGGAAAAGTTTTTTCTCTTTCCTAAATGGATTCAATGGGTACAACGAAATCCATATCTGCCCAGAAGACTAGGATAAGACCACATTCACTTGTCCTTGGGGTACTTTTGCCTATAGGGTCCTTCCTTTTGGCCTATGTAATGCTCCTCCCATTTTCCAGAGAGCATTCTTGAGTATTTTTGTTGAATTAATCCATGATGCGGTGGAGATTTATATGGATGATTTAACCATATGGCTGTGATTTTCAAGAATCCATGTCTAACCTAGGCAAAGTACTACACATATGCTTTGAAATGAGCCTATCTCTCAGTCCCGAAAAATGTGAATTCTTAATGACTACAGGGCCCATGCTAGGTCATTTAGTATCTTAGCAAGGACTGCAACTGGACCTAAACAAAATTGCGATGATCCAAAAGGTCCCACCTCCTCAAAATAAAAGAGATGTCAGAAGTTTCCTAGTGTTAGTTGGATACTACCAAAGTTTCATAAAGGACTTCAACAAGTTGGCCTCTCCTTTATTTGGTTTGTTGGCCAAAGACTCTAAGTTTATATGGTCAAAAGGCTATCAAGAGGCCTTAGACATCCTAAAGAATAAGTTAACTGCTGCACCAATTCTCCGAGGCCCAAATTGGATGCTCCCCTTTCATATTCATGATGATGCCTCACACAAAGCCATAGGAGTAGCCCTAGGTCAGATAGATGAAAAAATGCCATATGCTATCTATTTTATGAGTAATAAATTATCAAAGGTTGAACTAAATTATACAGTGACCAAAAAGGAACTCCTAGTTGTTGTGAATTGATTAAACAAATTCAGGCATTATATTACATGCTATCAAACATTTGTGCATATTGACCATGATGCAATCAAATATTTAATGAAAAAACGAGATGTGAATGCTAGAATTATAAGATGGTTACTTTTATTACAACGGTTTTATCTAACTATTGTTGATAAACCTAGTAAGGAAAATGTTGTTGCTGACTTTTTGTCTAGGGTAAATTTTCCTGCAAGTGAAGAAGGAATGGTGGATGACCAGTTATCGGACGAGCACTTATTTGCTATTTCAGTTCTCTCTCCATGGTTTGCTGATATAGCAAACTATTTCGTATCATCATAGTTCCCACCAATTTTTTCCTCCAAAGAAAAGAGCAATAAAGTCAGGAAAAGTGCCCCCTTCACTTGGATGGGGGGCAATCTTTTCAAACTTGGCCCAGATCAAATCTTGAGAAGGTGTGTCAGGGAGGAGGAAGTCTTTGACATCCTTCTGACCTGTCATGATGGGGCTTGTGGAGTTCACTTTGTAGCAAAGAGGACAACATTCAAAGTGTTACAAGTAGGCTATTATTGGCCCGCTCTTCATCAGGATGTGAAAAAAATACACTAGTCAATGTGATTGGTTCCAGAGGATGGGAAGGCCTACTCCAAGAGGTGAAATGCATTTACAGCCTCAAGTGACTTTCGAGCCATTTGACAAGTGGGGCATGGACTTCATTGGACCTATTGACCCTCCTTCAAAGAAAAAACAGTACATTATTGTGTGCACTGATTATTTTACTAAGTGGGCTGAAACCAAGGCAATTAAGGTAGCGATAGAAGAGAAGGTGGTTGAGTTCCTAAGGGAGAATGTATTCTACAAATTTGGGTACCCTAGAGAACTAGTCATAGACCATGGTAGCTAGTTTACCTCCAACATGATTGAATACTTGCTCAGTCATCACAAGATCAAGCATAGAACCTCCACTCCCTATCATCCACAAGCTAATGGGCAAGTGGAGGTCACCAACAGAGCACTAGAGGGAATCTTGGCAAAAGTGGTGAGCAGCAATAGGAAGGATTGGACAGAAAGACAAGTTGAGGCCACATGGGATTGTAATACCACATGGAAGACCACCATTGGATTCACACTCTATGAGTTGGTCTATGGGAAAAAGGCCTTTTTTTCCATTGAATTTGAATATAACACATTAAGGATGGCAACCTAGCTAGATCTGGATCTCAGCAGTGCACAAAAGGAGAGATTGTTCCAGTTGAATGGTTTGGATGAATTCATAATGTAGGCCCTCCTAGATACAAAGGTAGTTCAACTTCAAAGGGAGATCTGGCATGATAAAAATATCAAGGGGAAGCAATAACAAGAAGGCGATTGGGTGTTGTTATATGATTCTAGGTATAAAGACTTCAAGGGCAAGTTAAGGACAAGATGGCTCAGACCTTATGTTGTGGAAATATGCCATGATAATGGTTCAGTTCAAATCAGAACCATATATGAAGAAGCCATTCCTTTGCTTGTAAATGGAAACCAATTGAAAATTTACAAGAGACCTTTATCAAAACAAGACTTCATTGAAGATATCAATAAAACAGTGATGATAGTGGAGCATGTTCCAGCTCCTCCCTCATCAAATCACTGAGAAAAAGAAAATAAGGACTCAAGTGAAATCCTCCATGAGGTGCCTGAGTCCCATCATTGGGTTGAAAAACTCTTGAGGTGGCTTAGTGGTGTGAAAAAAAAAAAAAAAAAACAAAAACAAAAAGAAGAAAAAGAGAATAAGAAGATCCCTGGGTGAAAACCTTTCTTGAGGCACCCAGGACAAACATCTAGGGTGAAAACTCTCAGAGGCAGCCTAGTTGTTCTTCAAATAATAATAATAATATTATTATTTTTTAATCATTAAATTTCCATTTGCAGTAGGGCAAGAAGGACGTTCAAGGAGAAAAAGAGGATACAATGAGACCCCTGCCACCCACATATTTATTTTTCCACCCATTACCATGCATCCCTCCATCATTTCTATCGTTTTTTCACTCCATTGCTTCAGTTTATAAAAAGACTGTGGTTTGTACAGGATCCCCTGTATTCCTACAGGATCCCTTGAAAACCTACAGGATGATCCTGTAAGAATTACGTGACCCAGAAATCCTACAAGGAGAAATCCTACAGGACTTTTTAGGCCCTGAAATTCACCCTCTTCATGATCTATCACCACAACTTGTCCACCATCATCACCCTGCACTCACCATTCAAAAAAAATAATTCAGTTTCAAGAGTTTTTTTTCCAGTCTTCAAAAAAAAGAAAAAAAGAAGAATAAAGAGCATCACCTGAATATTCATTTCTCTCCACACTCCCACTCCTTCTTTCCATCCATGTCACCATTATCACAACCCTAGAAAGAAAAATTATTAAAGAGTTCTGAGGGATAAGAAGCTGCAGGAAATCCTGTAGGAAATCCTGTAGCTACCTATCCCACAGAATATCAATCAAACCAACAACAAGACTTCAACATGATGATCCAAGAGCTCCAAAGTAGCAACATCATATCTTCAACCACAGGTACCTGCAAAAACAAAGAATCCATTATTAGACAACAAGAGAAGGAAGAAGAATAACATGCAGAAAATACACACGACAACACCTCTGGTCTTCGAAAACTATAACATAGCATTGGAACCACAGGTAAGTATCCCGCTTGCTCTCTCATATGCATCATGTAATAAAATAAATGCAAGGGTTATGAAATATTTGGCTTATAAGTGAAAAGGTTTCCAGTTAACTTGGCCACCTTCGTTCAGTCAACACATGCACAACCGGGTGTCCTCTCACACGTGGTTGCAGTCAACTCAAAGACAGAGTAGGAAAAAAAGCATTTAAAACTACAGATCCATAAGGTGGGAGTTGATTATGAGGAGTGGGAAATGACAAGGTGGTAGTGGGGACCAACAATCCAAAAATGGAAACGTACATTTGCTACCAGTACACCACCTCACCCTGAATCAACATAAGAGGAAATAAAACATCGTTCCCATGCATTCATGCATTTCACTTCTTCAAAACTCCCTCACTCAAGTCGCTCTCGTAAAAAGCAAACCTACTGGAAGCAAAACTCCATCATTTCACTACATAGGAATTCCTATAAGCCTACATAAGAATTCCTACAAGAGCATGCACACAAATTCCTACAGGATACACAGACACTGTCTACAGGATTGGTAGAGAAGAGCGTAGAAGGGATATCACGGGAGTTGGCCACTATAAACAATATAAAGAGGTAGGCTCTGTAATTACATCCCTCTTTTCAAGTAAATGAACCAAGAATCCTCTAAATTTGAGTGAATTTAGCAATTGTGTAAAGGGAATTACATACACAGTCATCTCTATTTTGGTTCTGCAATTGAAAAATTGTTTCAACACTCTCATTTTCTCCTCAAATTTCACCAGCAATATGATAGGAGGGTTTAATTGGAGAGAGCTCACTAACATTGTGAGAATCTAGCAACACCCCCAAGTTCTCAAAATCTTCACAAGACATAATAGGATGGGGTTTTTCGAAAAATTCAGAGGGTATGATGATGAGGTGGCTCAAGAATTTTCCCTCTCCCTCACTCCACTCACCAGAATCCATGCCACTGTTTTAATAAGGGGCCTCACTATAAATCTCACCTCTGAGCTCATCAGTAGAGTCACCACACTCCCCCTAGGAATACCATGGAGAAATGAAGACAAAAGAGATAACTAGGTTAACAAAAGAAAATTCTTTTTTGAAGGTGAGGAACCCACTGAGGACAAAAATTGAGTAAGGAGGGAAAGTCTGCCATATCCATGGAATGAGGTAGGCTAACAACTGATCAAATACATCTCATGTGAGGGTAGGTATAGTGTGGTCTATGGCTATCATTTCAGGATCCTTGAAGAATTAAGATTTCGAGTAGGAACGCCCCCTCACCAAAGGCTCAACATACCATACTTCCTGCTTCAATCACTCATAGACTCAAGCATCAAAGTGAAGGAGGAGAATTCCAAATAGTTATCTCATCATGGGTTGACTAGGATCCTCATAGAAGATTCCCTCCAAAACCTCAGAACTCCTGTAACATGTTCAGTGTTCAGAGACATGCTAGCAAAGGATGACATCAAAGCTCTCACTTTTGATGTTAGTCCTATTGTCACTGAAGAGGAAGTAAAATAGGAAGAGGAAGATACAAAAGAAGATACCGATGAGATGGATGAATAAGGATTTGACACAGAGGAACATGATGAAGATGAAGAAGAAGAGGGAGAAGAGAAGGAGGATGATGAAGAAAAAGAGGAGGAAATTAAGGAGGAAACTGATAGAGATGATGAAGATCTACAAGAAGAAGAAGACAAGAAGGACATAGAGGAAGAAGGAAATGGAAAAGAGGGGATAGAAAACAATGAAGAGTCACCTAGTGTGTCTCTAGAAGCCACTAAAAGAGAGGCAAAAACTGCCCTCTCTACTCTTAGCACCCGAATCAAGCAAAAAGGAAAAAGGTAGAGGCAGACCCCATTATATTTTAGGACAACAAAGAGCACAATAAGAAGATAGGGGAATCCACAAACATCAACCAAAATTCCTATTTTGATTGAAGACTACCCTACACAAAAAGAAAAAATTCCTTTCCCTAAGTCCCCTATCACCTATGTGAGGAGGCCTACTACTAGATCAACTTCCTCCAAGGGAAAGGAAATCCTACAGGATACATAGCAAAGTCTACAAGAAGCAAAAACAGTCCTGCAAGATACTCCGTTGAATCTACAGGAGGCATCGAAATTGGAAAGGAAGGTAGGGGAGAAGCAAGAAACTAAAGACGAGGACCTAGAGACAAAAGAACCCAGCCCCTAACCTAACCTGGACTCCTATTACCAATTTACTGAAGGAGGCAGGGTCATACCTCAAAATTTTGCCATCCCACTATTTTTTGAGCTTGAGAAGGAGAGGGTCAGAACTCACCAATGGATGTAGATCACAAAATCAAAGGGGGTTGAAGAAATTGAGCACATGGAAGAGAAACTCAAGGAGATGGGCAGAGAGCTAAGTGGATTGAGGGACAAAGAAGCTATAATGAGAAATCAACTAGAGACAGAAAATTCATGGTTGAGGGGATAGGAAAGAGAGAATCAATTGGCATGTATGGCCAGTCTCTCTTTGGGAGCAATCCAGTGTAGGATGCTAGCTAAATCCTATGCTCTCTACCTCAAAGAACAATGGCTGCAATTTCATTTTAAGACCATAGAACAGAGAGGAACCATGCCATTTCATGACTACAAGTAGTTTATTGATCTTTATGATCAAAGTACACTAGAGGATAGGGCCAAAATTGCTGAGTTATATTTGCACAACATGGCCCTCACAGACATGAATGTATGGGACCCTAATGCCAAGCTATGAGATCTACAATTAATGGCTTTGGCATCATGGATGAACCATGAGGAGTCGAGAGCTGTAGAGATGCAAAGGATTGACAAGAGAGCAAGCTGAACCTCTTCTGATCAGAGCTGAACAATCAAATCCCATGACACTCATTAGTACCCATAATTCTATTGCAAATGGTCCTCAGCTGGCACCTAGATATCTTGCTACCCAAGAGCAAGAAGTTTCACATTTTGAGGACATGTTCAGGTTTCTAAGAGACGATAGTATACATGCTTGCCTGAGGATATGGAACACCCTACCATACAGCTTAAATATAGGAGAATATCACTCTCCTCAAAGGTTGAGAGAGGCACTCAACAGGACACCTATGTATAAGAAATCTATGAAAAGGTTAAATTCTAATTGGATATGCCTAAAACTCAGTCCACCACTACTCTTAGGGATGCTAGAAGGGAGAAAAGAACAAGAAGAAAAGAGGCAATGGGAAGAGGTAGAAAAGAAAGTAGGTGTCTATGAACAAGAAGAGGATACCACAACAGAGGCATGGGATGTCAGAGAGGCCACTAGAGCCATGAAGGATATGGATACTAATTAAGTTGCTTAGAGGATAAGAAACACTTTCAGTAGCGAGGTGGTGATGAGCCTCATCATTGGGTAATTATATGGGCCTTAATTCACCTCCTAGCTTAGTCAAACCAACTTTTATCATAACTTATTACATGTTCTTTTATTATATTTTGTTTATGAGGTAGAGTTGGATATTATGCTTTGTGGTATAATATGCATTGAATGCAGGATTAAAGGAGAAAATCAAGGAATTTTGGCAAAGACGAAGGTCAAAACTCGAATGGGACAAGGAGAGGGATTATAGGAGGTAAATCCTCCTCATTTACTACTCCTCCATTCAAATATTCCTCCATTCATCACATCAGCTCAGAGTGCAAACAACCAAATCATGAGGACTAGAAGGAAGTCGAGGAAGTGAGAGACAAAGCACCAGTTTATCTCGAGCTTGGGAGCTAAGCCTCCCTAATTTTAAGGAAGTCATTGGGGAATTTAGATGTATAAGTAGAGAGGCCTAGGACCTTAGTAGGATTTGGATTTTTTATTGTAAAACACTACTCTATTTTCGAGCTACAAAACCTGTGACAGTTCTTTTGATGTAATTTGTTGTTTTGGTAATAAGAATGAGTTTTGTTTTGAGCCAGCACTGAGTTAACTCAGAGGGATGAAGCTCTTAGGTTAGGGACCAACCATAGTAGCCAAGGCTCCTCTTTATTTTACATGTATGTTTAGTGTAGATTCATAGCTTCATTGTTAATTTGCTCATTAGAAGCATTTCCATTACAAGTAGTGTAGATTAAATTGGTTGTGTGATAGTTTGCTTCCATTTGTGCCTTATTTCAAGTAGCAGGTTAGCAAGGAGAAAAGGGATCAGCACAGGGTTGTTAGCAGGTGTCTTAGCCTCACTTCCTCCATCTCGGACCATGACTTGAGGAAGGGACCCTTAAGCAGCCCCAAAAACATAGATTTCTAGTTCTTTTATGAGCTTTGGAGTTTGTTGTCTTTAATTTAGTATTTGGTTAATGTTGCAAGGTAGATTTCATCATCATCTGTTTCATCTCCATTTCTTCAGTAGATCTCACTAATTCTTTCATTCCTTTCAATAAATTTCTTCATGCATAGTATAGGAAGTTGCCTCATTAATTCTGCTTTTCTAGTTTATGAAAATGTATCTTGTTGCATAGCTTTTTGGAAGACACACATGTTTTATGCAGAGCAAGTGATTTAGGAGGATACTAAAACTTCATAGCCAGCATCCACCTTCCACTTCATCCACCTTAGCCTTCCCTTGTTTTCACCATCACCCTCACTAATTTTTCATCATTTTTCATTGAAATTCCCCCAAACACATTGAGTGAATATAGCCATCTATCATCTTGGATATTGACTCTTGAGTGATCCTAGACCTTCAAAGACTCCATTCCACCCATCACACACTTTTCCTAACCCTCCCATCACCTCCAACACCTCACATTTATCTCTCAGTTGTATCCTGTATGTTTCATGTAATTCCTACAGGATCATCATGTAGGTTTCTAGTACATCGTGTACGTTTTCTTGAAACAGCTTGTTTTGAGTCCGAATTGATGGAAAACCTCTATAAAGTCACCAAAAGCCTCCTAGGGACCCTCAACACCATCCAACCACTTCATAAACCTTCTAGCCATCCTCAAACACCCTTAATCCAACTGTCACATCCACAAGAGAAATTAGTTTGCATACTTGATTTTGCATAAAAAGACCAAAAAAATGAAAATAGATTTAGTTTAGTTTCTTTACTTGCACATTAATATTGTTTGATGCTTCTTACTTCTAGAACTTAGATAGTAGCATTTGTTTTATGTTTATTTAGCATTTCTGCTTAGCATAGATCCTTAAATGGTTAATTAGGGTATGGTGTGGTTTAGAATTGCATGTTGGCCTTCTCCATTATTGTAGTAGAGTAACTCTCTTAGAGTATATTTACCTTTCTTCCATCAAAGAATAAAGCTTCTTATAACTCCATAGAAGTCTGGCTTGGAACCCTAGTAATCTCTCACCAGCTGAATAGTGACAACAGACAAAACCATCACTTTTACTTATGCATACAACACTATCACCTCCAATTTTGTACAAACCCCAGGTTGATAAGTAAAGTTGGTAGCCCAGGAGTTGTAGCATCCTTGCTACAATACTGGCGCTCATCACAGCCTGTGTGATTTCTCCCTAGGTAGCACAGATCGCTTCGTGCTGCCACAAAATTTTTTACACTTCCTTGCTTCACACAATCCTCCAATCGTGCAACTCTCCAACCCGGGCAGTGTAGTTTATAGTCCCGCGCCTCCTTTTAGCTGCCTGGAGTGCTAAGAGTGTGCTACCTTCATATAGTCACATGTTTGGACCACCTGTGTATGGATTCAATTGACTGCCCACCTTTCATGGGAAGGAATATCCATTAAATTTGACCAGCTGTACCACTCCTCCATTGGTAATCTCCTTAAATGACATAGGGCCCTTAACCAATGTATTCTGAATTTCCCTGGATATTTATCAAACTTGTTGTCATATAAAAAACTAGGTTATTTACTTAAAGTTGTGCAACTTAATGTGCCAATCATGCCATGCTTTTTCACGCTACTTTTGGACCTGTTGGTGAAATCCAGCTAGAAATCTTTCTTCCTCAAGCTCAGCCAACTGTGCGAGCCTCTATTCCAGGTCTCCACAATCTGTCATACCTGTGAGTGCTGCTATGCGTAGACAAGGTACAATGTATTCCATAGGCATAATGCTTCAATGCCATATACATGCCTAAGGGGCATTTGTCTAGTCAACTTCTTGCATGTTGCCTGATAGGCCCATAGTACTGCAGGTATGCACAGGTCCCAATCACTTCGCTGAGCATTGCAAGCCTTGGTCAGCACGTTCTCTAGCACTTTATTTAATTCTTCCACCATCCCATTAGCTTGCGGGTGATAAGGAATGCTTTTTTGGTGATATACCTAAAATTACTTCGTCAGTGCGCTAATCGTTTCATTCCAAAATTGCATATTGCGATCACTCATCAAAATATTTGGACACCCAAATCACGTTAGTACATACTCAAGGAGGAACTTCACAGTAGTCACACCTTTGCAATCCTTCACAGGTTGTGCCTCTGCCCATCGAGTCAAATACTCCTTTGCAGTGATAATGTACCTCGCTCCCGTCTTCTTCCCTTGGGGTGGAATGGATCCCACAAAGTCTATTGCCCATTTTTCAAAGGGTTGTAATGTCATCTGTGGATTAAGAGGAAACTCATCCCTCTATGATGGCATGCTAGTCCTTTGACACACATCACATGCTTTGCAGTAAGCTTTTGAATCCTAATGGAGGGTTGGCCACCATAACCCTACACATAGAATCTTCTGTGCAATTGCTCTGCCTGCATAATGTCCTCCCGCGATGCCCCCATGAGCATCCGCAAGGATACTACTCCTTTCAATCTCTGGGATCTATCGTCATAATATCTCATTAGACCCAATTTTGTACAGATGTCTGGCAATGATAGAAAATCATGTCGCACGCACCGCTAACTCCTTCTTCTGCTGGACAGTGTATCCCTCCGGGGCAGTTCCTATTGTTAGGAAGTGTATGATATCTTCAAAATGACCATTTGTGACACGCATTGCAAATAGCTGTGTGTCAAGCAATCCCTCCTCCAAGTTAGTTGGCTCTTCCCCTATTTCCTTGTGTGACAGATGGTCTGATCCCGTGTTCAGTCGTCCAGGTTTCACCATAACTTCAAAATCATACTCCTATAACAATAACAACCACCTACAGATTTTCCCCCCAACACAGTTTTATTGACTAGGTATTTCAACGAGAATGATCCTTATACATCTTAAAATGGCCACCCAACAAATAGTGTCTAAACTTCTGGACGCATATACCATGGCTAACCCTTCGTTCTTGGTGGTGGAGTAGTTCTTCACCACCTTGGATAACCTCCTGCTTGCGAACGTGATAAGATGGTCTAAGTCTCCTCCGCCAGCCTATATCAGTACTGCTCTTAGCGCTATACATGACGCGTCGACATGTACATGAAACTCCTTCTTCCAATCTGGGAAGACTAAAATTGGCTCAGTGACCGTCTTTTCCTTCAATACATCCAAACTTTTCTTACAGTCCCCGTTTCAGTAGAATGTGACATCCTTTTTCAACAACTTCTCCATTGGCACGGTGATCTAGGCATATCCCTTGAAAAACTTTTTGTAATATCCAGTATGCCCTAGTGTAGCGTGTAGTTGTTTAACACTCCTCGATGCTTCTAAGTTAAGTATCATCGTGATCTTCATGGGATCTACCATTAGTCCCTGTCTGCAAACCACATGACTCAGTAGGGTCCCAAAAGGAACACAAAATAGGCATTTCTTCATATTGAGCACAATCTAGTATCTTTGATAGGTATCTAGCATTAGGCACAAACTTGCAACATGGTGTTTCACCATCCCAAACATAGTCTAGTCATCAAAGTACACTTCCAGGAACTTATGAATAAATTCTTTGAATGCAACAAATACTACGAGCGAAAAAATCGCAGGCACATTCTTTAATCTAAAAGGAATTACAATGTAATGAACACATCCCCACTCAGTCACAAAGGTCGTTTTGCTCCTATCCTCAGCCGCGATTTTGATCTGATGGTACCCAGAGAACCCATAAGTGAAGGAATATGCTTCCTAGCCACCTACATTATCCAACACTTTATCAATGAATGGGGTTGGGAAAGGATCGTGTATACATGCGCCATTCAACTTCTTGAGATCTATGCATATCCTTGTTTCATCCTTCTGCTTCTTTTCCTATACCACCATTGGGCTTACCCAATCGAATTCTTCTATGGGATCAATGATTCCTACCGTGAGCATCTTGTCTAGCACTAGGCGGACCTTCTCCTTATACTTCGGATTGAGATGGTAAGTTCTTTGCTTAACCGGCTTCGCGTCAAGTTTCAACGTGATCTTCATAACACCTAGGTCTCCTATTATCCCTTTTAGATCCATAAACTTGGTAGGGAACAAATCCTAGTATTCACGAAGCAATTAAAAGACCTTATCCATTGTCACGTCATCCCAATAATCTCCAATATTCATGAATTTTGGCTCATCCTTCGTACCAATATTCACCAGTTTTGTTTTCATGTGTGTAGTTATATCAAGATTCTCAATTTGCGATCCTTCAACATCGCGGTGACCTTCTGTTTCAGGGATGTTAATATTTTGTAAATCCTCATCTTCTTCTTTAGCGGTCATGTTATAGCAGTCTAGCACGTGACTCAGTTGAGTAGTCCAATTGGGTTGAATCAGGTCCAAAGGATCATGTAGTATCCTAAAGATCGCTACTTTCACTTCTTGTAGCGCTTCGTCAATATAGTCAAACCCATATTCAAAGTTGAATGCCATTATGAATCCTTCATGCAGAATAACCCATTCACCTGTACCATGGTGGAGCTCTATTTCTATGTACCATTTCATCGGGATGACATCCAGGGTGTAACAGAACCAGTGCACCCATTTAGGTTGGGGCTTCGCTCCATAAGCCTTGGCCCATTTGGCCAAGTGCATGCGCGGATCATCCTTCCCATCATATTTGTATGTCATTCATACCTTTGGCTTCCCAAAGCACTTTCTCATCATATTTCTACACTCGCGCCAATCATCCAAGCTACCCTTGTGCATACCCCACCACCTTGTAGGCATAGTGCGTAGTGCCCAATCCAAAGCCTAGAAGCACTACTTCTCTAGTACATCCCTTTTGAATGCACCCAAAAATATATGTACGTCATTCAGGCCATCATAAGTGGGCAAATTTATTACCTCTAATGACACACAGCGCAGTGACCAGGTCATCATGTTACATCTTAGCATGGTTACTTCATGTAACTGATTCTGCGAGCGCTCTAATTCTTCATCAAAGTCCAAGGTGTAGCAACTCTCGTGATCCCATGTAATTCACCCATCCACTATTGGATTCACCCAATATTGGTCTCACGCTGTTATCTTATATATGCAATCCAAATCATTGTCTCTCTCATAATCGTGGACTAGTTCAGTTTAATGCAATCCTTCAGTACGATCTAGGGGTATTATTACACAGACAATTTCTTTTCAAATATCATCTTTCTCTTCATTAGGTTGATTACCCCATTCATATCAGCAGCCCAATCAATTCCAAGGAATGCAGGGTAGGGGTTGTTGTCATCCACAATTTCTGTTACTTCAAAGTCAGCCAATGTGCTCGCACCTTCAATATCTATAGTCACCCCTTGCAGCCGCCCCATGGGGGTGATCTTATGATGGTTTTCCATCCTTAACTGAATCGGAGACCAATGCAGCATGGGTCTTCCCATCTGTTCCCAATTCTGCTTTGGTAGGATGTTCACGTGTGACCCTGGATCCAAAATAACCTAATCCATTTACATACTCTCCTATCTGCGCGGTCAGTCTCATGTCTCGTCCTATCCTTGTTTTATGCTTACCAATATTTTGTACCACACGCGGTTCACCTGGAGTGTTTCTGGCGCATTAATTTATAAGCTCTTGTAATCCCTTCACATCCTTGCTATTGCGCAGTAACTTCATGCAGGTTTCAAGGAAGGTTGTAAGCATAGAAGGGTCCATCTCCTAATTAGGCTTATCCTTGCTCCCTGAGGTGGATGCCTCAGTGAAGCTCCTCTTTGCTTCCATGAAAGTTTCACGTGTGCATTCCAAATCAAATTTGACCTCCTTCACTGGAGCTTTGTGAATCCATGCGCTATCTTCAGGATGTTTCCCCTTATCATCCCCTGTTGCAACTACACTTTGGAGCATTATGTTCACATTCAGATCCTCTTCACAAGGCCCATACCTCATCATTTGGAGGTACTAAGTTGGCTGAGGGGTTAGCGCCCCTTTGTCACGTATCCTTGCTATCTGTGTAGGATAGTTCTCCCTCTCATGATGAAACAAATTGCAATATTTGCACGATGGATGCATTGGGTTAGTGCAATCATGGTCATAGTGTCCTGGTCCTGCGTAATTGTAACAGATTAGTTGTCCCTGACCTCTTCCAGGTCCTCCTCTACCTCAGCCTCGTTTGCGCCCCTGAAAGCCTATTCGTGCCATCCTCACGCTCTAGTCAGGGGGCTGCATTTCTGCTTGAACCCTATAGACAGGTGTTCTAGCCATGATCAATTCATAGCTTCTGTAGTTGCGCTCATCATGCCCTACCAAACTACAAAAGTTGCAGAACAATTGTTGCGGTGTTTGTACAAACTTCTGTAGCAAATGACAATTATCCGTCGTATGTTTTCCTACTACATGACATATAGAGCACCATAATGCATGCCCTGCACTTGGTCTTGCTTGAGCTTCCGTCCTCAAAGGCATCGGTCCTTGTTGGGTAGCGGAGGGCCAGCATAACTGTTTTGGGGTTCAAAGTCTGAAATTTTGGGAAAGATATGGTAAAGACTCCATGAAGTGCGTGGAGCATGAATTGTAAATAAGTCGAGTCAAAGGGTTGTCTACCCAAGAAATAATATAGAATAATAGGAAGTAAGTCGGTCCGCAGACCATAGGAAGGTATAAATAGAGTGAGGCTCTATGGGTAGAAGGTAGCCTTTTGGTAAGTAATCTTGGATCTCATATGTAATGGGTTGTTGAGAAGAAAAGTCTTTAAGCGTCTGTGAGTCTGAATCAAGGGTATTGGGTGGTAGATAGGGGCTTTGCAGCTGTGTGCACAGAGGCCCGGTAGATTCTGCAGCTTTGTGTGTGGACGCCTGCAGCTGAGTGCGCAAGGTGGATCTGGATGTATTGCTGACGAAATTGAATAAAGATAAGTTGATTATGAAATTCTATTAAATCTGGATTATTGCAGATCTGGCTAATGTATGGTTAATATAACTGTTTCATCTATGCGTGTGTGCTTATGGTATAAATTTATGCGAATCTGTATCTTTTCTAAGTGCACGAACTAGTTAATTCTGTTAAATTTTTTCTTAAAGACCATAAAAAGTAGATTTAATCTATAACAACACAGTAATAAGTATTAAGGAGTGTTCTAGGTCTGGATCTGAGCGAAGAAGAGTGGCACGAGGCCACAAAATGGTGCGCGAAACCTGCAGACCACAACAAGACATCCCAAGGGTACGGAAACCTAGTTCCAGTACCCTCCCCTGCTACCTCGAGTGAAACTCCAGTTCGTTCTCTATGGGCTATTGTTGAAAGGGCTAGTAGCTGTAGGATTTGTTTCGCTAAATAACTCTTTCGAACCTGGGTCTGGCCCATATAAGCCAACAAATGTTTCCATTGCCGAGACTGGTATCTACCTAACAAGTGTCTGATGTTGAACGCTGGAACTCTATAAAAAAAGAATTTAAGGGTCGAAGGAATCAGGAGCAGTAATAGTTCAGAATACATTGACGTGCAAACCAGAGGTTGACAATGACAAGCATGATCCAGCTATCGATATTCAAAAGGGCAGGAAGTGAAGATCTAGAACAATTTTGGTTCATGTTAACATCGGTATGGAATGCACATAGAATTATAGATGATAATATCAGAAAGGCTACCTTAGTTAGCACACTTCAGGGCCGAGCACTGACATGGTACATAAAGTACTCAAGCGATCACCCAACTGCAGGGACAATAGAGATCCAAAACGAACTAAAGAAAGTATTTAGCCGGTCGAAGTCATAAACACAGTTGATCATAGGGTTCAAGGAGATCGTGATGATGCCTGGGGAAACCCCATGGGATTTGGATCAAATACTTAAAAGTACCATTCGCGAAGCAAACATGACACTAACAGATGCGCATCACTACGCTTGGTTTATGGCATCATTAACACCACATTTGAGGACAACTTTGTCACAACAAAAAATCTCAACCCAGGCTGAAGCATTGGAGACAGCGATGAGGTTGCACGAAACTCCATTACAGGACCCAAGGTTAGGAGTTTAGCAAATCCAAGCACAGATAGAAACTTGTGTTAAAGAGAGAGCCCATACAGGTTGGTAGAATTTTTTATGTTTGTGGAAAAACATGTGAACAATTTTTGAAACCAACGTTTCGGACTAGCTTAGTGAGTCCATGTTATCGGGAAGTCTAGTGTCTATGTAGAGCTGCTAGTCCCACTAAGACTGGTAGCTATCTTAGAAACAACAAACTAAAACTACTTTCGTTTTCCTTTATGAGAAGTGGATAAGAGGGGAACAAAGGAGACCAACCTCTGCCTTGCGCTTGGTTCCTTGCTTGATTCCTCTCCCTTCTGATAGATCTTCGCCACTCGCTTCCTCATCTACCCAGCTTCAAAGAGCACCTGTGGAATCAAAGTAGTATAACACTATCCAAGAACAGAGATCTACTATCATAAACAATATAGGACCAGATATATATTGACCACACAAATGCATATATCATCAAAGTTACAAGAATATGGAGGAAAACTTGAATAGATTTATTAATATCAAGAATAGAAAAGAGGATTACAACCAATTTTTCTAACCCAACGTCATCCTCTCAGCAAGAAAGCCCTTCTTCACCTCATGAAAAGCTTAGATCACCCAACACTATGATGTTACACCAGGAAACTAGCAGCACTTCCTTACAAGATACAAAATTCCAGCCTCTGGATCTCTGGGATGAGGGATCCATATATAGATGATTGCAGGGAGGTGAGTCAGCTTCTGAGATTTGATTAGTGTCCTCTCTATAATAGTTCTTGATTCCACTTGGAGATTGATGATCTGTTACTCATCCCTGTGTGAATGCAGAGAGGCAAGTGTCACAGGAGAAGTTTATGGAAGGTTCCATGATCCTCCACCTCGCAAATTGACTCTGTCATTTGTCCACACTCGCCCATCGCACCCCATAGAATGGATTTTTAGTATGCATCACACCTCCCATGTGCATTTAGGTGGGATGCAGCGCACTTTGACCATGGAGCAGGGGAGATGGTCCAGCTTTGACTAGTTCTGAGTAGTTTTTCATGGAAAACTTCCGGAAGATGATGTAATCAACTAACCTTGTTCTTTTAGGGGATGGAACAAAAATTTTAGGGACTTAGGATTCCTTGGTTTATGGACATGTTTCACTGGGGTTGTAGTGCCCAAAAATGTCTATAGCAGTTGCCCCCTAAAGCATGAGGTCGTTAATCTTTTGATGTCGGGTGAAATGCTTTATCATGAGGATCCAAAGTTTTTTCGAGCTGGAAGGTGACCTATAATAAGATACAATACTCAGCAATCTTTTCATATTTTACAAGTCAGATGAAAAGAGCTTAAAGTTGACTTGTTTTTTGAGGAACGAGTGATAAATTCGGGTAGCAGCTAATTCTAGGTAAGGTTTGGAATTTTCCAATCACGCAGTGTCACAAGGATGGCTAACAGGATCACTCTTCGCAGCTGTTCCTCAAAAAGGGTAAACAATCAAATGGAGGTGAATGATCGGCCAAAATAGAGTGGAGGTTATGACGAGAACACCACCAAGGCTTCAAAGGCTGATAATAACGCATTCACGATGGTTATTTACCGGAAATTGGTTCATTTTTTAATGAATGAGCTTAAACTCTGGGGGAAACATTTTCTCATTGCTTATGTTTATTTTTTAACGAGCTTGAACTCCACATAAAAACTACTCGATATAATGGTCATTGATTACCTTGATTTTACCATTGACAAATTTTTTCCTTCAAAGGTTGTCCTACCCATTAAATTGCTTCATCAAACTAGTTAGAAACGAATAATATATGCTTGAAAAATGAGTCAGAACACTAATATTTTACTTGAATTACGTGAAAAGTAATTTAAAAGTGGTTTTTACCTCTCATTTTACCATTTCATTTGAACTTTGGTTTGTTGGAGCTTTGGGGGTGTTTTCCCACTTGATTTTCACTAGCTGATTTCGAGAGATTATGTGGACGATTCTTGGCGCCATCTGGACTAGGTAAGAGCTAAACCTGAGCTCTTCAGTTTCATTCTTTCCTTTTTGAATTCTTAGCATGTTTCCGGGTTTTTCTGAGCCCCTCGGATTTGAAGAATTCGCCCTGGTTCCATTGCACCTTTCCTATATCGAAAAGTGCGATGCATGCTAGCTTGGCCATTGGCCAGTCAACATGTAACCCACCTAGTACACTGCTGGGGGTGCGATGGGCGCGAGGGAGACTTGTGCACAATTTCTCATGGAATTTTTTGCCTGTTTTTCACCAAATTAGGATCTTGACTCTTCTTTTGTTTGTTTTCGGAGATTCATCGGAGAAAAATTCCTATTACATGGTGAGAAAATGAGCATGAAGAAGAGGACATGCTTGCTTTACATGATCCAGGTATGGTAACTACACTGCGGAACTATGGCCTGCTCAAGTTTTTTTGCATCTCTAGCATGAGGCAACAAATCAACTTATTGCAATATTTTATTGATGCATGGGATCCTACCGACCAAGTGTTCCAGATTAGGGGCAAATCCATCCCCTTGACTATCGTGGACATCTTATTTTTGACTGGTTTATCGAGGCATGGTGCCCCTATCTCATTATCAGGTTCGGTTCGTGGGGGCGAATCCGTGAGATATTACATTCGCTGGTATTGCAGAGAGGGATCTCAGCCGAGTAAGGATGGCAATATCAATATCCAAGATGTCACTGACAGGCCCTTGAGGACCATTCTGTTCACTTTTGCTAGACTGGCTGGTAGTGCAGCTCTTCATGTGGCCAACAGGTCTTATATGCAGTATGCCTTGGAATGCCTTGAACCAAAGGTGTTCAACTGGTGTGATGCAGTACTTTCTGTGATGAAAGAACAACTGACCAAGGTAAAAAACAGAAGATTGAAGAACTTTGGTTATGGTTCTATTTTGATCACTTTTGCCTTGGAAAAGATCCCACTGATGCAGCCATAGTATATTCCACTTGGTTTACCTCCACCGACTGAGCCACGGATGCAGAGATGGGTTGACTTCATGGCTCGACATGTGGGTCAGTCCTGGATTTCTTTCTTTGATACCTTCTTTGAGTGGTTCAACCATCAGTAGATGGTTTTTGCTGAGTGTCCATATGCTGGTATGGATTTTCGGGGTGATCCGGATTTGGTACTGGCGGCTGGTGAGCAGTGGGGTGTCATAGGTAAATTCTCTGACCATATTCCTGTTTATTTCTTTTCTTAATGTTCTTATATTTTCTTTACTCAAGACTAATCAAAACTCATGCGCTCATGCAGACAATGGACCAGTCCGACCAGCAGTATGTTTGAGAGCGCTAGCTACTGCTCCAGCAGGAGAGACTGTGGGGAGGTCATCCTTCGTGACCTTGATGTGGCCGAGACTCTTTCAGCATTGCAAGATTAGGTTGAGGGTCTCACTCTTGGTATTCCGGATGTGAGGACCAACAAGCTGCCTCTTAGGCTGCAACGACATACTACTGGTGTGCCAAGTCGATGGACTCGACTTTTACGCATGATTGCACAGGCGGTGACTTGTTATCATCAGCACCATTAGACTAGGGTGCCCTCCAACATTTTTAGTTTTGGGTCATCTGACCAATTTTGTCTTGGTTACAGAACATTATGTGTAAACCAAAAACAATTATATATATTTTTTATTTTCGAAGCTTTATTTTGGTTATGATCCTGATGCAAATATTGATGAAATGCTTCTTTTATAAATGTTGCAAATGTCTATCTAACACATAATTTTCCAATGAGTCTGTTAATGTGTTTAAGTTTCTGGAAATATAATGATATTGAATAAAATCAAATTGTCTTTCCAAAATCTTGACCCTTAGGAACATGCGATAGATAGCTGGATTTCAGACGGAGTAGATACCAGTGAGTTGTAGGATGACGAGTTGTGAGTCTAGCCTGATGACAAGTCGACGTACGCCATGTGTGATGGCGTCAGAGAGGAGTTCTATCAACGCGCTATATTCAGCGATGTTATTTGTTGACCGACCAATACATACCCCTCTGAAACGTATTAAATCGCCGCTTGGATCAAAAATGGCCTAGGCCGCAGAAGATAAGTTTCGCGAACTACGACTCGCTCCGTCGGCATATCCAAAAAATGATTCCAATAGGTTCAACATCTGCAACAATTGTAAAAAGTGGAGTACTTGATCAAAACAATTACTCTTAGTGAAAACAAAAATGTAACAAAAGCATAGGGGTTACTACACTAAATCATGCGTAGTAACGCTTAAGGTACAACCCGTAACGGGGTTGCGCCAGTGGAATCCCATCATAATCCACTAACTCGTAGGCTCCTTTCGCTAATACATGTTTAACAATATAGGGGCCCATCCATAAGGATTTGAATTTACCTGCTCCCAATTTATCAGATTCTTGGTCGTAAAGTAAGACCAAGTCACTTTCTGAGAAGACACAGGGTTTGACATTCTTGTCGAACTGTGCCTTGACTCATTTCTTATGGGCTTCGTTAGCCAAAGTGGCATCACGATGGGTTTCATCTAATTGGGTTAGTTCCAAGAAATGAGCCTCCTCTTCTGAAGTTCCGGGGAGAAGGTCGACTGCGAGTTTGAGGGATGAGATCTCACACTGAACTGGTAAGGTTGCTTCTAGGCCATACACCAGTTGAAAGGGTGTAAACCCGGTTGCATTCCTTACCGATGTTCGGTATGCCCACAAGGCTGAGTACAGGATCAGGTGCCAACTCCTTTTGTGGACTCCAATCATCCTTTGCAGCATCCGCTTCAGGACATTGTTGATTGCCTCAACTTGTCCATTGGCCTGCGGGTAATATGGAGTAGAGGTGTCATGGGAAAACCCCAATTTGGAAGCCAATTCAACCATCATGTGATTGCGAAAATGCGATCCATGATCTGTGACTATGGCCTGTGGAATGCCGAATCTGGCGACTACATGATTGAAAAAGAAAAGGGCAACCGTTTCGCCGGTGTTGTTTAATGTAGGCATCGCCTCGGCCCATTTGGTAAAATAGTCTACTGTGACTATGATATACCCATGTCCCCCGGTCAAGGTGGGGTTACATGTCATGAAATCTATGCCCCATTTGGAGAATATCCCAACAGCAACTACTAGTTGTAGGGGTGTGGGTGGTCTTCTGGTTTTACTATCGAAAATTTGACACGCATGGCAACTTCTGACTGCGGTTATGCAATCTTTGAACATTGTTGGCCAGAAGTATCCTGCTCGTAAAAAAATTTTCGCCGTAGCGTAACCAGATTGTTGTCCCCCACATGCACCTAAATGGCAATCATTCAGGACTTTTTCGGCCTCCTCATGGGTGAGGCACCTCCTTAGAACTGTATCGACACCACGACGGTAAAGCATATCACCGACGATCATGTATTCTTTTGATTGGTATCGAATACGTCTTTGTTCCGAGTGAGAGGTATTAGACCTATATTTTTGGGTTTGGAGATAGACGATTATATCTCCATACCACAGATTGCTTGAAGATATAAGAAACAAAGTTTCATCCACAATGGTTTCCTCGGATGTTTCATCGTTGGATGACGATGGGAGATCGCATAGTAATTCCGCGAAAACCAGGGATTTCTTCGATTTGGATTTTACAAATTCCAGATCAAACTCTTGAATAATTTCTATCCATTTGGAATATTTGCCCCCTAGCAACTGTCGCGACAATATATAAGTCATGGGGTTGCAATCTGACAAAATGGTAGTTTTTCGAAAGAGGACATAGTGTCGAAATCTCTATATCGCTTGAACAGCTGCGAGAGCCAGCTTTTCAACGTAGGAATACTTTCTTTCTGTATATTTTAAGTTTCTACTCAAATAATATATAGGATGTTCAAATCCATTGTCTTCTTGAACTAAAACCATTGCGATGTTGTATCTGCTACAGCTAGATACAGGTTAAAGTCTTTTTGATAATCAGGAGCATACATTAATGATGCTTTTACTAGGGATTCCTTTAAAGCATCAAAGGAAACTTGCGCGACCTGACCCCAGACGAAGGGTACTTCTTTTTTCAATAGACATGTATAACCTTTAGCAAGTTCGGCATAATTTGGAATGAACCTCCTCAGAAAGTTTTCTTTCCCTTGGAGTTTCTGAATCTCAAGCAAATTTGAAGGTGGAGGAAAATTTATGATTTCTTGAACCTTAAATGGGTCGAGATGAATCTCGTCCTTTGAGACTACAAAGCCAAGAAAATGACAGAACTGACACAGAACAAACATTTGTGTGGATTGAGTCGTATCTTGTAGTGTCGGCAACGTAGAAATATCACTCTCCAATGCTGCGGATGATCGGTCCGCTTTCGCGAATGAGCTAGAAGATCGTCGAGATATGGTTGAACGATGTTTTTGATGTCATGGAAAGAATAATTCATTGCCCTCTGAAATTTTTCCCCTGCGTTCTTTAAACCAAAGGGTAACTTGCGATATGCAAATGTTCCCCACGGAAAAATAAATGCAATATTTGACTAGTCCTGTGGGTGGATATTTATTTTATTATACCTGGAGAATCCATCCATAAATGAAAAGATTTCACATCTGGCGCATTCATCAATTATCTGGTCAATAAAGGGTGTAGGGTAGTTGTCTTTTGGACAAGCTTGATTTACATCCCTATAATCGACGCACACTCTAATCGTTCCTTGTTTTTTCACTACAGGAACAATGTTCGATACCCAATCGGTTAGAGGAACTGGGTAAATAAAACCAGCATGGAGAAGTTTTTCAACTTCTGCCTTGTTGGAAGCGGCTTTCTTGGGGTGCACCTGCCGTAGCCGTTGTCGTATTGGTTTGACATCTAGATTCATATTTATTTCGTGTTCAACTATACTCAAGTCAATGCCTGGCATTTCATGATATGACCAAGTAAAGACATCTCTGAATTCGCGAAAAAGAACTTTGTATATTTCCAGTTCTGAAGGAGAACAACAGTTGCCAACATAAATATTCTCTACAACATCTATTTTGGTCAAGATATTTATGGCGATAGTCTCTTCGATATTGGACAAGTTTCTCTCGGAATCCACCGTTTTTATAGTATTTGATAGGAAATCAAAAACTGAAGGATGATGAAGGTCATCAGGAGTATCTTCTTGATAATCCGGAATATGGGAACGATGGTGGTAATCTTCCCATGGCACCCCGTCAATTATCATTAACTGAACAATTCCTTCGTCTGTATAATGTACTCGCGACCAAGGATCTGAAGGGGTGCCATATTCCTTAGACCTATCTATCCAAACGCTTGATGAGAGTTGATTTGGGTTTGCCTCCCATGCCAGAAACATTGATTGCTACAATATTTCTATTGGGCTTGGAGGAAATACCTGCAGATGATCCATGCTAATATCATTTTCTGAGATCTTTTGAATAGAAGATATCATATTGCAGGTTCTTACCGTCGCCACTTCTCCCAGATTGATTGGAGGTGGGAGGGAAAAAGTCCCCATTAATATAGGTTCTTTTAGTAGGCCTACTCCGATATTTTGAAGCGAATGGGGGCTTCCATGGATCATCGGAATGCTTCCCGTAACTTGGGAACTATTGGGGAGAAATATTTGTTGGTCGATGATTGTAATTCCCCCTTGAAAGGGAAATGCAATCTTCCTGAAGTAGGTCGAAACAACCGCAACCATAGCGTATATCCAGGGCCTTCCAAGTAGGATGTTATAATCGAGGTTTCCGTTGATTACTTCAACATCTATTTCTACTGTTTGCCCCCCCAGTTCGACTTGCAAGTTACTTCAAATCCCATATGGGGTATATGTTCGTCCATAAAATGCTTTTAATGTCATCGAAGATCGTGACAAGGTTGGAGATCCTAAATTTTTCCAGCAACTCATCGACATAATACATGTAGATGCTCCCTCATCAATAATTGTTCAATGAATAGTTTTGTTGAGGGCTTTCACTTGAATGACGAAAGCTAGTTGAGCTGGTAACTGAGGATCATATTCTTTGTGATTAAAGGACACAATACTAGAATCCTTTGGGTCAATCCCACCTATTGTTGATAATAGAGCCTGCTTTTGGGAGGGGCAATTTTGCAGTACCTCAAGTATCGACATAGCGGATGGCGATTGGGCCAGATCTTCCACTATATTATAATGTTGTGCTACTCTGGCACGAGGATTAAATGTCGGCTTTTGTACTACTCCCTTTGGCGGTTTTATTGTTAGCTCTGGAATGATGGGCGGCACAACTTCTATCAAAGTTGTTGTTGAACTACTAGGTTGATCTTTATCCTTATTGTTCGACAACTGTGGATTCCCGTAATCTTTATTTCTTGTCATTATCAAAGCATCATTTTGTTGCTTCGAAACCGACAACATCAGCACTTGGGATGAGGAAGCATTGTCACTAGCAACCAGATTTGTTCCTGGATTTGGAAACGGATTAGTTAATACCGCCGAGGTTTTTGAATTCTTGAAGAATTTTTTAAGCTCAGCTTTATATGGACAATCTTTTACCCAATGATCCTCATCACATATAAGACATGGACGATTTGGTTTCTTATCTCTAGAAGGGTTTGTAGAAGATTTTTCAGGTGATGATTCCTCGTTTTTCTTCTTCTTCCCTTTGTTTTTCTTCTTGCCTCCTGGTTGCTTGGTTTCTTTGCCTTTTTCTGTTGAGACGGCATTTACTTCCGAGGCGAGAAGTTCTTCTTTTGCATTTTGACTAGAAATATTACGGGCCTTTTTAGATGTAGCCTTTGTTGATTTCGTGTATATCGTACCAATCACGCCATCGCCGGCATGAGAGTCATTGTTCAATTTAGGAGGAGGAGGAACGGAAAATTCCGGTCTGGGAGCGTCAGGGATTTTATCGTAGAACATGCCACATTGAGTATAAATCAAGTCTAAATATTGTGCACGAGCAATAACTTTCTCTTCAGTGACGACTCCTCCCTTTGCCACATCTTCTGTAATGGAAGGTAATAATGACTTAATAAACCATTCAGCTAAAAGCTGATCAGGAATGTACGTTTTTACCATTCTAAGATAATGTCACCACTCATGAATATGATCAGATATGTGAGTGGCCGTCATTTGTTTGAAATTGGTAAGAAGTTTTGTTCCCATTTCATACCTCATGGGTAACTGAAAATGGGTTAAAAAGGTTGTGGCTAGGGTACTGAAGTTATCAAACGAAGCTCTAGGTAATTCGATATAACATTTTGCTATCAGACCAGTTAACATTCTCTGAAAAAGGCGAAGCCTAATCGAATCATCGTTTAGGGTGTTTGATGAACACCACAGATGAAAGGTCATCACATGATTTGATGGGTCTTTGCTCGGATTTCCATTAAATTTAGGAATATCTGATGGAAGTTTATGCGGAATTGCTGGCCACCAAGGGGCGTAAGCAATTGGATCATTCGTTAGCCGATTTAGATCCGGTAACTCTAAAGTCACCACGAAGGGTAACTGTTGATTCAAGTTTGGCGAAGCATACCCAGGATAAGATGGAATTGCCTGAGCAGTTGGTCTTTGCATACCAGCATAATGCATTTGATGCTGGTAACTTTGGTAAGGTTGATGGGCATAACCATTATAGAATGGTTGATTTTGACCGTTTTGAATATACGGCTGCCCATTATTTACAAAGATTTGTTGCTCAGATCCTTGGTAAACTTGTTGGAATTGCGGTTGTTGATATTGCACCAGCCATGGTTGTGAAGCCATGTGCTGTTGTCCAATACTAGCTATTTGACCAAGATGAGGGGTAATTGTACCCATTTGGGCCTGTGTCATTCCACTAGTTGGCAATTGTGGTTGAGTCACAGGTATAAGAGGCTGTTGCATTACAACCTGAGAAACCTAAGGTTGGCATACAACAGGCAATGTTTGTACTTGCGACACCATCACAATAGCCGGCGTAGTTGGTATATTTGACATAGGTAAACATTGTTGCATCGAGTATACAACTCTTGGTTGTTGAGGCAGTATTGGCACCCAACCACTACATGTAATTCCAGCATAACCTGAATTTTGTTGTGAACTCTCGTATTGTTGTTCTCCCGGAGGAGACAATGAAAGGGTATATTGCCCCCCATACGACGATAATCCGGTACTCAAAGGAATGATTTGTCCTTGACGACCAGACTTCCCAAATTGACACCGTGAAGGATCAATTTGCTGAGACTCAACATAAGAGCTCCCGGATATTACTCCAGATGAAGAAACATGAACGGACCATACTGTCGAAATAGCCCCTGAGTGGGCCCCATTTAGCGATTGAGAGCTAGTTGGGACATATGGTATGCCGACGAACATTGTTGGAGTGACAGCAGGAAGTTCTGCCATCGCTGTGTCAGATGACACAGTCCTAGATGTCGATGGTTGTTTAGACATTTCTAGTCTATCCAAAATATTTCCTAGCGATTCTACAGGAGCTTCCGATAATGGTAGACTAATTTCTGATGAAGAAGGATATAGGGTGATCCCGACTCCAAAATGCGATGGAGTACTAGATGGAGGATCCTCCACAATCTCTTCTATAGCAATCAGACCAGGTGGAAGAGTGTTACACTAAAATTTGTCACCATGACTATTTGCAGTTAGTATGGCTCTATCAACTGTCATACTATCCTCCTTGGCAAGTCTTATACCTCTACTCTTCATGTCAAACTCCAGGAAAGAGAGAAATTACTTAAAAAGTCAAATAACTCTGGTTATGCAGTTTCTCTTAGCCTTACCTGCGTGTACGCACCCCAAGTTCACAATACCTGCGTACTTGTACGCTCTGTCTGTAAAGGGGTGGGTGCGTACTCCTGTAAAGGTCAAAAGGCGCAAGTTTCACTTCAAAAAAGTTACTTGTGGTCATTTCTAGAGCATTCTAGAAGTTTGTTTGACGTGTATTGAGTGCTTCCAGATGGTTCATGTATCCCTATGAAAGAGGAACTTATCCCATCAAGAGGGGAGATATCCCATTCAAAGAGGGGCTTATCCCATTGATGGTGGACCTAATTAACTTCCTCTAAAGCACTATAAATATAAGTATTGGGCCAGAGGGAGGAGAGGTTGAAAGCTGAACATTCCTAAGGGTAGATGCTGCTGGAATTAGGACTCCCTTATAGAGCTTGAGAGGAGAGATTCCCATCCTTTCCTAGCCTTATTTGGAAGTGGGTGAGCTGATCAAAGTAAAGGAGAACTCTTGTTGGACCCTAGGAGGGACCTGCACAACACCAAGGCTCAGGTTGTAATGGTTTCTTTTGTTTCCACTTAATACAATTAAGCTCACTTTTCTCAACAGATTGTTATATATGATTTGTTTCATATACTCCTTGGTCTGTATGATGAATATGTTTTATTTTATAAGTTATTCAAGTGCTATGTAATCTTTTGTTTGTTAGTGAATGCAGGTTTCGAAGAGAAGGAGGAGCTCATCCGGATCGGCGAGGCTGGACTACTACAAAGCGTTGGACTAAAGGTATGTTATAAGCACCTGATTACTTGTATTCTAAATGCATATTTAGAGAAAGGTAGTGTTTAATTGTCTTGTTTGTCACTAGAAGCCTTAGCTTCTAGGGAGGTCGGTTTTGTCCGCAAAATTGACTCTTTCAGCATGACAAAGAGGTAGACCGTTAGATCCGTAAAATATTTTCGATGTCGAAGAAGGTATAGATTCTACAGCTACAGATGTTTGGGGAATAACCCCTTCAGAATCAGCTGTAGATGGAGCTAGTTCAGTAATACAAGTGTCTACCTTCACACTAGGATCAGCTGTACTGTCCTTTGGTGGCTGCGGAAGTTCTTCTATAGAGGTAGGGATACCAGAAATGTTTGGAGTAACCAGAGTCTCTGATGGTGTCAGAACACTTGTTCCAACTTTACCAGGGGATTTCGAACCGGTTAAACGAGTTCGCGTCGTCCATAACAGTTTTTATTCTGGAGACAAGGATAGTTGACTCGTAAGCCTCCGTGAACGACAGGGTTTCAATTGACTTTCTTCCACGATTGAAGATTACTCGATCAACTAAAAATCAAGGGGAAATATGTTTCTGAATTAAATGAATTTTAGACGCTTTGACACCACTTGTTTTTTCAATTTTTAAGAGTCGAGAAAAAACAAAAGATGACTCTAGTCGCCTTTGATTTTTAATGAGCTTGAAGTGACAAGTGCTCAGATGGACCTTTTCCTTTAAGGAGTCTGAAAAGGAATGAAAGAGACTGCTCTGGAAATATAGACAAAGGGATTACCAAACTAATCGCAACACTGCATAATACTTTTTACGGTACGACAGTCAATCTTCCCGAATGTTGTGTTCAATGCATTGCGATCGATAGGGCGGAAGACACAACTTCCTATGGATAAAGGATATAGCCTATTGTAGTCTCCCAATATATACTCGACGGTATGTGGGAGCACAAGTCCGTACTGGCACTTATCGTCTCAGAGTGGGGGAATCACCCAACCAGCAATGAAAACAACAGTTACCAGGCTTTACGACGCCAGAATACGTCTCTAGCCTAGACTTCTAAATGTTGTGCATTAGGTTCCAAAGCATTTTTAGATTCATTAAATTTATTTTACAGTTAATCTTGTTTCAGAAATTTTCCTTTCAGGTTCACCGCATGATGTAGATATACAATTCCTAAAATTCAATCTAAGATGATAAACAATCGTTTAATCTTCTTTTTGCAATGAAAATCCTAGCTACTAAAGAAAGAGAGATGATATTCTTTCAACATAGAGCAGAGAGCACACACTATATGCACTGTCCTAAATCAAACCAACAAACAGTCTAAATGCAAATGCACATGCATGTATTTGTTTTGAGCCTTCTTATTGTGTGAATGATAAAAAGGAAGCTAAGCGCAAATCTGAATTATTTTTCAAAGCAACATTACTAACAAGCTTCTTGTCAAGACAAAATGAAGACAATGACGAAACTTTGCAATTTGGAATGGGAAACTTGCTTTCGACACTTGAAAAACTACTAATTCAAATCAAATACAAGAGTAACAGTGTAATCGACTATCAAGAACAATCGGATTCTCTTCTATGACTGAAAATGACACTTGCGACACTTCCAAATCAAGAAACGACAGTTCAATTACGCTACTTCTTTGTAAAAGAGAACTAAAAATGGCTCACAATACATAAAAAAATTTACAGTTCTTTGCACAATGGAGGCGGAATAACGGCAAGGAAGGGGGTTTCCACAGAGGTATACTGAGTACAGACAACAAAACTCCTTAATAGAGCTTAAAAGAGTGAAGAAAAACCAAAGTCTGGAGGCAAAATTAGCCTTCTCTGACCAGCGCACCTTTACACAGGGATTCTAATATGCATCCCACCTACAGCACACGAGAAGTGCGATGCATACTGATATCCTTGAAGAGAGGGTCCGATGGTACAATGCGAGACTTTTGATCTAGTTCTTGATCACAGTTTGTGGCACAGTTTAGGGATTTAGGCCGAGCAAGTGATAGTCAGTAAATAAATCACAGGGGTAGATCTAAGGAGGTTACTAGAGCCACCACAAGGGCAATTAGAGAGTTTGTAAATCGATTTTTTAGTTCATAAACAAAACTCAGAGATAGACTGAAGTAGCATTGATCTACTTTGCACTTGCATAGCAAATGAAGTTGGAAGGCTAGCTGGCTTGACTTCAGGCTCTGTCTGTAAGTTTATAAAAGCAAAGAAATATAGACAAACAAACAATCTATTCGTTCCCCAGTGGAGTCGCCATTTTGTTATCGGGAAATCTAGTGTCTATGCAGAGCTACTAGTCCCACTAAGACTGGTAGCTATCTTAGAAACAAACAAACTAAAACTACTTTCGGTTTCCTTTATGAGAAGTAGATAAGAGGGGAAAAAAGGAGACCAACCTCTGTCTCGCGCTTGGTTCCTTGCTTGATTCCTCTCCCTTCTGATAGATCTTCACCACTTGCTTCCTCGTCTACCTAGCTTCACAGAGCACCTGTGGAATCAAAACAGGATAACACTATCCAAGAACAGAGATCTACTATCATAAACAATATAGGACCAAATATATATTGACCACACAAATGCATATATCATCAATCGTACAAGAATATGGAGGAAAACTTGAATAGCTTTATTAATATCAAGAATAGCAAAGAGGGTTACACGCGATTGTTCTAACCTAGTGTCATCCTCTCAGCAAGAAAGCCCTTCTTCACCTCATGAAAAGATTAGAACACCCAACACTATGATGTTACACTAGGAAACCAACAGCACTTCCTTACAAGATACAAAATTCCAACCTCTGGTTCTCTGGGATGAAGGATCCATATATAGATGATTGCAGGGAGGTGATTCAGCTTCTGATATTTGATTAGTGTCCTCTCTCTGATAGTTCTTGATTCCACTTGGAGATTGATGATCTCTTACTCATCCCTGGGCGAATGCAGAGAGGCATGTGTCATAGGAGAAGTTTCTGGAAGGTTCCATGATCCTCCACCTCGCAAATTGACTCTGCCATTTGTCCACTCTCGCCCATCGCACCCCATAGAAGGGCTTTTCAGTATGCATCGCACCTCCCGTGTGCATTTAGGTGGGATGCAATGCACTTTGACCATGGAGAAGGTGAGATGGTCTAGCTTTGACCAGTTCTGAGTAGTTTTTCATGGAGAACTTCTGGGAGATTATGTAATCAGTTGACCTTGTTATTTTAGGGGATGGAACAACAATTTTAGGGACTTAGGAGTCCTTGGTTTATGGACATGTTTGATTGGGGTTGCAGTGCCCAAAAATGTCTATAACAGTCCATCATCAGGGCAATGCGATTTGTATTTGAGAAGAGAGAGTGTGAAATCATGGAGCTATTGATAGTTAATTGAAAAATATTTGATATCTTAATCAGTTATTCAATTGAAAGCTGACAATAAAGAAGATATCAAATATTTTTCAATTAAATATCAATAGCTCCATGATTTCATGCAGTCTCTTCTCAAATACAAATAGCATTTCCCTGATGATGGACTCACTAAGCTAGTTCGAAACATTGGTTTCAAAAATTGCTCACAGGTTTTTCCACAAACATAAAAAATACAAAACTTGTATTTGGAAATGAAGAAGCTAAAACGGGAATAGGCACCTCACCCAGAAGTCCAGGAGGAAGTATGGTGTATAAAGTGCAGGAGCCAAGGGCATGATAAAGATCAATGCCCGGTCTTGGCGAATTATGTGGCAACGGGGTGACCAACATTGTTGCGACCAGAGGCACAGGTAGGGCCAAGCATGACAACCCTGCTCTGGTACATAATATATCAGGTGGGAGGAAAGCATAACACATAAATATCATCTACTGCCAAAATTCAACCAGACCCCCTGGTAGTTATTTTGCAACTTTTGTAGATTGGTGGGCCACGAGGAAAAGGACTGTCGCAGCTATCAATTATTAATGGAATAGTCTCCTACCTACAGAATGCAGACTAAGGTGCAAGGTTAGTATCCAGCCGTGATGATTGTGCACGGTGGGCTCTAGGGACATGGACGAGGATGGGGCGTAATGGGGCCAAGAAGGGGTTGCGAGCAGCTAATTTGTTACAACTGCAGAGGACCAGGACATTATGCGCGGGATTGTACCAACCCAACTAGAATATCATGCACTTAATGTGAGCAATTTGATCATGAGCTAATAGATTGCCCTACACTGATAGCATAGATTCGTGAAAAATAGGCAGCGAAACCTATGATGACCCAGAACATGTAGATGATGAGGTCTAAACCCCGCGACGAAGACCCCAAAGTAAACATGGTACTAAGAAGTGGCACGCCCACAAGAGAAGATAAAGGGAACTTAAGTAAGGAAGATACAAGGGTTTGCAAGGAGACATACCTGGAAGCTAGGGAGAGCTTCGCGGAGGTCTCTATCGCAGGAAGCAGGGATCAACCTGAGCAGGACAGGGATCCCTCGATGCTAACTACCTTTTTAGAGACATGCATAAAATTGTTGCGCGACAATATGGCGGTTAGAGGCTTGCAAGAATTAATCAATAGGTGCACGGGGACACGATAACCTAGCGTGGTCCACAAACTAGGAAAACACACAACATGAATGGGGGAGAGATGTGATTAATGACACAAATTGGTGACTATGAGATGGATCAGATCATTCAGGATTTGGACTTGGATGCAAATGTACTACCTAAAAAAACTTGGGAGCGCATGGGATGCCTACACTACAATGGTCTCCTATTCAATTGCGGATGGCGAACCAACAGAAGATCCTACCTTGGGAGGGTTGTAGGGAATTATTGTAGATATAGAAGGTGCGAGCACCAGAACAAACTTTGAAGTAATAGAAATCATGGATGAAAGTACGCCTTATCCTGCATTGTTAGGAATAGACGGGGCCACCGACATGACTGGGGTTATTAATTAAAGAAGTAGAAAATGATATTTGAAAAGAAGTCGCCCCGCGTAGTCATTTCGCTAGATCTAGCTGAAGGAACACACTACATTGAACCCTTGCACAATGAAGAAAGTGACGATGAATTAGACTATATCTACAAAATTTCTGCACAAAGGCAAGAGTGGGTCAAGCCAATGGAGGAAAGAATAATATCATGGGGCTATGTAGAGACCTGCACCAACGATTCAAATGAAGAAGACGAGCAGTGGCGTAATAGGTTGAGTGGAGTAACCACATTACACTGCAATATGATGACTAAATCTCTGTACTGCATCAGGGCCCAGGATCGCGAATTGTCGATGTATGATGGGCTGACACTGGTAGATGAATTCCTAACCAAGTTTGAAAGCGCGTTCCCAGAGCACCAACAGTTTGATGAGTTGAGATGGGCATTGCACGCGACACCTGCGCAATGGTGGGGCACACATGAAGGGACTTTCGAAGATTGGCACGATTACAGGTGCATGATGTAGATAAGATTTGGGAAGCCGGAACTACAAATAACAAAGAAATACGATGGATGTGATGACCCGCGCATTCACCTTACCAGATCAATCAAAACCTATGGAGAGGAGCCTCAAGTAGAATGGGTACACTTATTTTATCACACCTTGGACGTCATTCCTAGGAACTGGTATACTAAAACAAAGCTCCGACATGGCACAAGAAAGTGGGATATCTTGCGCAAAAGGTTTTTGTCGACATTCCTCTTTAAGGATCAATGGATGGATACTATGGACGACGCATTAGAGCTGGTGAAGGCCACCATTTCTAAAACACTACTAGTACTAGAAGAAATCATACAGCCAGACTGGTCGCATCAGTTGATCCAGGCCCTGGAATGTTATAAGGTGCAGGTAGAAGATGATGACGATGACCCTAGAAAAATCAATATTCCGAAATCAAAAGGGAGTGGTAAGGTGCGCGGACTAGCAATCAAAGACCCAGACATCACCATGCCATTTAAAACGAAACATGTAAATATCGGAATAGAAGAGGAACCGTAGTATGAAACACTCGGGGATTAGTGGGATGATGCTACGGTGGAAAAGGTCGTCGAGTTGCTTTGAGAATATCGCGATTTACTCCCCACAAAATTCACAGAGTTAAAAGGGATCCTCAGTGACCTGGGAATGATGAAGATCACTCTGAAGCCAAATGAAAAGCCAGTTAAGTAGCGGCCTTATCGGCTGAATCCAAAATACAAAGCAAAGGTCCGTGACAAATTGGGCAAGATGCTTGCAGCAGGAAGAATTGAACCAGTCGAGGAATCCAACTGGGTAAGTCCTATGGATGTGTAAGAGAAGAAGCAGAAGGGTGAAATTCACATCTCTGTGGTTCTCAGGAAGCTCAATGATCCCTATGGTAATGACCCCTTTCTTACACCATTTATTGACGAGGTACTGGAAACTGTGGGAGGATCGGAAGCCTACTCATTCACACATGGGTTATTGGGTTACCACCAGATTAAGATCGTGTCAAAGGACAGGAGTAAGACAAATTTTGGCACCGAGTGGGGCTACTTTCAGTATACAGTGATGCCCTTTGGACTAAGGAACACGCCGGCGATATTCTCCCGCGTTGTGGTAGCTACATTCAAAGAGTATATACACAAGTTCTTAGAACTGTATATCTCGATGATCGGACCGTATTTGGGCTAGTTAAGAAACATACTGCAAGCTTACGGTTAATGTTGGATACTTTCCGACGACACCATATTGTGCTTAATCTAAAGAAGTGTACTTTTGTTGTCCCCTTCAGGAACCTGCTTGGCCATGTGGTTTGTAAGCAAGGTCTGATGGTGGATCCGGCAAAGATCACTATCATACTAAATCTGCAAGCATCGTGCAGTGTCAAACAATTACACGCCATGCTAGGAAACACTGGTTATTATTAGAAATTCATTAAAAGCTATGCACAGATCACGACACCAATGGAACAGTTTCTCAAGAAGGATGTTACTTATTTCTGGAATGAGGAATACGACAAAAGTCTTGAAATGCTTAAGGAAAAGATGGCATCTGCCTCGATATTGGTCTTCCTGAAATGGGATGTTGAATTTCACGTGCATGTCGATGTGTTATGTATCGCGTTGGGTGCAGTACTTACTTAGGAAGGCACAAAGGGAATTTATCACTCGATTTCTTTCGCCAGTCGACCATTATCAAAAGGTGAGAATAATTACTCCACTACTAAGCGAGAGGGATTGGCGATGGTATACGCGCTTCAGAAATACCACCACTATTTGCTCGAAGGGCATTTCAAGATGTATACTAACCACTTTGCATTAAAATACTTAGTGAATAATCATGTGTTGGGGAGGCGCATTTGTAGATGGTTGCTTCTATTTCAAGAATATGACATTGAAGTCATCGTGAAGCCCAGATGTCTCAACCTGGGCCTAGATCATATGTCCCGAATTGAAAATGGCGAAGAGCCCACAAACTTAGAGGACGAACTCTCGGATGCACAGCTGTATGCCGTGTCCATCATGGATGGCCTTTTTGAGGACATAATCCACTTCTTGACCACGAGAACTGCACCGCAAGGATATTCCATTTAGGAAAAGAAAGAATTGGTGATACACACATCGGACTTTACTGTTATTGCATGACAGCTCTACAAAATGGGCAACGACGAAATCTTATGCAGATATGTACCTAAATTCGAGCATAGACAAATCTTGGCCAAATCACATGGCGTGGTGGCTGGAGGACATTTTACAAGTCACGCTACAGCACAGAAGATTCTTTGCATAGGACTATGGTGGCCAACTCTACATCAGGACTCGAAAGCATACTGTCGGGCCTATGAAAGTTGTCAACGGACAGGGAAACCATCGTGGAGGGATGAAATTCCTCTCAAACCAAAGATGATGCTACAACCATTCGAGAAGTGGGCAATCGACTTCGTAGGACCTATCGCACCTTGAGGGAAGACAGGAGCACGCCATATCATCTCTACAATAGAATATTTGACTAGGTGGGCAGAGGCACAGATGGTTAAGGACCGCATGGCTACTACAACTGCGAAGTTTTTGTTCAAGAATGTGTTGACTAGGTTTGGATGTCCCAAAATTATCATGAGCGACCGAGGTATGCACTTTCTGAATGAAACAATTAGTGCACTCATTGAGGAATTCTAGATATATCAACAACAGAGTACGCCATACCACCTGCAAGCGAATGGGACCATTGAAGCATTCAACAAAATTTTGGAGACTGCATTGGCCAAGGTTTGTAATGCACAGTGAAATGATTAGGACTTGTGCATCCCTGTTGTGCTATGGGCATACCAAACTACGTGCAAGAAGTTGATGGGCCAGACACCTTTCTGGTTAGTCTATGGCAAAGAGGTTGTCATGCTGATGGAATATATTGTCCCTAGTCTGCGAATAGCAACTGTAATAGGCATGGCTGACTGTGAGGCTTTGGAGGAAAGGCTCGCACAATTAGAAGAACTGGAGGAGGAACGATTTTCGGCTGGATTCCATCAGCAAGTGTAGAAACAACGAGAGAAAGCGTGGCATGATCGCCATATCAAAGTGCGCACTTTCAAGAAAAATGATATGGTATTACTATATGATAGCAAGTTCGAGAAATTCCTTGGCAAACTACAAATTCATTGGTTGGGACCCTATGTCATCAAAGAAGTTACCGATGGGGGCGCGGTTCAGTTGGACAAGCTCAATGGAGACCCCTTCCTGGGAAGAGTGAATGGCAATTACTTGAAGCTCTACATGGGTGGGCCGACCACCTGAATAACCACTCGAAGGACAGTCTCACAGCTCCAACCAGTTGAAAGAGAGTGCGGGATGATCATGCAGTCTGGGGGAAAGAGGTGTGACTATCAGGATGTGCGTAGATTTGGCCTATCCCAAGGGTTGCAATTGCGTAGAATGGGTTGTGCTGATGCATTGATAAGGAAAGAGGTGATCGTTGCTATCACTGTTCATGACAAGAGGTATGAATCACGGTAAAAGAGAGTGGGCAGTGGGTAATTAAGAGAAGGGGTACGAGCCAGATATGGAATGATCTGCCATGGAAGGTTACCAGAACAGGTGGGAGTCAGCAAATTGGAAATTCGAAACACTTATAAATCACAAGGTGGCATCCATTGAGCGAGCTATGCTTCTAAGAACCACAAGTTATTGTGCCTCCCTACTGCTATGGAATGCTTCATTATATATGCACAAGGAGTAAGCCCAAGGGTGTTGATCTAGCTAATGGAGATGCAGGGCTCTCTGAAGAACATGGTGTTGACAACTGCGAGAACCACACATAACTCAACATTGATGGTAGGGGACATACTAAAAAATGGTAGACACGAACTAGAACTAGTCTGGATGCCGCAACCTCACCCATGGGCGGGCCGGCTAGCCACAACAGAAAAGAGTAAGGATGGAAAGACAGAGACCACTGGTAGAAGTGTAGTTAATAAGTCGTCTCTGATGTACCTTGAGGATTGGGATCTCATGGATAGTAGCCAAGGTCTTGCAAAATCACAACACAAGTTGTAGTAGACAGTGCGACAAGAAGATACAAAGGTAGGAAGTGACTGCAGTGGTACGAGGAGGTCCCGTATGCAGCTTCCCCAATAGAGCTAAAATCCTATGAGGGAGTGTTCTGTGTTAGCCGAGCAGAGCGGAATGACCATTTTTGGTTGGGAGACATGGTAGAAACAATGAAGCAGGAGCTAGACAAAGCATTGCAGGAGACAACGAAGGAGTATTAGGACGACAAGCGTCACTCAGAGGGAGGTGAACCGTGAAGCCAAGGCAGCGTGTCTCGCCACACCGATGAGTGACTCGGGATGAGTCACGATGATTTTTTTGGGGTATTGTTGGGTAGCGGAGGGCCTGTGTAACTGTTTTGGGTTCAAAGTCTGAAATTTTGGGAAAGATATGGTAAAGACTCTGCGAAGTGCGCGGAGCGCAAATTGTAAATAAGTCGAGTTAAAGGGTTGTTTGCCCAAGAAACAATATAGAATAATAGGAAGTAAGTTGGTTTGTGGACCATATGAAGGTATAAATAGAGCGATGCTCTATGGGTAGAAGGTAGCTTTTTGGTAGGTAATCTTGGATCTGATATGTAATGGGTTGTTGAGAAGAAAAGTCTTGAAGTGTCTATGAGTCTGAATCAAGGGTATTGGGTGGTAGATAGAGGCTTTGTAGCTGTGCACACAGAGGCCTGGTAGAGTCTGCAGTAGTGCAGCTGAGTACGTGGACCCCTGCAGCTGAGTGCACACGACAGATCTGGATGTATTGGTGAGGAAATTGCATAAAGATAAGTTGATTCTAAAATTCTATGTTAAATCTAGATTATTGTGGATGTAGCTAATGTATGCTTAATATAACTATTTGATCTATGCGCGTACGCTTATGGTATAAATTTATGTGAATCTATATCTTTTCTAAGCGCATGAACTGGTTAATTCTGTTAAATGTTTGCTTAAATACCATAAAAAGTAGATTTAATCTATAACAGCACAGTAATAAGTATTAAGGAGTGTTCTGGGTCTGGATCTGCGTGAAGCAGAGTGGCCCGAGGCCACAGAACGGTGTGCAAAACCCACAGACCACATCAAGACATCCCAAGGGTGTAGAAACCTGGTTCCAACACCCTCCCCTACTACCTCAGGTGAGACCTTAGTCTGCGCTCCGCGGGCTGTTGCCGAAAGGGTCGGTAGCTACGGATTTGTTTAGCTAAATAACTCTTCCGAACCTGGGTCAGGCTCATATAAGCCAACAGTCCTCCTCGTGCAATATAGTTTTCAAATACTGGGCAATGTTCTTTGTCATGCCCCTGACCCTTGCATTTCAGGCACCATACCTCTTCACACACCTTCGATCAAATTGTCCTATCATGCTTCAAGCTTTGCATTTCAATGCAAACATTTTACAACTACGCATGGATCTATTGAACCCCCACATTCGAATCCTACATCAGTGTTTCATGTAGTCTCATTGCAATCTCCAAGGCCTCTTCCTGAGTTGTTATCTTCTGTTGTGACAAATCAACCCTTAGGTGTGGCAGGAGTGAAGCCACGACTATTCATGGTGTCATCCATCTATTAAGTTCATATTACCTTCGAAGATTTTACACTTCAATCTCTAATCTAATTCCTAAGGTGTCTCGCCTGGTTTCATCACAATTTATTTGAACCCCATAATCGACTGTGCCTTATATTTAGGCCTACTAAATTCTTTATTCAGCGCAGTCTAGGTGTCCGCCACCCCAACGTTTGGGTTATCATTAGAGTACTTGATTTACCAAGTTAGTGCACGATCCTGCAAAGCACTAACCAATGTTTCCTTCTTCATGTGAACATCTATAATGCCCTGAGCTTCCCATATAGCTTTCACGATGAACCAAAACTGGTCTGGGTCCTCATTTCCCAAGCCTTTAAGCAGAGCTAGCTTCATTGAATTTGCCATGTTGAACGGTAGTGGAGGCAGTGGTGGTATGGGTGAAGTCGCAGATGATGGTAGGGAAGTTGGAGATCATGTGGGTGGAGATGGCAGTCCCAGGAATCCTTGTCTTATTAACTAAATAGCACTTCCCGGAGAAGCCTACACTACTACCTCTTCGTCACCTAATGGAGGTGAAATCAATGGACTATATCTAGGACCCTTTCTTCCTTCGTTCCTGTAAGTCTTTCCACTTCATGTAGCTCCAAACATCAATATAGCTACATAACATGGTTTTCACACAATAACATTTTACTCCAGGTATTTAAACACTTCAAGTACTTACCTCACGGACCTTTGAAAAAGTTTCCCTCCGCCTCTTGTAGCTAACTGAGGTATCGACCACGAATTCAATCACAAATCCTCCTATGATGCGACTAAGCCAATGATCGATAGTGAAGCTGATCTTATCCTCAGAGGCTTCTAATCTCTGTACTAACTCCGGGGTCCAAATAATAGGACCATCAAGTCTCCACCTCCCTTGGTTATCCGCTAGCTTCGTGATCCACTCGTATAGCTCAACCGGAGAGGAACAGAAAAAGATATCGTGTATCTCTATGTATAGGTACTTGTCTAGCCACTGTTCCTTTGTCAGTCATGGATTTTTATTCTCCTGCACTGTGAATTCATGGATCTTCTTATCCAACCAGTATCCAATCTCTTTCTTAGTTGGATTCCAGTGATACAACATCACACATCTCTCATGCAGATTCCAGTCCCAGCAACGGAACCATTTGTTGGCTACGTGGGGCCTGACCCAGGTTTAGCATTAGTTAACCAAACAAATCCCTACACTACTCGCCCTTTTGGCATCAGCCCGCGGAGTGCAAACCGAAGTCTCACCTGAAGCAGTATGGGGGGATGCTATAACCAAGTTTTTGCACCCTGAGATGGTTGTGATGTCAGTTTATTCCTTCTATTCCTGCTCTTGTGCAGGTTGTTAAGTTCTAGGGTTCTATCCATCTAGCCCTTTATTCTTCCCTTCAGTACCTCCGCGAAGGGGTACAATCAGCCTTCACGAAACCCTATCTTGCAGTTCAGGTACTTTCGCGAGCAGTGTAACGTGCAAATTCCCAAACTAGCTTAAGTGTCTTTCTTATCTTATTAAAAAATCATAGTTAGCACCGCGTAAATAGATATCCTTACTTGCGTTCAATTAACCAACGTAATTACATACATTCGCCCATCACATAAGCATTATAAATGAAATTCATATGCAATATGACAAGATGAATTAACAAGAAACAAAGACATAGAATTTGTATAATACTTCTCTTTATTGATATACTCAGATGATTACAAACTCTATCCACCCTACGCACATAGCTACAGGATTCCACGCACTCAGCTCCGTAATTTTACCCTGGGCCTCTATGCGCTCAGCTATAGAGCCTCTACCTACACTGAGACCCAAAACTTAGACTTATCTCCTTATCGCTCAAGACTTCTTACTTCTCACCAAAAGCTTATTACTACTTAGAGATTACTTACTTAGCTCTTTTTATACAATACCATGGTCCATGGACCATGGGTAGATCTTTATAACGGAATTTACACTTTACAAAATGAGGGCAGACAACCCTTTATGACTCATGAGACCTTTGCGCTCCGCGACCACAAAATGTGGAGAGTTTACACTTTATTACAAACTTTGACCCAAAACATGGGCTTTTAGCCCCAAAACTGTCCTTGGGGGATCCTGTTCCCAACAACTACACCTAAATTAAATGGTTCTAGAGGTATCAATCCATGATAACTATCAAAACACTTCATGATACTTATCTCATTGCTAAAATCAAAACAAATAATACAAATGAACTAAATTAGAACTTTAATACATTTATATTATTATTATTATTGAAACAATTAATTATGTGGAAGCTATTTTGGAAATGATCTTGCATAATTTAACTATCAGTAATTATTAGTTGGATGGTACCCCATAGAATATTCTAGAAGATTCTTGGTAGTATACACAAATTAAAGGCTGAAATTTATATCCAAAGTAGTTATGCTTTTTTTATTCTCTTTATTTAAATTTATTAATTAAACATTTTTCACATGAAGAAGTGAGTTATGTTTTTTTGGGCATGTGGTATTGATAAACCATGGTATTCGCCCATGCTAGTATAACACACTCTATTTACAAATTGAGAATCTCCATAATAAAGTGGGGAGAATCTTTACAAGCATGGATCTTGTTACTTTTTTTTAATGTATGTATGTTTGATTTATATACTAACCCAACCATATAAATTAAATGGTTGGTAAATACTTATACACATCAATCGATAGTAAACATTAAAACACTTTACCATACATCTCAAGTTACTAAAATTAAAAATAATCTCCATAATAAAGTGGGGAGAATCTCTATGGTTAATAATTTTTTTATTTTCTTTTAAATGTATATATGTTTAATTTGTATTTTTTCCATTGATAATACAAATAATATTTTTAAATCAATTGGGGTTATTCCGGGTGGTTGGAAGGAAGGAATGAAATCCTCCATACCCAATTTCAACTCCCACAAGTGACATAATAATTGTTGACAATATTGATAGTATAAGTATATTTCTCATAAGAAATATACAATGTTATACATGTGAAAAAAAAACAAGTCCATAGGCATGTCTATTATGGAATAAGATTTCAAAATTTTTTATTTAATTAAATTTAATTATTAGGTAAATAGTAATGATTTGACCTCCATGGAATATTCTACAATTTTCTTAGTAGTACACACAAATCAAAGATTGAAATTTATCACACACTAGTTATGCCATCTTTTTTTTATTAATTAAATTAGTTAATTAAAAAATGTCATAACAACAAGAGTCATATGAAATGAGTTGTGTCTTTCTAAACATGTGGTATTTATAATCCATGATATTGGTCCATAGTATTGTGACAAAGTCTATTTACAGATTAAGAATCTCCATGATAAAGTAAGGATAAATCCCCATGGATAAAATCTTATTGCATGTTTTTTCTGCCCATAAGTTCTTATATTAATTTTTCAAAAAATTAGTACAAGATATCATAAATTTCTTAATTCTCCCGGCCTCATCCTCACAAGATTTTTTCGCTGAGAGAGTTGTGCAGTAACTTCAAAATAAAATATGAATATTGCAAAACAACAAAAAACTAACTGACGCTAACATCCAAGAAACCGCCAACACCAAAAAATTGCCAATAACCATCAAAATTACATTGTAGTATCCTGCCTTTGTGGATTATCAGTGACCACTAGGGGTCCATGGCCCTCATGAATATGAAATTCTATGTTTGCTAGCCCAGCCTCTATTTCATCCAGATGGTCATTCGACCTACATTGACTGCAGTAGACAGAAGCCAAGAACTCTAGAATTTCACCTCCATAAAATTGCAAATCATTAAAATATGCAATTACCTCGTTCATGTCTCCATATCGTTGGTCTTGAAGGATGTCCAAGATGGATTGAATCCTGCGTAGTTTCTCTACTATGGAATTTAAATTTGGAGGTTTCTTGACTGTACCGATGACTAGGGCCAATCCTCAGTGACCTCCTCCTCCATCAAAGCACCCACCTCATCCTAGTCCTCCTCTCGCATTGCCCTTCATTCTCTCAGGCTCTGGTAGTCCACTCCACTCCTAGGTCTACCCCAATATTGATGCATCAATCTGCTACCAAAAAGAGTTTTCCCCTTTATTCACTATTCCTCGCATGTCCTCAACTAACTCAAACCAACAATTGATGTACGAGTCAACACTTCTTCTCACCACTTTCGGGAGTAATTATATATGCCCCCCCCGCCAAAAGTGTTTGCCACACACTATGTCCAAGAAGACACACACAAAAAACCACCTCCTTGCTACCCTCATGTTGGTATCCAAGCTTGAATTGTTACAGTAGCCCAATGCCATAGAATTATAGAAAATTGACAACCACCACACCATATAGAAACCAAAACATAATAAAACAAAACTAGCCAGTAGTACACAAGGTCGTTCTGCATCCATTCACAGACAAGACTAGAAACTTTAAGGAGGGAGCAAGTAGCAGTAGCTACAGATCCATACAAGTAGCCATGAGAACTCAGATCCCAAACCTCTCTTGCTCTCATCCTGCAGGTGACCTTTGCAACCAAAGTCCCATCTCTTTCACCAAAGTTACCCTTGATTGTGTTTGCTTAAACCGGAATGCACAAGAAGTTTACTTGTGCATACATTGATATTCCATCCCCTCTGTACCTCAATCCCATAAATAATTTTCATAAATATTGAAACAGATTACCCCAAGAAACTAAATTCACCATGAGGTCCTTCATGATGTTTCATCTCTGCCACTTGGGATGAGCTCCCTTCGTACCTTTATCATGCATCTAAGTCATAATATTGATCGATTGGATTGTGTTTCGGATGCTCTCTCTATTCCATTCCCTCGTGCATGGCTGAAGTATCCACCCCCATTGTGGAAGAAACATCTTGTTCAACCAATTTATCCATAGTTTCCATTTCCTTGGAGGGAAAAGTGGGAGGCCAACTAGACATTAGTTCCTGATCGAGGTTAAGAATTCCCCAATTTTCCATTCAGTCTCTGTTCGGTATGGAGCCTGATTATCTTCTGTATTCAGAGGTTTCAGCCGGATGTATAGCCTAAGAAGATTGTACACCCCTCCACGCGCGGGGGGGGGTAATCCCCCCTGGTTGGGGGGTCCAGGGGCCAGTGGTCCCTCGGCGGGGGTTTGGGGGCAGCGCCCCTGAAGCTAAAAATAGATGTAAAATTGCCTTGTAAAAGTCTACTAATTTTTAGTCAATATGGGTTGTTCATTAGGCGAATGATCTGACGATAGAAGTTATGCTTAATTTAGGGTTTTTTTTTCCCTAGAAGGCAACCCCTCACTATATATGAGGGAATTGTATTGCATAGATGTATATCTGGATTCTGAGTGAGGAAGAGAGAGGAGATTGAGAGTGAAGAGGGTGTTACAGCAGATCTACTGTAGGTTGTACCTCTTCAGTTTGCTGGATAATATAAAAAGAAGGATTGGTTGTTTCTCCGTGGACGTAGCCCAAACTGGGTGAACCACATATATCTGTGTCTCTCTTGTTTTATGTGTTTTATGTGTTTATATTTATGAAATATTTTATTTGTTCCATTGCTCTGTAATATACAATTTTCTAACAGTCTCCTACCATGTTACCTTTTCTCTTCATGTCGGAAGTGACAACATATGGAAATATGAGGAGGAGCTCTCTAATGCAGGTTTCCTAATATTCCAACAACTGAATATTGATCACCTTAGATGTTTGTATGTCATTTAGCAGCTTCTGGGTTACTAGAATGACTATGGATGAGTCACATGTGATCTGGAGCTTGTGTATGCCTAGTCGATATTCTAATCGCAACCCTTTCTCAAGGGATGTGAATTTCACCACATTTTTTGTTGTATGCTCATAGTGGCCAACATATATCACCATGGCTTTCCCTTCTACACTCCAAAGGATACCTCCATATCCCACTGGGCCTGAGTTGCCTTTCACTACGCCATCAAAATTGAGTTTCACAAAGCCAATTGGATGGGGGATAAAGGAAGACCGATATTTTTCCCGTGGCCTCAACTTTGAAGCCTTAGAGATGATAGTCATGGAAGAGTCTAGGTTGAGTCTGACCAAAACCAATGCTTCCTGCTCTGATGGCTTCCCATCTTCCTCCTCCCATTTTTCTACCAATATTGATTCCTGAATATTGCTTGAAGAATCTTCGATGTGCAATGATACTCTAGTCTTTGAACATCACTCTTTTTTTTCCAATATTCCACAAGAGAAAACCAAGATCCAATATCCAATCTTGGTTTACAATCAATTTTTTAAAAGGGGACTACCTTCATTACTCAATTATTTTCTTGATGTTGTTTCTAGATCTATTTTTTTGTATGAGGGTACTTTCTAGTTTATTCCAACAGATTTCCATTTCTGGAAACACATTTAGGAGGTGTTCAAAGGTTTCCTCCTGGGTGTGACATAGAGCACACCTGGAGGGGCCATTATATCATTTTTGAGTTAAATGGTCCCAAGTCAGGATACATATTCTTCCCACCAACCAAAGGAAGTGGGACACCTTTGGCCACAAGATCGTGCCCCATATATTGTGCCATACTACCTCCTTTGGTAAAGTGTCATGTCCAACCATCAATTAGTAAGCCAGTTTGGTTCAAAAAGTCCCTTTTGGCCTATGTCCCCATCTTAATATGTCACACCTTTCTATGGTTGGGATTCTCTACTCCCTCATTAATGAACCAAACAATGCCCAATTAATGGTGTCATCCTTGAAATTCTAGTCCCCCTACATTTTCCATCTTCTCCATTTTTCATGGGGAGTTGGTATTGAAAAAAATCCACCACCCACTATGCCTTTTTCCCTTTTAGGAAGTTCTTCAAATTGGCTTGTTCTACCTTGTTTTCCATCCTTGGAATTTGTTTCCATGACTCATCCTAGAATTTTGCAATGGTCCCATATTGAATTTCTCAGAAGAAATGGTCTTTGATGGTGATACTATTACTCTTGGCTAAGTTTCATAAAGTTGAATCCCTTGGGTAATCCTTCGATCAGAGTTTCTTCACTTTTGGGTGATTTTATCCATACTTTTTGTCCCAAATTCTTTTCTAGAGTTTCGATCCCCCTGTATCCATCACCACCATATTTTAGTACCCATTACGTTTTTTAGGAGTTATGGATCACAGAAGCCCAATCCTCCACTTAGTTTGGGCATGTAGATTTTTTCTCAAGAAACTAAAGCCCACTTCCTGCTAGAATTTGTTCCTTTCCATAGGAATTTTATGAAGATTGCTAGAATATTTGTGTAGATGTCCCTTGGAGCTGGGAGAATCGAGACTTGATATATCAGGATCTCTTGGAAAACCAATTTTAGCAAGGTTGTCCAACCTACTTAAGGGATATCAAGCTCTAGTTTGCAATACTTTTGATTAGATTATTGCATACTTCTTTCCAACAAGAAATCCTAAGTGGATTACACACCAATGCAAATCCAAAATATTTAGTTGGCAAGGATTCTATTTGAAATCTCATCATATGAGCTAAATGTTTTCGGATTGGAATAAGGGTATTAAAGAAATAAATATTTGACTTTTCATTGTTTACCAGCATACCTGAATCCTCTTTGAAGTCTTCCAGAATGTTGATGAGTGTTTTTGTTTCCTTCAATGTTGGCTCTCCAAAAAGAAAGTTTTCATCAACAAATTGTTGGTGTGTTTCCCATAGATTCATATTGGGTATCTTGAAGCATTGAAACCTTCATGTTTGAGCCACATGACTCAGAGATAGCCCCAACCTTTTCATTGTAATGATGAATAAGAATGGTGGTAGAGGATCCCCTTGGCGTAGGCCTCTAGAAGCTCAGAATATGCTCTTTGGGGAACTATTCAAGAGGATGGAGTATAAGGGTCTTGCAATCATTGATTTAATCCAACATATCCAAGGCTCCTAGAACCCAAATTACTCCAATATCCAAATGAGGAATGGCCAGTTCAATCTATCATAGGCTTTGGATAGGTCTAGCTTCACCAACATGCCTGCTCGTCTCATGTTCTTTAGTGAATGAATAATCTCATGCATTGAGATGATTTCATCAATGATTTTCCTTCCTTCCACAAATCTCGTATGTTTCAGACTTAGTATATGCTGGAGGAGGGGACTTAACCTCCATATTATGATTGACAATATGATTTTATATATGACATTGCAGAGGGAAATAGGTTTGAAACCACTTGGATCTTATGTTACATTCATCTTGGGAATGAGGGTGAGGAAAATTACAATTAGCTTTGACCATATTCTTTGGTGAGTGCGAGATTCCTCTATGATCTCCACAATCTCCTTCCCCTGGAAATGCCAACATATTTTATAGAATTTTGTTATAAATTTTTCGGGTGAGGGGACTTGTTGTTAGGTAGGTCCGTCACCACAGCCTCTACCTCCACAAGGGTTACTTCTCTAATTAAAGATTCATTTTCATCGGTTGTAATAAGATTGGGTATGTGTTATGTTAGCTGATTTATAGTCGTAGTTCTATTGGAGTCTCCTTTCGAGAGGAGATATGAGAAAAATGAGATCAAAAATATCTCCATGTCCCTGTGGGTTGTTACCATTTCTCCATTTCTAAATGTGAGTGAAAAAATTATATTGTGTTGATGTTGGTTTATCATGGATCGATAGAAGAAAAATGTATTATGTTCTCCCTCCCACAACCATTGGACTTCTGATTTCTTGCTCCATAAAATTTCTTCTTGTTTATGCCTCTCCCCAAGCTCCTGAATGACTTATCCATCCACGTTTGTGAGGGCCTCTATTCTTCCCTCCTGAATTAACCTTCTTTGGATGGCCTCTATCTTGTCTTCTAGTCACTTCTCTTCTTTGTGGATGCCTCCAAAAACTAGTCAGTTCCATACTTTGATCCTTAATTTTAGCTCTTTTTGTAGATTTTTACTGTAGATTCAAACTTCTTATGTCATATGGTAAAACAAAAGACATGAATCTACTCTACTCATCAGCAGAAACAAAAATTGATCGATGAAAACACTAAGTAGAAAAGGAATAATTTCAATCACACATAACATAATATTTTTTTTTCTGAAGAAATAAACTGCTCAAAACCTCGACTATCTATACTACATTAACCAGAGGATCTGATAAGAAAATAAAATGCTTGTTCAATCCGAACAATCTTTGCACAAGTACAATATCACTCACTACTTCACAAACCAGCTCAAGCCAACACTTAGCCAAATTTGTTGCCTACCAAGCCCTTACTTCCTTGCGCAATACCTAATGAAATTAACCCATATTTAATTGGGAAAATCCCTCGCCGCAACTTTGCAATCCATCATAGACCTTCTAGAGATTGCATGTACCATCTATACAACTCATAAAATTATACAACTGATATTACACTATCCCTGAACTCTAATCTCTACTGCGTCTTCCTCTTAACTTACATGCATGAGTTATTTATGAGTGAATCTTCAATTAAATGGTGGAACGGTGAAGTTGCACTGAACCTACTCCCCGCTACTAGACCTCCTACTAGTTCCTCAAATTGATTGAACTAGTTTAACTAACTATAACTCATTTAGACTGACTTAATTATAAATTACAACTCAAAAAAACTCAAGCTAGACCCATAAAATTTAGGAATCACTCTACATGAATCTAGATATACTTCGTGTTATCACTCAGATTTTCCCAGAAGTTGTAAGAAGAGGGAAAGGAGTCTGAGGTAACCACAAACCAACTTTTAGGTACAAAATCTAGCCAATCTGTATCCAGAGAGGGCTCTCTCTTTAAGGTTTAGCTTTGTTTTGGAATATATTAGGTTCGTTATGAAAGATTGGGGGTTTTTTATTGTTTTTGGTGGTGAAATTCAGTAGTAGAGGGGTAGGACTGAATATTTTAGGCCATTGGGCTAATGGAGTCAAAAGAATATGGCTCAACTGGATTTGGGTTTTTAACAAAGGATGACTTCACAGGGAAAGATAGGTAAACAGTGAGCAAATAGAGACTTAAAAAGATGAAATGGACTTAAAAGGGATGAAGGAAAATTAAGAATCCTTTAACATGTTTTAAGAGGAGGGAACTTGGATGATCACCAATAAAGAGCAATTAAGAATTCTTTACTAAATGATCAAAATGAGTAAACTAGGAAACAAGAGCAATTAAGAATTCATTGCTTATGCTAGTTTTGAAGAAAACATTTAGAATAAAAATGATTGAAGACAGATTTCACTTAAGAACTTCCTGAATTATTTTTTTTCATTTTGATATTCAGATATGAAACACAATTGATATAATAAACAAGAAAACAATAATACATGATATATAAGATACTTATTTGTCTGGTGTTTGACACATGAATCCTGCAAAAAGTCCTTTGCATTAATTCTTCATCCAACCAGCCATGCAAGATTTGTCCAACAAAACTTTATTCCAACATAATCGGTTTTACAACAATGTCTAAGAATCCACCCAAAATACTTCAAATGAAGAAGTATTTATACTAATTGTAAACTGAAATATCTTGAAAAAATATCAAGATTAGTTTCACAAATATCTCCAATTGTTTACATTAATAGAACTTAAATAAAGGAAATTCAAAACTAATGAATCTATTTGGAACTATTTCTATGTATTAATGGTGATGAAGAACAGAAATTCAAATTTGGTAGCAACTCTTAGTTGATGATGAGGCATCCCAGTCACTAGCTGCATCCTTCCTTTGTGCATTCTGCCCTAGAAATTCTGTAAACTTAGGGTCCAATGATATTATTTTATATCTAAATCCGTGATATATATGCAAAAAGTGAAAGAGGTTTTTGTAGATAAGAATGTTTTTGAGATAAACCTCTCTCAGTGTCCCAAAATTAATCTCCATATGTTCACCATATTCTCTGAAAAAAGATGTCAAAAACAGGACTTTGCACAAACTAAAAAATAGGCTGTGAAGACATACACTTATCTCTCTCTTGGTAATACCTGTGTAAAACGTGAGATAGGTTTTTATAGAATGGCCTATGAGGAACAAAACCCTCCTCCAGTTTCTCGAAATACTTCTTGGATTGGCCACAATCGTTTCTGCAAAACTATGACTTAAACAATAAATTTCTCAAGAATGTACCATTTTTGCTCTAATTTCATCTTTTAACCTTAAACTTCTTTTGACTGTTTTTCACTTTTACTTTGGATAAACTGCTTTGTAGCTGGTGAAAGTGTTTTCATATTTTTTTAACCCTTAATGTCTTCATATTTACTTTTGCCTTTTATTGTTTACCTTTTCCTTTTACCGCTCTGTTTTTTCATCTATCTTCACTTTGTCATGAATTTGTATGCTCTGTTTTGTAACTGTCTTCCCTATTGCTTATCTTCATGCTAGCTGATTTAATTGACTTGGGCTTCAATCTGATACTCTTTAACTCTGATACTCTTTGGCTATTCTTTACTATTTCCTTTTACCTTGAATGTGTAGTTTAGGTTTTTACTTTCTGTCTCAACAGTAAATCCTTTTAATTCCATGTTTCCTCTGCTTGTCTTTCAACTGTATGTTTTATTTTCCATCTCTGTTTGAATAGATTTGATAAAAATCTTGGAGTAAACAGGTCTTATGACTAGTATTAAGACTGTTTATTCCAAGATGTGGTCTTCTGATCACCTGTAAAATAAAACAAATTGTTAAGAAAGCATTGGTTTGCAGGGGAGGTTGAAAAGGTTTCATTTGAGCTTAAGAGGTCTGTGGAGTGAGTCCAAAATGCTTTTCGGGAGGTAAACTGTGCCTGAATCGATTAATAGAGGCTTCAGCTAGCACATCTAGGTTACATAGGGTTTTACTACATAATTAGGTGAAAAACGAGCAAAACTGGGGTTTTTGTGTTTAAACGGGTAAAAGGTTGATATTGGCAGGTGAATGAAAACGATAGTTGGCTTTAACCAAATGATGGGACATCTTTGTCATTTAGTGGAGGCGGTAAGCGATTTCTATCACACCGCTTATGGGGAAAGGCACTATTTAGCATTGGGCTAGTGATTCCATAGAGCATTCGACGCGTGGTGAAGGCACTGTGCAAAAACTGCTTTGTGATCGCGCGCTAATGCATAATGGTCATCAGATCTTGGGGACCTGATCGGATGACTATTAGGGCTCTAAGATGACGGGGATTTAATGAAGGAGGGACCGATATATTTAAGAATTAATTAACTATATCGTGGGTGACGGGATTGGATGGGGAGGTTGTTAATTAACCGTGAGGGTTAATGAATCCCTTATTAATGCGGCGGGGGATTAAGGGTGGTTAATTAGTTACTGATTAACTAATTAATCCCGATTAATGATGTATTATGGTTATATTTTTCCATCAGGGCGGGATATGTAAAAATTTGGGGTTTTGTATAACATAATAATATGGGCGTGGGTAATGTTGTTTTATTTGGGAATTACTTAATAATAAAATTACTGGTTAATATGACCAAATGAATGGGAAAGCACTAAGCTTAATGTTTTCCGAAAATGCTTTTCATCATACAACACTTATACCTTAGGCTAAAGTGTATAAAAGGTTTTTTTATGCAGATTTATTTCAATTTTCCTAAGTAAAATAGGATTTTTCTTAGGAAAACTTTTATCAAAGGAATGAGTGATCTTATTGGGGGGTAATGTTGATGAAAGCTGTTTAAGTACTTTAGGCATTTCCAATTATTGGGCCGAGAGTCCGGTCCCTCAAAAATTCAGACAAATGCTTTGAGCCCCTTTAACTTTGGCAATTACCTTTAGCACTTAGGGAATTAGTGAAAATTTTACGGGAAATGAGTAGAGAGGTTAATTATTTTTTACTTTGAGTGTTGATGTGTTGTCTTCAATGCGAGTTATGCTTTGTCCAGGTGATGAAAGCAAAATATTTAAGTATTAAACTTAACCATTCACCACGCATTTATTCTGCAACCATCATCTACTTACCCTACCTACTTAACGTAGAATTTTTACTTCTTTATTAGGGTGCACTTAAACTGGCAAACCCTTATCACACTTTCTTTTCTTTTACATGTAGATATCTATCTAATTCTAGCCTTATTACATCCAAGGGCTCAGATTAAACTGTTGAGCTCCTTTTATTCACTCTACCTATCTACTTATCTGCCAAGATTAAACAGTTTGGTCAGATTTTATTCTCTACTTCTAAAACATGAAATTGAAAATATGAACTAGTCAAGCTTAAACTATTTGACTATTCATGAATTGTGGCATAGGTGACAAACTGCACACAATTTTTTATTATACAAAAGTAAAAAGTACTGGCATTTAGACGTGCACACGTTCCTTGGTATTTCTTTTGGTTGGGGTTCATTTTCCTTTATTTTTTTTTACCATCTTTTATTCTTTTCACCCTTTGATTTTTCTTTTAGGGTATACCCTCTTTACATTTTTTAAATTTTTTGATTTTTTGGCAAATATGGAAAACCTTTACAACAAGTAAAGTTATGAACATATTACATAGCTTATTAAATCAATCATGATATATGAAACCTATTGGTATAGGAGCATAACACTGGCTCCACTTGGGGATGGCTTTTCCTGGTGGAAAGTCAAGAACAACAGATCAGATGGCCTCTGAATGATTTTGACTACACTATGAAATGCTTTTTCTGCTTGTTGCTTTATTGTATGTATGACAATAATACTTCTGAAGCTTAGGGCCTTCTCTTCGGGCTTCAACTTCACAATTTTACCATCCAATCAACACTTAAACATTTATTCTTCCTTCTTGAATCCCACTTGAGCACCTTGTCACTTAGGTAAGAATTTTTAGCCTTGGTCCTTTTATCAAAATTCTTTTTAACCTTTTCCTACACAACTTGAGATCTGACTTGAAACTAAAAGGTGTTGCAACCTTCAAACCAAATTATTAAATCATCAAGACCTTAGGGCCTTTTGATTGGATTCAAATCTTTAAGGATTTATTTCATAATCTACTAAAAACTGAATTAAATCAAACTAAAATCCTACCTACTTACTCTAGTCATCTATCTGGTTGCCAGTTAGGTAAAATGAAACAACCAATGCAACCACTCAAGCATCATATACATTGGTGACTTTTGTTGCTTGTGCTTGTTGGTGGTTAAAATTGAGATCTTAAAATCAAATATAGCTTTGTTAGCCTTTGAGAAGATAAGGAAATTCCTAATTTCCTTTGTTGACTCTAGAAATTGTACAAAAGGATCTTGTAAAATATATACACTAGTCTTGAACTAATTCAAACAACTGTACATCTGTTGTGAATGGCCTACATACCATGAAATTGAAATATCACTTTTATCTTTATCACCTTGCATGTTTTCAACTGCTCTTTGTGATGATATTTCTACTGATTGTAATTTCTGTCCAGTGAAACCATTATCATCTTGATTTTGACTCTCATAGTCTGTTAATGGAGAAAAATTATGATTACATTCATCATTCAACCTATCAGCTATTGGATCATAAAGAACTTGTAAGGATTGCTACAACTTATTACATATAGGTTCAAATGGAACTTCATAGATTTCTACAAGCTGCTCCTCCTTTTATTTAAAAATTTTATACCACATTTCCTTTAAAAATTGAAATGATTCAAAACAAAGAGGTAGGGAATAATCTTGGATCATTTGATCATATGTTATGGCTTCCAAGTATTCTTTTGCAACCTGACATTCAATGGTATTTTGGGGCTGCAAATGTAGATACAAGAAGTCTTAAACAAGAATTTTATTGCCCTCTAGATAGTTAATATCAAGACTTGTTGACATTTGATTTATAATTGCATGATAGTTATCTCTGATAAACTGAAATGAAGCAAAACAAAATGGTAAAGTTCCTTCACTGATTTCAAAATTTTCTACATTTTCCTCCTCATTCTCATAGCTGAAATGAACAAGTTGATCACTATTTTCAAGCTGCTGAACCTGAACTTCCTTATTCCCCAAACTAGCCTTTGATTGCTCTGTAAAGTTAGTTTAGATTCAAAGAACATAATTATCATCATATTGATCATATTTGGTCAAATCATCAAAAGAAGTAATGTCATCAAACATACACATTAGATCAGGAGATTGCTCCTCCACATATTGCTCTATGAATCTATCTTCTGATCTATGGTAGTTGGAATTAACAGGGATTTGTTCATGGATGTCAACATCTTATTTTTGTGAAACAAATTTGTCATGGTGATTTTGAACAAAAAATTCAACTTTCATTGTCATCTTATGCATCATTTCCTCTATTTTCTTTATCAAAATGTCAAGTTTTTCCTCTTTTTCTGCTTTCAACTTTTCTCTTCTAATTTGTAGATTAACTTCTACATCTACTGCCATGCTCTGCATCTGTTCCATTGTTGAGGGGTTTCTTTCTCTTAAATTAAATCCTATATCTAAATCAAATTCTCTTGGGTAATGCAAAAGAGCTGAATTACGAGGAGGTCTTATATTTAATGGTATTGAATAATAGGCTTGATTAAATCTGTCTGAAAATTGTTGTATTGTTTCATCTAGCTGTCTTTTTAACTGATTATATTCTTCTATGATTACAACAATATTGACTTTCATTATTGTTGTTGGGAAAAGTATCTATTCAGAATGCCCCTATCCCACTCTAAGGTGTGATAGTGCCTTAGCAACAAACAAGGAAAACTACTTGCGTATTCTTCTTTATGAAATGTAAATGAAGAGGAAGGATGAACTAACCTGTGTCTTGCACTAGTTTGTTGATCCAATCGCTCCCCTCTTTGTTGGCTTCCAGCTACCTGCTCCCTTACCAGCCCAGCTTCACCAAGTTCCTGCAAGATCACAGAAGAGAGAAACTACACGAAGATATAGATTTACATTCATAAAAAGCTCAGGATCAGATTAAGCTAAACATGCAAATATAACAAAACATCACTGATACACAAGCATGTAGAAGAAACTCAAATAGTTTTATTGATGCAATAAGAAGATCCAAGAGGAGATACAACCAAGTGAGTCCCGATCCAGCATCTACCTCCCAGCAAAGGAATCCCTTCCTCTCCTCCAACAAAGCATAAATCACCCAATACACTAATCTCAATCTCAAAACCAACAGCAATTCTCTGCAAAGTACAAAATTCCAGCCTCTGGATCTCTGGGATGAGGGATCCATATATAGATGTAAGCAGAGAGGATGAGTCAGCTTATGTTTTGACTTGTGGCTTCTCTCTGTCAGTTCTTGCTTCCACTTGGAGGCTGAGAGCCTCTTACTCATCCTTGGTCGAACTCAGTGAGGCAAGTGTCATTGAGGAAGATTCTAGAAGCTTCCATGGTCTGTCCACCTCGCGGAGTGACATTTCCATTTGGAATTTCCTGCTCAGCGCACCCTAGTAGTGCATTTAGGTGCGTTGCAATGCACCTAGCTAGTGTACTTGGGTGCTATGCAACGCAGGTAGCTAGTGGAGCAGCTGAAATGATCCTGATTTGACTGGTTCTGAGTAGTTTTTGGTGGAGAACTTCTGGTTGAAGCTGTCATTGGTTGACCTTGTTCCTCTGGGGGTAGGAACAACACTTTTAGGGACTTTGGATCCCTTGGATTATGGACATTTCATGCTTAGAGCTGTAAGGCACAAAAATGTCTATAACAGTTGCCCCCTAAAGTATGAGGCCGTTTATCGGGTGAAATGCTTTATTAGGAGGGTCCGAAGTTCTTTCAATGCTGGGAGGAGACCTGTAATAAGATACAATACAATACATTATTTTCATACTGTTTTCATGATCTAGCTGAGGCGGGCATTCCCATGCTCAGCTTTATAAATTCATTTTTATGTACATAGGTAGACTGATGATTCTGATGAAGTCATCATCCTTTTGGTAGGATGATCATCTGTGCTGCAATGCTGTACATGTCAATGTTTTTATTTTTCCTGAATATATATCACAGCCCGGATGGATGAAACTAGATCTGGGGTCTTCAATCTCGTCCGATCTTCACTCGAAGAACAAGTCGATCCATGTGAGAAATGTTTTGAAGTCGAACATGGAAAGACATCGCTTGATTACCAGTCAATGATGTAAACTGTTAACAAGCGCGAGAGGAATCACCGATAAGGATGATGACACTCAAGGTACTGCAGTACAATTCACGTGGTGTGAATAAAGGACTTGGCGTCGAACACCACGCAAAATCTTTCGGTCGAAGGTCATTGATGTATACCTGTTGCCGGAAGTGAGAAACTTGCCATTGAGGCATGCAAGCTTCAAAGTACTGAATGGGGTGTTCCTAGATCAACTTCTTGGATAATGAGCTGATGTCGACAAGAAGTGACCCGTCAAAGGAGGGCCTTGATGAATCCCACATCAATGACATGGAACGGAGCAAATGATTTTGATGGAGGTGAAAACAATCTAATGATACATGGTTTAGGATGGCGGTCATGAAGGAATGAAGTATAATGTATGGTAGTGGATGGGACACATGTGACTTCTCTGGATGACTTCTCTTGAACATGTCGGTGACACTTGTGTGATGGATTGGTAGCATTTACCCCAAATGTGGATGGTATGGCGAGACCATGGTGATGTGACCGGTGAATGAAACAACCCAACCCGACTCAGGCACGGAGTGGAAGTGTCATGTTCAAGAGCGACTTGCTACCAATAAAGATTCCTTGAGTTTCTTCCCAATTTTCCCCAGTCATTGCTGACCAGTACCTCTTTATTTTTGTCAAGCTTGAGGAGGATAACATATGCTTGTTCTATAATTTTCCCTTCGGGAAAACCCATCGCTATGTTTTAACGAGCCTAGCGATAGTGAAACTCGTTCTCGTCTAAAGACAAGTTTGTCGCTATTAATCTTTTTAACGAGTTTAACGACAAAGATAACTCGGTCCTTTTCATTTTTAGAGAGTCTGAAAAGGTACGTAAAGATAACTCCAAAATTCCTTTTTCGTCATCTAATCCCTTAAGTCCGAAAAGGTATAAAATAATACAGAAGGGATGAATTTTCGATAGTTTTAACGAGCCGAACAAAACAAGCGCTCAATCTTTTTGTGCAATAATCCCTCATGTCCAAAAAGATTAAAATCTAGAGGAGGGATAGCTCTTCCGGTCGCTTTAACGAGCAACAATCTGATGATACATGGTTCAGGATGGCGGTCATGAAGGAATGAAGTATAATGTATGGTAGTGGATGGGACACGGGTGACTTCTCTGGATGACTTCTCTTGAACATGTCGGCGACACTTGTGTGATGGATCGGTAGCATTTACCCCAAATGTGGATGGTATGGAGAGACCATGGTGATGTGACCGGTGAATGAAACAACCCAACCCAACTCAGGCACGGAGTGGAAGTGTCATGTTCAAGAGCGACTTGCTACTAATAAAGATTCTTTGAGTTTCTTCCAAATTTTCCCTAGTCATTGCTGACCAGTACCTCTTTATTTTTGTCAAGCTTGAGGAGGATAACATATGCTTGTTCTATAATTTTCCCTTCGGGCAAACCCATCACTATGTTTTAACGAGCCTAGCGATAGTGAACCTCGTTCTCGTCTAAAGACAAGTTTGTCGCTATTAATCTTTTTAACGAGTTTAACGACAAAGATAACTCGGTACTTTTCATTTTTAGAGAGTCTGAAAAGGTACGTAAAGATAACTTCGAAATTCCTTTTTCGTCATCTAATCCCTTAAGTCCGAAAAAGTATAAAATAATACAGAAGGGATGAATTTTCGATAGTTTTAACGAGCCGAACAAAACAAGCACTCGATCTTTTTGTGCAATAATCCCTCAGGTCCAAAAAGATTAAAATCTAGAGGAGGGATAGCTCTTCCGGTCGCTTTAACGAGCTGGAAGGCCAAAACTCGGCAATCTTTTCATATTTTACGAGTCAGATGAAAAGAGCTTAAAGAAGACTCGTCTTTTGAGGAACGAGTGATAAAATGGGTAGCAGCTGATTCCAGGTAAGGGTTGGAATTTTCCAATCACGACAGTGTCACAAGGATGGCTAGTGAAATAACTCTTCACAGCTGTTCATCAAAATGGGTAAACAATCAAATGGAGGTAAATGATCGGCCAATGGAAAAGTGTAGGTGACGGTGAAAACACGACCAAGGCTTTAATGGCTGAAATCTTCATTCACGGTGGTTATTTACCGGAGGATAGTTCATTTTTTAACAAGCTTAAATGCGGATTGAAACACTTGCTCGGTCTTATGTTTATTTTTTAACGAGCATGAATTATGTGCTAAAACTGCTCGATGATAAGTTTGTATGCCCCCAGCATAATAATGCAAAACGAGGTGCATGCCCCCAAGCTTCATTGCATTCAACTCGGTGGTTGGAATGAAGGTTTACCTTTGAGATTTGAAAAGGGGATTTGTTTCATTTTTTAATGAGGTTGACACAGTAAAAGAACTATCCTCATGACTCCTTGTTTCATTTTTTAACGAGGTTGACACGAGATAAGAACCGTCCTTGGAGTCCAAATCCATTAGATATAGAAGGTTTCATATTCCACTGTGGCCACTTCCGCCAGATTACTCGAAGGCGGTAGGGCAAAAGTACCCATTAAGGCAGGGTCTTTTAGGAGACCTACTCCGATATTTTGGAGCGAATGATTGCTTCCATGGATCATTGGAATGCTTCCAGTAACTTGAGAACCATTGGGGAGGAAGTTTTGCTGATCGACGATTGTAATCCCTCCTTGAAAGGGAAATGCAATCTTTCTGAAATAGGTCAACACAACAGCTGCCATGGCATATATCCATGGTCTTCCTAGTAGGATGTTGTAATCAAGATTCCCATCTATGACTTCAACATCTATTTCTACTGTTTTCCCTCCTAGTTCAACTTTCAAGTTATTTAGGATACCATATGGGGTATATGTCCTTCCGTCGAATGCTTTTAACGTCGTCGCAGATCGCGACAAGGTTGGAGATCCTAAAGTTTTCCAGCAACTCATCGACATAATACATGTAGATGCCCCCTCATCAGTAATTGTTCGATGAACAATTTTGTTGAGGGATTTCACTTGAATAAGGAAAGCTAGTTGAGCTGGTAACTGAGGGTCATATCCTTTATGATTAAAGGCCACAAGATTGGAATCCATTGGGTCAATCCCACCTATTGCTGATAATAAATCTTGCTCTTGGGAGAGGCAATTTTGTGGTACCTCAAGTGTTGACATAGCGGACGACGATTAGGCCAGGTCCTCTATTATATTATAATTTTGTGCTATTTTTGCATGAGGATTAAATGTCGATTTGTGCACTACTCCCTTTGGCGACTTTATCATTTGTTCAGGAATGATGGGTGGCACAACTTTGGTCAAAGTTGTTGTCGAACTACTAGGTTGTTCATTAGCCTTGTTATTCGTCACCTGTGGATTCCCGTAATCTTTATTCCTTGCCAAAGCATCATTTTTCTGCTTTGAGATAGACAACATAAGCACTTGGGATCAGGAAGCATTTTGATTAGCAACCAGTTTGGTTCCAGGGCTTGGAAATGGATCAGTCAATATTGCTGAGGTTTTTGAACTCTTAAAGAGTTTCTTAACTTCAGCTTTATGTGGACAATCTCTCGTCCGATGATCCTTGTCGCATATATGACACCCCGTAGGGGGTTTCCTTTGCCCATAAGGGTTTGTAGAAGGCTTTTCAGGAGATGACTCATCCTGCTTCCTTTTTCTCCCTTTCTTTTTCTTCTTGCCCCCTGGTTGCTTCAGTTGTTTTCCCTTGTCAGTTGACACGGCATTTACTTCTGAGGCAAGAAGTTCCTCATTTTCATTTTGACTAGAAATCTTACAGGCCTTTTTAGATGTAGCCTTTGTCGATTTCGTGTCTGTCGCGCCAATCACGCCATCGATGGCATGAGAGTCATTGTTTGATTTAGGAGGAGGAGGAACTGAGAATTCCGGTCTAGGGCCGTCAGGTATTTTATCGTAGAGCGTGCCAGACTGAGTGTAAATCAAGTCCAAATATTGCGCACGAGCGATAACTTGCTCTTCTGTGACAACTCCCCCTTTTGCGACATCTTCTGTGATGGAAGGCAACAATGACTTAATAAACCATTCAGCTAAAAGCTGATCGGGAACATACGTTTTCACCATTCTACGACGACGTCGCCATTCATGTATATGATCAGATATGTGAGTGGCCGTCATTTGTTTGAAGTTGGTAAGAAGTTCGGTTCCCGTTTCGTACCTTATCGGTAACTGAAAATGGGTTAAAAAGGTTGTGGCTAGGGTACTGAAGTTGTCGAATGAATCTCTAGGCAATTCGATATACCATTTTGCTGTCGGACCAGTTAACGTCCTCTGAAAAAGGCGAAGCCTAATCAAGTCATCGTTTAGGGTGTTTGATGAACACCACAGATGAAATCTCATCACATGATTCGACAGATCTTCACTCGATTCCCATTAAATTTAGGAATATCTGACGGAAGTTTATGCGGAATCGCTGGCCACCAAGGGGCATAAGAAATTGGATCATTCGTCAGCCAGTTTAGATCTGGTAATTCTAGAGTTTCTACAAAGGGCAACTGTTGATTCAGGTTAGGCGAAGCATACCCAGGATAAGATGGAATCGCCTGAGCAATGGGTCTTTGCATACCAGCATAATGTATTTGATGTTGGCAACTTTGACAAGGTTGATGGGCATAACCATTATAATATGGCTGTTGATAACCGCTTTGGAAATGCGATTGCTCATTACTTACAAATACTTGTTGCTCAGGTCCTTGATATGATTGCTGGAATGGGGGTTGTTGAGTTTGAACCAGCTCTGGTTGTTGGACCATTTGCTGTTGACCAATACTGGATGATTGACCAAGATGAGGAGTCACAGTACTTGTTTGAGCCTGAGTCGCTCCAGATAAGGAGGCACTAACCTGAGGTTGTGATTGAGTCGTTGAGACAAGAGGCTGTTGTATTGCAACCTGAGAAACTTGGGGTTGACATACAACAGGTAGAGCTTGTACTTGCGACACAGTCACCATAGCAGGTATAGTGGGAATATCCGACACAGGGTGGACTGGTTGCATTGAATATACAACCCTTGGTTGTTGAGGCAGTATTGGTACCCAACCGCTGGATGTAATTCCAGTTTGACCCGAACTTTGTTGTAAACTCCCATATGGTTGTTCTCTGGGAGGGAACAATGAAAAGGCATACTGCCCTCCATATGGTGGCAATCTAGTACTTAAAGGGTAGATTGGCCTTTGAAGACACATTGGATCAATTTGTTGAGTTTCAACATAAGAAATACCAGATGATAATCCGGATGAAGAAATAGGAACTAACCATGTCGTCGAAGCAGTCCCTGATTGGACTCTGGCTTGTTGTTGATAACTTGCCGGGACAGATGGTATACCATTGAACATCGTTGGAGTAGCAGTAGGAGGTTGTGCCACTGCTATATCGGACGACACAGTCCTGGATGTCGACGGTTGTTCAGACATATCTAGTCTATCCAAAATATTTTCTAGTGATTCTACAAGAACTTGCGATGAAGTGAGACTAACTTCGAAGATCAACGAGGGAAAGGTGATGATTATTCCGTTTAAAATAAATTTTAGACGGTTTGACACAACTTGTTTTTTCAGTTTTTAAGAGTCAAGAAAAAACAAAAGATGACTCTAGTCTCCTTCGATTGTTAATGAGCCTGAAGTGACAAGTGCTCAGATGGACCTTTTCTGTTAAGGAGTCTGAAAAGGAACGAAAGGGATTGCTCTGGAGATCTAGGTAGAGGGTGTGCTAAACCAATCACAAAACTGCAGAATACGTTTTACGGTACGACAGTCAATCTTCCCGAATGTTGTGTTCGGTGCATTGCGATCAGTAGGGTGGCCAACACGACTTCCTATGGATAAAAGGTTTTAAGCCTATAGGGGTCTCCCAATATATACTCGACGGTACGTGGGAGCACAATCCGTACTGGCACTTATCGTCTCACAGTGGAGGAATCACCCAACCATTAGTGAGGACAACAGTTACCAGGCTTTACGACGCCGGAACACGTCTCTAGCCTAGACCTCTATGTTGTGCGTTAAGTTCCAATGCGTTGTTAGATTCATTCAATTTATTTTAAGTTGATCTTTCTTAGAAGTTTGCCTTTTTGGATCACCATGAGATGTAGATGTAATTCCTAAATGCAATCTAAAGATGATAAGCAAGCTTTTATCTCTTTTCAGTAATGAAAATCCTAGCTACAAGGGGAAAAGAAAGACACAATCTTTTCTCAAAGAGCAAAGAGCACACTGTAGATGCACTTTTCCTAAATCAAGCCAAACAGACTATCAATACGCAAATGCACATATGCATGTATTTGTTTTCACTTTCTTAATATTGATGCCTAAAAAGAAAGTTGATGTACAAATTTGAATTTGCTTTCAAGTGAAAAACACAAACAAGCTTCTTTTCGAAATCAAAAAGGTATAGAAGATTACGACACTTTATGATTTTGAAATAAACAGTCATTTCGACACTAGAAAGAGACAAATTCAAACCAAAGACAAAAGTAAAAAGTATAATCAACTGTCAACAGCAAACAAACTTTTTCCTAAGATCAAAATCGACACTTACGACAGATCTAAATCTAAGGACAACAGTATGACTATTTTACTTTTTCAATGGAAAACTGTAAATGATGTAACAAACACACAAATAACATCTACAGCCTTTTTGTACAAAGGAGGCAGAATTAAGGCAAAGAAAAGGAGTTTTTAGCCAGGTACACACACTGATAACAGGCTACAAAAATCAGAGATAAAACTGGACAAAATGAAGCAAAGAACCTCAGCTGCACAGGGAAAAGGCTGATCAGCGCACCTGTTGCACAGAGAAACTAAATTGCAGTGCAGGTAGCCCTCTCAGGACATGCGTTGAAATGCAGAACCTCTTCACAGAGCCTGCGCTGGGGTAGAAACGAGATTTGTATCCGGGTTTTGGGTCACAGTTTGCAGTTTAATCTATGGTTTTTGGACGAGTAAAAGCAATCAGTAAGGTACAATCTGTTATCACAAAATCAAGCACTGAAAGGCTGCTGATCAGGTAGACTCTGTGTAACTGTTTCAGACCAATCTTTTGACTAAGGCTTAGCCTCCTTAGCCTGAGAGGGCTCTCTCAAAAAGTTATTGATTTTGACTATTGATAAGATGGCTAACTCTTGTAAAGTGAATTTAACAAACAAGCTGGCTGGACAGACATTACAAAGACTTCCATTGGGCTTATGGAGTTAATCATACTTCAGTAAACTATAACACTGCTCATGCATAGAAGTCAGGGCATGTGATGTTTAAATACTCAAAACAACATCTCATAGAAAACCTCAGTTTACAAATACACACAGGAAATCAGAGCAACATAAGTGAATTCTGAGTGATTGTGTATTTATACAACTGTAAAAACATTAAGGATAAAGCAAAACCACATATCTTGAGCATTGAAACACTGTATGAATCCTGAGAAGAAAAGCAGCAAATTGTATTACTGAAAATGAGTTTTTACACAAGCCAAAATAATACTCTGTTTTCTCAAATATCCAACCCTCATTACATAGATGATTCAGCTATATATAGAAACGTAACTCTAACTACTTGGAGCTTCCTCCTCCAGCATGAGGGGAGCTCGATGACTGCCACTAATGACACCTATCTGCTTTGCAACAAACTATTTAATACAATAACCACTAACTGAAGTTCTAAAGAGTTCTAATTTAATTATAACTCTAACTCTATCTCCTTCGTAGAATGATTCCTCCTTGCAGCTTTGACACCTGGTTTCCTTTTCGTTTGGCTGAGATGGCTGAGATGAGTAGTTAATGCTCCATGTTGGCTTTGGATACTGAAGGCTTTAACTGCTCAGCGATGTTAGGGAATATCCCTTGCTTTCCGGTTCTGGTCCCCCATCACTTCGAATATGCAGCAGCATGTCTTTTTAGTCCCTTTAATAACCCAAAAATATAGAACACTGCCATGTTTCCAGATGAATCGGATGCTCCATCGATAGCCAAGTGTGCAAGCGAAAATTCCATTTATGCAATTCATTCAATACCCTATGACCGGTAATAAAGTGGCTTTATAACCGAAAAATTTTTAAACCTGAGTTAAACATTTCACCTTTTTGAAGGCACACCTGTCTTGATCAGAATGGCTGGGATGTCTTCATTTGATCTTTACATATCCTTTAGGTGTTCCCTTTTGGAAAAAATCCCGCACATATTACCAAATTGTTTGTTTGCTTTAAAAAACAACACCTACAGCAGTTTCGTAGCGCGCTACGAAACTGCTGTTTAATTTAAAAAACACAGTCTTCCTTTCATAGCTAAATGATTTCCAGTGTGTATCTTTAGCATCAGCAAGGTCCGAACACTGACCATCCTTCTCATGTAACTATCCTGTTGTTTCAATACCTGCTTCCTTATGTGCTGAATTGAAATCTGAATCAAACTCATGTTTGGCTCTGCCATCCGAATCTGTTTCCATTTCTGATTCCATGGTAGTAAGAGCATCCATATAATTGTCTACCTCACTAGCTACATCATCATTCTCATCCTTAAATGCATGAACTTCTGGTCTACTTTCACCATTGACTGACAAGTCCTTTTGTTCCACTTGAATAAAATTCTCAGAAATTCTCTCTGCATCCTTATCTGCAGTGACCCTCGGTGAATGAGTTCCTCGAGTAGAGGCTGTGGTAAGATTATCCATCAACTTAACTCCCTTGACATTTCTTTTCCAAAGATGAGTGAAAATAATCCAATGACCACATAACGCACATGATCCCGAAACAGGACTTATAAACAGCATTATGTGAATTAAGAAATCACGGATCTGTTGACAGCAACATAGTCCATTGACGTTCTATACATAGCTAAGATCTAAAATAAAGCATCTTTCATTGACATTTCAGACCACATCGAGCAAAGAGATTCATCTTCAAAATAATAAAATAACCTAAACAGTCTGTGATCAGAATATCTTTCGGAAGGACAAAGATCCACCCGAATGCTTTTCATACAGCTTCAACATATGTAATGTGTTTATTTCTGGAGAGCGTGCCCAAAGATACCGGCACATTTGAAACCTTGAGATGGAAATTCTGCATTTGACGACCCTCTCATTAAAAAATCACTGTGCCCTTTCTCACAGGAATGCTTGGCAGGCATATTGAGCAGAACATCATCCTCTTCCATCCTCATATTGAACATAGGAGCTTCCCAACCAATAGTTTTATCAAGCACTAACATAGAGTTCCTTGAAGCTCAAACATCTACCAACATTCTATTCTCATATGATGAAGACCACAATCTTGAACGATCACTATCGCTATTGTAGCTTCGCTTGGAATGATGTTTCTTGTCATTTTTATTTCTTCCACTTGTATGACTTGATTTCCCTTTGTGCCTGTGCTTGCGATCCTTCTTTCTCAAACCTGCAAGCTATTACCATAAGTGCCATCTTCTTCAATTTATTCATTCCGGAAAATTGCTTTAATCGAGATAATACAGCTGGATATAAAGCTTGATCTGGAGCGACACCATCTTTACATATCCACGAATGAATCCATGAGCAGTCAGGCGCTCAGATGGTTTTGAGGTAAGCATCTTTCTGATAAGATCCTTGGCACTCTCAGAAATTGTGAGCCAGGGTTCTGAATCAAAATCAATATGACTTCGTAGAACAGCATCGAAAATTCCCTGTTGTCTTTCCGCCCAAAATGGTGGAACACCGCTGAGTAAGATGTATAGGATGACCCCGGTTGTCCACACATCTGCCTCTGGACCATAGCGTTTGATTTCTGTCTCTGTTAACTCCAAATCAGAGTAGAAGCGGCCCTCAGCTAAAAGTGAATTTTCAATTTGTTGATCCTGCTGTGCTTTTATAGTAGCTTTCACTTGATCCTTGTCTATATTTTTCCCTTGAAGACTACTAAAGCCGAGGCCAGCACCAATTGTCAATCTGTGTGGATCAACAAGAGAATCGTAGTGGTTTCCACGATGATAGCTAAGCCGGATAGGAGGAGAATCGGTACCATAACTACCATGAAATATGTTGATAGGCTCTGTACTGTATGAATAAATATGAATGGGACGATTATATATCTCCGACATTGCCTGGATTTCCAAATTATTACCATAGACCTTGTCTCTCCTTTTTCTCTTGGAAAAAGCTGTGAAGCTTTCTGTGACAAAATGAGAGAAGTGATCTCTCTCTTTCTCCATATAATCAATGCACATCTGTCTTGTGACATCATACACCTCTGGGTCACCATAAACCTGATCAACAACTGCACGAAAAAGGCAATTACCATCTGCTATCATGCGCCTCACTTCAAGCCCCTTTGACCGTCAAATTTCAATTTCAAACTGTTGTTCTCCTTCAACATAACCATAAGAGCCGAAACAAGAACTTTGTTCATCTGCACTATTATAACCTTCTCCATCTCCATGTGCAATGACAGCCACTGCCAAGGCATTTATAAATTTTCTGTAAATTTCCAACTTGGCTAGCCGCCTCCTGACCAGGATACTGAAATTTCAGAGTAGCCTTATGCACTTGGGCAATACTGCCAGAAGCAACGGGCTTCTCTTCAAAGTTCTCAAAAACTTCATCAATTCTACGACCAAAAGCCCTTTCAATAGTTTCCTGTGTGTATGAAAATTTATGTGCCGGTGCCTTTGTGTGCAGTTTTGCGAGCTCCTTACACAAGTCTCTGGGGAAAAGATATCTATTTGCGCCATGATGAACCAACTTTAGTGCTTCCTTCAGCAGTGAACCGAGCAATCTCGTTCCTCCATTGAATAACAGCTACCATGGGACAAACAACAAGGGTGCCTTTAACCTGAGGTAGTACCTTGCAATCACTAAAACTGTCACCTTCAGATTCAGAACTGATGACAAGCATACACGCAGGAGCTTGAGAGCATGCCTCCTGTAAAGTGCATCCACCCCAGAGCTATTTTGCATGACAGCTGCTATGGATTCGAACAAATCCCCAATTTTGTAGCGCAGCCTAAAACATGTTGCGCTGCGAAACTACAAAAAGGATTTATGCGCTGCGGAAACACTTAAAAATTATTACATGAGCTACGAAATAACCTAAAGAGCTTTGTGAGCGGTTTTGAAATTTTGGCATTAGAATTTTCAGTGATAACAGTGGCTCCACTTGGGATAGTGTGCTCATGTAGTATACTAAGAACTCGTAGGTCCAGTGCTTTATCCATTTATGACAAACTGAGATTTGCTCAACAATCATCCCCTTCAAGCTTCTGGGGCCTTCACCTCAGGCTTAAGCTTGATGATCATTGTAGGAGAAAGAAATCTACATCTAGTAAAAAAAAAATGCTCAGTCAACCTTGAGCTTATTTTCCTTTTCCTACCTACCTACCCTAACAATTCAAATTTCTTTCAGCTCAATCAATGTGAAATTTCCAATGTAGCCAATCATTTGGCTTATCTGATGTTTGATTTCTTTGACCGCATCGGAGTTCAGAGCCACTATGATATGGCGATGACCACTGCCACTGAACCTGCCTCTGACCTTCATAGAAGAACTGAAACACTGGAGAGTAGAACTCTTCCATGTAGTCAGCTATAGGATCCCAGAATACATGATCAGCTTGATGGTTCTTGTAACTTTCTGGTTGTGCAAACTGATCTTCAACAACATTGTGCAGTTCCTCAATCGTGAAAGAGAAAGGAAGCAACACTCTCTCCTTGTATTCTGTCACAGAAAGCTTCGGAAAATAATGATCATGATTATGAAAACTATATGCCTGAATTTGACCTTCTAAACCTTCAATGTCTTTCTCAATGTCCTTAGCAACTTCATCCAAAAATTTCATCTTATCTTCTGACTTGCACTCAAATGATTTTAGATATAAAGACAAGGACAAAGAAAAATTTTCATCTGTTTCTCCATTACTATGATCATTATTCCATTGTTTGAAACCTTGAACTGAAGGAGAGTTTGCCACCACCTCTGACCTATCTATCCATTCCTCCAAAAACATAAGCCAAAAGTCTTCAAATGACTTAATGGATTTGATAGGAAAGCTTTCAATCCATTGTTTACATTTCCCTTGAAGTGAATCATAGAATAACATAATGCAAACATCCTCATGTTTAACTCTAAGAAGCTCTGTAAATTCACAAAAATCTGATATATGCTTCAAAGTTAAACTCAAATCTTCTTCGTTGAATTTTGGACCATTCCTTAGAAAATATGCATCCTTGGGAAAATGATTTGGGAAACCATGAATTCTTGAAAAATCTATGCATGCATACCTTGAAATAAGAATGGTAGCATTTGGGTCCTTCATAACTCCAGCGGAATCACCATGAATCTATGAATTTCGAATTCTTCAACAATGGAGCCACCAAGGTAGATTGCAGCCTCGAAAATTCTTCTGAGCTCCTACTACCTTCAGAAGTTAAGCTTCATGATTTCGGGAAAGAATAATCTTCGGACTCCCGGCAAACGCACCAAAATGTTATCACAAAATCAAGCACTGAAAGGCTGCTGATCAGGTAGACTCTGTGTAACTGTTTCAGACCAATCTTATTGATAAGATGGCTAACTCTTGTAAAGTGAATTTAACAAACAAGCTGGCTGGACAGACATTACAAAGACTTCCATTGGGCTTATGGAGTTAATCATACTTCAGTAAACTATAACACTGCTCATGCATAGAAGTCAGGGCATGTGATGTTTAAATACTCAAAACAACATCTCATAGAAAACCTCAGTTTACAAATACACACAGGAAATCAGAGCAGCATAAGTGAATTCTGAGTGATTGTGTATTTATACAACTGTAAAAACATTAAGGATAAAGCAAAACCACATATCTTGAGCATTGAAACATTGTATGAATCCTGAGAAGAAAAGCAGCAAATTGTATTACTGAAACTGAGTTTTCACACAAGCCAAAATAATACTCTGTTTTCTCAAATATCCAACCCTCATTACATAGATGATTCAGCTATATATAGAAACGTAACTCTAACTACTTGGAGCTTCCTCCTCCAGCATGAGGGGAGCTCGATGACTGCCACTAATGACACATATCTGCTTTGCAACAAACTATTTAATACAATAACCACTAACTGAAGTTCTAAAGAGTTCTAATTTAATTATAACTCTAACTCTATCTCCTTCGTAGAATGATTCCTCCTTGCAGCTTTGACACCTGGTTTCCTTTTCATTTGGCTGAGATGGCTGAGATGAGCAGTTAATGCTCCATGTTGGCTTTGGATACTGAAGGCTTTAACTGCTCAGCGATGTTAGGGAATATCCCTTGCTTTCCGGTTCTGGTCCCCCATCACTTCGAATATGCAGCAGCATGTCTTTTTAGTCCCTTTAATAACCCAAAAATATAGAACACCGCCATGTTTCCAGATGAATCGAATGCTCCATCGATAGCCAAGTGTGCAAGCCAAAATTCCATGTATGCAATTCATTCAATACCCTATGACCGGTAATAAAGTGGCTTTATAACCGAAATTTTTTAAACCTGAGTTAAACATTTCACCTTTTTGAAGGCACACCTGTCTTGATCAGAATGGCTAGGATGTCTTCATTTGATCTTTACATATCCTTTAGGTGTTCCCTTTTGGAAAAAATCCCGCACATATTACCAAACTGTTTGTTTGCTTTAAAAAACAACACCTACAGCAGTTTCGTAGCGCGCTACGAAACTGCTGTTTAATTTAAAAAACACAGTCTTCCTTTCATAGCTAAATGATTTCCAGTGTGTAGCTTTAGCATCAGCAAGGTCCGAACACTGACCATCCTTCTCATGTAACTGTCCTGTTGTTTCAATACCTGCTTCCTTATGTGCTGAATTGAAATCTAAATCAAACTCATGTTTGGCTCTGCCATCCGAATCTGTTTCCATTTCTGATTCCATGGTAGTAAGAGCATCCATATAATTGTCTACCTCACTAGCTACATCATCATTCTCATCCTTAAATGCATGAACTTCTGGTCTACTTTCACCATTGACTGACAAGTCCTTTTGTTCCACTTGAATAAAATTCTCAGAAATTCTCTCTGCATCCTTATCTGCAGTGACCCTCGGTGAATGAGTTCCTCGAGTAGAGGCTGTGGTAAGATTATCCATCAACTTAACTCCCTTGACATTTCTTTTCCAAAGATGAGTGAAAATAATCCAATGACCACATAACACACATGATCCCGAAACAAGACTTATAAACAGCATTATGTGAATTAAGAAATCACGGATCTGTTGACAGCAACATAGTCCATTGACGTTCTATACATAGCTAAGATCTAAAATAAAGCATCTTTCATTGACATTTCAGACCACATCGAGCAAAGAGATTCATCTTCAAAATAATAAAATAACCTAAACAGTCTGTGATCATAATATCTTTCGGAAGGACAAAGATCCACCCGAATGCTTTTCATACAGCTTCAGCATATGTAATGTGTTTATTTCTGGAGAGCGTGCCCAAAGATACCGGCACATTTGAAACCTTGAGATGGAAATTCTGCATCTGACGACCCTCTCATTAAAAAATCATTGTGCCCTTTCTCACAGGAATGCTTGGCAGGCATATTGAGCAGAACATCATCCTCTTCCATCCTCATATTGAACATAGGAGCTTCCCAACCGATAGTTTTATCAAGCACTAACATAGAGTTCCTTGAAGCTCAAACATCTACCAACATTCTATTCTCATATGATGAAGACCACAATCTTGAACGATCACTATCGCTATTGTAGCTTCGCTTGGAATGATGTTTCTTGTCATTTTTATTTCTTCCACTTGTATGACTTGATTTCCCTTTGTGCCTGTGCTTGCGATCCTTCTTTCTCAAACCTGCAAGATATTACCATAAGTGCCATCTTCTTCAATTTATTCATTACGGAAAATTGCTTTAATCGAGATAATACAGCTGGATATAAAGCTTGATCTGGAGCGACACCATCTTTACATATCCACGGATGAATCCATGAGCAGTCAGGCGCTCATATGGTTTTGAGGTAAGCATCTTTCTGATAAGATCCTTGGCACTCTCAGAAATTGTGAGCCAGGGTTTTGAATCAAAATCAATATGACTTCGTAGAACAGCATCGAAAATTCCCTGTTGTCTTTCCGCCCAAAATGGTGGAACACCGCTGAGTAAGATGTATAGGATGACCCCGGCTGTCCACACATCTTCCTCTGGACCATAGCGTTTGATTTCTGTCTCTGTAAACTCCAAATCAGAGTAGAAGCGGCCCTCAGCTAAAAGTGCATTTTCAATTTGCTGATCCTGCTGTGCTTTTATAGCAGCTTTCACTTGATCCTTCTCTATATTTTTCCCTTGAAGACTAATAAAGCCGAGGCCAGCACCAATTGTCAATCTGTGTGGATCAACAAGAGAATTGTAGTGGTTTCCACGATGATAGCTAAGCCGGATAGGAGGAGAATCGGTACCATAACTACCATGAAATATGTTGATAGGCTCTGTACTGTATGAATAAATATGAATGGGACGATTATATATCTCCGACATTGCCTGGATTTCCAAATTATTACCATAGACCTTGTCTCTCCTTTTTCTCTTAGAACTGTGACTTGATCTCTCTCTTTCTCCATATAATCAATGCACATCTGTCTTGTGACATCATACACCTCTGGGTCACCATAAACCTGATCAGCAACTGCACGAAAAAGGCAATTACCATCTGCTATCATGCGCCTCACTTCAAGCCCCTTTGATCGTCGAATTTCAATTTCAAACTGTCGTTCTCCTTCAGCATCACCATAAGAGCCGAAACAGGAACTTTGTTCATCTGCACTATTATAACCTTCTCCATCTCCATGTGCAATGACAGCCACTGCCAAGGCATTTATAAATTTCCTGTAAATTTCCAACTTGGCTAGCCGCCTCCTGACCAGGATACTGAAATTTCAGAGTAGCCTTATGCACTTGGGCAATACTGCCAGAAGCAACGGGCTTCTCTTCAAAGTTCTCAAAAACTTCATCAATTCTACGACCAAAAGCCCTTTCAATAGTTTCCTGTGTGTATGAAAATTTATGTGTCGGTGCCTTTGTGTGCAGTTTTGCGAGCTCCTTACACAAGTCTCTGGGGAAAAGATATCTATTTGCGCCATGATGAACCAACTTTAGTGCTTCCTTCAGCAGTGAACCGAGAAATCTCGTTCCTCCATTGAATAACAACTACCATGGGACAAGCAACAAGGGTGCCTTTAACCTGAGGTAGTACCTTGCAATCACTAAAACTGTCACCTTCAGATTTAGAACTGATGACAAGCATACACGCAGGAGCTTGAGAGCATGACTCCTGTAAAGTGCATCCACCCCAAAGCTATTTTGCATGACAGCTATTGTGGATTCGAACAAATCCCCAATTTTGTAGCGCAGCCTAAAACATGTTGCGCTGCGAAACTACAAAAAGGATTTATGCGCTGCGGAAACACTTAAAAATTATTACATGAGCTACGAAATAACCTAAAGAGCTTTGTGAGCGGTTTTGAAATTTTGGCATTAGAATTTTCAGTGATAACACAATTAGAGGGGTGATTTAAAGGAGGACTAAGAGCTATCACAAAGGGCAATCAAATCATTTGTGGATCAGCTGTTCAAATCATAAATAAATCCAGTGAGTGGATTGAAGTAGCAACTACTTTGCATTTGATAAGGGAAAATGCAGTTCGATTGCTACTTCTATGTTTATGAAACAAACAACAAGAGAAACACAAATGAACTAACTAGACACGATCCCCAACGGAGTCGCCATTTTGTTGTTGGGAAAAGTATCTATTCAGAACGCCCCTATCCCACTCTAAGGTGTGATAGTGCCTTAGCAACAAACAAGGAAAACTACTTGCGTATTCTTCTTTATGAAATGTAAATGAAGAGGAAGGATGAACTAACCTGTGTCTTGCGCTAGTTTGTTGATCCAATCGCTCTCCTCTTTGTTGGCTTCCAGCTACCTGCTCCCTTACCGGCCCAGCTTCACCAAGTTCCTGCAAGATCACAGAAGAGAGAAACTACACGAAGATATAGATTTACATTCATAAAAAGCTCAAGATCAGATTAAGCTAAACATGCAAATATAACAAAACATCACTGATACACAAGCATGTAGAAGAAACTCAAATAGTTTTATTGATGCAATAAGAAGATCCAAGAGGAGATACAACCAAGTGAGTCCCGATCCAGCATCTACCTCCCAGCAAAGGAATCCCTTCCTCTCCTCCAACAAAGCATAAATCACCCAATACACTAATCTCAATCTCAAAACCAACAGCAATTCTCTGCAAAGTACAAAATTCCAGCCTCTGGATCTCTGGGATGAGGGATCCATATATAGATGTAAGCAGAGAGGATGAGTCAGCTTATGTTTTGACTTGTGGCTTCTCTCTGTCAGTTCTTTCTTCCACTTGGAGGCTGAGAGCCTCTTACTCATCCTTGGCCAAACTCAGTGAGGCAAGTGTCATTGAGGAAGATTCTAGAAGCTTCCATGGTCTGTCCACCTCGCGGAATGACATTTCCATTTGGAATTTCCCGCTCAGCGCACCCTGGTAGTGCATTTAGGTGCGTTGCAACGCACCTAGCTAGTGTACTTGGGTGCTATGCAATGCAGGTAGCTAGTGGAGCAGCTGAAATGATCCTGATTTGACTGGTTCTGAGTAGTTTTTGGTGGAGAACTTCTGGGAGAAGCTGTCAGTGGTTGACCTTGTTCCTCTAGGGGTAGGAACAACACTTTTAGGGACTTTGGATCCCTTGGATTATGTACATTTCATGCTTAGAGCTGTAAGGCACAAAAATGTCTATAACAATTATCCATCTATCAAGGAAGAGTTTGAGAAACTACTCAAGATTTGAGATGCTTGCCTCAGGCAAGGTTTTGAATCAACTCTTGAATTTGTCTTACAAAGAAAGAGAAAAAAGCCTAATACTGACATCCTCTTCATCTACTTCAAATAAGTTAAGATAATCTTCAAAAGCTTGACTATGTTTTTGGGCAGTCATACCATTCTCTCCATCAAACCTAGGGAGATACTTGGGAGAATCGTTAGGGAAATCATGGAGTTTAGGAGACAAAATGAGTGGTTTATATCTATCAGGAAATTTATGAGGTACTGGAATATGTACAGGGATTGTATGATTAGTCTTAATTTTTTAATTCTCCTTAATTGGAAAATTATCTTCATAAGAATTAGAAGATTGTTGTTCAAATGTGTAAGGAGACTTTATATCTACACTTTTCAAAGGAAAATAATAAAAATTTAATCTAAAATCATCTCTAAAATACAATAGACATTGAAAAACTTTATCAATGAGAAAGAACATAATGTCTTGGATAACAATCCAAGTTAAAAGCTTGACCTTTTCACACAATTCTTTTAGGTTCATTTCTCCAGTGGAGTCTTGATTGTGAAATTGATTTGGAGTCGCCAAGTGGATGATTTTAACCTTTGTGTGTCTAATCACTGTCCACCATCATAGATTAGATCTAAACCTGTAAAATAATTCTGAAGAAAAAGTTAGTTCTCGAGGAAACCAAATTTTGAGTATTTTATGATTATTTTGTTTTTTTATGAATTTTCAAAACAACTTCTATGATTTCTTTAAGAGGCTTTAGATATGAGATTTAAAGTTTCTTAAAGATTTATTTGACATGAGGAACTGGTCCAACATTTGGATTATATGTTTATTTCATAAAATAAACTGAAGATTGACTAAAGCAGCATTCATTTACTATGCACTTGCAGAGAAAGATTAGTTCGAAGGCTAGCCGGCTAACTTCAGGCTTCGTCTGTAGCTTATAAAGCAAACAACAATAATAGACAAACAAACTTATGTTCCCTAGTGGAGTCACCACTATGTTATCACTCAGATTTTCCCAGAAGTTGTAAGAAGAGGGAAAGGGGTTCGAGGTAACCACAAACCAACTTTAGGTACAAAATCTAGCCAATCTATATCCAGAGAGGGCTCTCTCTTTAAGGTTTAGCTTTTTTTTGGAATATATTAGGCTAGTTATGAAAGATTGGGGGTTTTTGATTGTGTTTGGTGGTGAAATTCTGTAGCAAATGGGTAGGAATAAATATTTTAGGCCATTGGGCTACTGGAGTGTAGTGTTCTAGCTAGGGTACTAGACTAGACTATATTAATTATCGACCAGGATGCGTAAGCTTAGAGGCATGCGTCTAAAGTATATAGACATAAAGGATTGTTGGCTAAGTGGTTATGATGTAGGTCACAGGCTTCTTTACGGAAGACTAGAATATGTCACCTATCATCCAAACACTCAGGTCACTCTGCTAATATACCTGATTACAATGCTATCATTAAATGCATTTACCAAATCACACACTGAAACTAAACATTGTGTATCACTGCAACAATGATCTTAATCTCCTTACAAAGATATTACACATAAAACCCTTGTTCAGTAAACACCCAGTATTCACTAATATTTATACAATATCAAACTATACAGAGATCATAAATGGATTGTGAAATGAAAACAAAGTTTATGACAGTGCTTTGAAAAGACACACAGGGATCGAATCCCTTACAGGACGCCCTTCCAAATCTCAGTGATGACTGTCCAGCATTACCATAAACACAAACCAACCATAAGCGAAAACCATATACATTCAATGGAAATCGAAAGCTATGGAAATCGAAACCCAAATAATTGTAACTATTGTGCAAACCACATGATAACCTAAGTGCAAATAAAATGAAAGAACAGTATACCGGTTGAGCGCAGGGCCCGTCCGCACTCCAGAGGTACACTAGACTATAATTGACTGAAGATCAAATCAATGCACGAGACACAAATCATAACTGCAACTGGGTTCTTAGTATTAAGTTTAAAACTCCGTTTCAGAATGATACAATGATTCTAACCCTGTTCATTACTCGGACTGTATATATATATGTTTATCACAACCATGTCAAATGAATGTACATTCGGAATTCAGTTGTTGTCGCTTCTATTACATCGAGCTTTTTTTCAAAATGTTTCTATCCTAACTGATCAAAAAGAACAAAAACTAAATCAAGATTGAATGAGATGCTATTTCTGCCTTTGTCGCCAGTGTGCCATGCTTTGACTTGGGTTGACCGCGCATATAGGAGAGTCGATCCGACTGTAAGATAGGTGTTTGTCCATGCTTGGACATTCTACTTTTCATCCATGCCTTTCGTTCTCGCCCAGCTGTTGTGCCACATGTCAAACAATGAGCTCATTACAGGATGTTGGAACTTCCTGTAACCATTTCACCAAAAACTTCTAATTCTTCAACATAAAATCCCTAAATCAATTCCAATGCATTTTAATAACTATAAGACTATTAATAATTAATTTTCAAGGATTCTAAGGAATATATGATGAAAAGGAATGGGTAAATGATGTGTTTTTAGGAGGAAAAAGGGTCTTGGGATGATACCAACATCTCTCCCCGACTTAAGGAATTAGCATGTCCTCATGCTATCCCCGAAGTGCTTCCCTTGAAATTTGTCCCTGCCTGGATCTCTGCTGCCTTGAGCAAGGTGTCCACATTCTTTTTCACCTGGTTATCTTTTTGACCCTTGATCTCCTGTTTTAACTTTTTGTATTTTTCTTTGAGGGTCTTCTTCTGATTGTACCACTTAGTGGCCCAGTTAGAGATCTCAGTTTGCTCAGCCTCTAGTTCACTGATTCTTTCCTTTAACTTTTCATTCTTCTTCTGAGTTTCTTTACTCTGCGCCTGGAGCATTTCATTTTCTCTCTTGATAACCTTTTCTAGCATATTAGCTTCCATGAGCTCCTCCTTTAATTCTTCAATTTGTTTTTCTAGTTTCTTCTGTCTCTTAATGGGAGGCGGTGAACATCTTTCCTGCTTGTTATTGCTTTCCACCTCTATATCAATTTCTGGTCCTGGTAGTGAGTGGTCACCACTCTCAACATCCATTTGTGCAGGTGCATTGGATTCAAGTTGGTCCTCTTGTAACTGGGCTTTTGGTGTCCTCCTTGTTCTTCGTGAGTAAGTGGTGAAAATTTTATCTTTTTCGGCCCTCTTAGCATCTTCCTTTCTCATGTTCCTAGTCTTTATGCTGCCCACAGGTAGAGGTGCCTTGCTGGTTTTGGATAATGGGATTTCTTCATCAATGTCCTTCATGAACCCTGAGTCCTCTTGCACTTCTTCTTTATCTTCCTCATCTCTAATTTGATTAACAGCTAGAAATTCTTTCCATGGTTTCCCTCTTCTCTGCAATTCATGCTCAATAAGGATTTTGATTAAGCCAAAGTGATACAGGCTTTTGTCTTCATTCCCCTTCTGCTTCTGGATAGTCTTGGACATCTTGGTTAAACTTTGTAATAGAAAATATGGTACACTGATAACACATTGTTTCTTCAAATGGAGGAGTAGTTTAATGTGGTATAGATAGACAATACTGTAGCGGCCTTCACAGGTTATGAATTTTTGAAGGATGTAGACCATCTCATCCCAGGGATGCATCAACCAACTTCTTGGAACACCCTTCTTCCAGTTCACTGATGAGACTCTAGATCTAGACATAAACTGTGTCCACGATTTCTCTTTGAATTGCTTGGTTTTAAAATACTTCTCCCCTTCTGGACTAATCCCTATTGCCTGAGCTATAGTATCCTCTGAAACCCTAAATGAGAAGTTACCTATCAGGGCTTTTTCTCCATTGAAGGTGAAGGCAAATTGCTTGGTAACTTCCTCATTGCTTCCATGGAATTTCTCTAGGAATGGTAACCACTGTATTTCTCTAAGAATTTCGATGCAATCCTCATGATATTATGAACTGTCGAACACACTCGGTTCAACCCTATTAGTCATTGTGGTAGAGGGTCGTGCTTCTAACCCTTCTCTGTTTATATTCTTACAATTTTAACAAAGAAATTTCAAACTGGTTACCTGGTGTATCGCTTTCCTTAGTCTTCAAGATGATGCTCGGCCAGTCGATTGTCTTATGACTGTGGTGGAAATCGAAACAGAGTGGTGATACTTCCCTCTTTCGGCGCTCACTGCCTCCAATCCTCACTGTATAAATCGACCCAAATGATAATACTTCTTTCGGCACTCACTGCTTCTGATTTTACTTTGAAAGTTATGGGAATCGAATGCGGAAATGATGGTGGGATACCCGGCTTACTTCACAATGTATTCATTCATTTTAAAACAGAGGAGTGTTGTACGCTTAGATGTCACCACAAGTTGTACGCTTACATAGATATCACCACAAGCTGTATGCTTACATAGATGTCACCACAAGAGCGCTGGGAGCATGTATATATAATGCTAGGTATGGTTTTGGGAAGTCCCTTGAATCATTGGGTACGTTGGGTGGTGGAGTTATGATTTGGCTGTGTAGAATGAAATAGATAGGCCGCTTTACATTTGTCTCTTTCCCTTATATTTAAAAACACAATCCGCCACGTGTCCCATTTCAGTTGGTATTCGGTCAGATGGAGGATGTTGGTATGACTGTAGGATGTATGAATAGGTTGATGTATGAGAATGATGAGAATCGGTGGAATAAGGGATGATAGGAAATGTAGATATCCTTGAAATCAATCATAACAGTTCACAGTCATCAAAATTATATTAAAAATCAATCTAAGTAATTAAATGTTTAAGAACAAGAAACATATTACTCTTTTGTTGGTCATTGTTGTATTGACATGCTGAGTAGCTAGTCCCTTTTTGACTGTTCTTTTGCTTGTTGTAACAGGTCCTCTAAGGAAGATTGAATGCACAGGTCCTTTGAGAAAAATTTGAAGATATAACAGGTCCGTTGAGAAAGATTGAATGTAATAGGTCCCTTGAGAAAGATTGAAAATGTTCATGCAGCTCCTTATATTGATACAGGTTCACTGAGCTTGGGAATTTGATGGAGTCTTGGTGCCCAAATCCTTGTAGAAGCTTGATGAAACTTTGTTGAAGTAGCCCTTGGTATCAATTTCTTTAACAGGTCCCTTCTGAATGTCTTAAATAGGTCCCTTACTGCTGGTGTTGGTAGCATAGTTGTCTGGACAAAACAGGTCCCCCTGCATAATGTTTATAACCAGGTCCCTCTGAGATAAAACAATGACAAAACAACTTATTTATTGAAGTCTGGAATGCTGGAACAAGCTGCTTTGGAAATTTACAGTGAAGATATAGAATAAGAAATCTTTAAGAATTTACAATGGAGAGATAAAATAATAAAGTGCTGATGCCTCTCTCCCCGACTAAAATTTTGACTTGTCCTCAAGTCATGATTCAGCTGATAAATCAAACAGTAAACAAAAGAAAGAGAATTCATACCCGCCAGAGACTGGTTTTCAAGTAGGAATTCGAGGTTAGAGTGTGCCAGAGACTGGTTTTCACATCTAACCCATTATTAATTTTTTTTATTTTTTTATTATATATTTTTTAGTTTTTGTTTTATATAATTTTTTTTATTTTTTTATTTTTTTATTTTTTTACTCTAAAATTGAAAGAAAATGAAACTAAGGCAGTGGTACTGCAGCTGATGGCTGCAATACCTCAATCTCTCTTTGCTGAGATAGTGTATGGAGAAAATCTTGCTGGCTGGTGGGCTTGGTGTAGAGTTTCAGGCGATGACCATTGACTGTGAAGGAGTGACCTTCTCCATAAATAGTTTTGAGCTTGACTGAACCATTGTCATAAGCCTGAACAATTTCATAGGGGCCCATCCAATGGGTGGTGAACTTAGCTTTATGATCTCTGAACTTTGAATCAAAAAGTAAAGCCCAGTCACCTTCCTTAAACTGCTTTGTCTTAATATGTGCATCATGCCACTGCTTCCTATGTTTTTGCATGAGGATGGTGGTTTCTTCTGCTTGCTGCCTCATCTCATCCAGCTGGTTCAACAGCTGAATTATTTCTTTTTGTGCTTGGTCCAAATCAATTTGTAAATCTGGAGCCAGTTTAAAAGTGTGTATTTGGAACTCAATAGGAAGCATTACCTCTTTACCGTACACCAACTGATATGGTGTAAATCCTGTAGTATCTTTCTAGGTAATCCTGTAAGGCCAGAGTGCATCTTTGAGCTTCTCTTCCCAGTTTTTCCTGTTCAGTGCAACAGTTTTAGTAATGATCCCCTCCAAGGTTTTGTTTGTGGATTCCACCTGCCCATTGGCCTGTGGATGGTAAGGGGTACTTTTCCTATGATTCATTTGGTATTTGTCTGTGATGTCCTTCACTAGCTTTGAGGTGAATTGAGTACCTTGATCAGTCACAATTTCCCTTGGTACTCCATACCTCACAAAAATCACCTCAAAAAGGAAATTGACTACTGTGTGTTCGGTTGCTCTAGCCAGTGCTTTTGCTTCAGCCCACTTTGTGACGTAATCAGTACATACTAAGATGTACTTCTTACCATTGGAGGTTGGGTTAATGGGTCTTATAAAGTCTAGAGCCCACTTATCAAATGGCTCTAAGTGAACTTGGGGCTGAAGGGGCATCTCATCGGTAGCTGTGGGCCTGCCCATTCTTTGGCAGCTGTCACAACTCTTTACATACTTCTTGGCATCCTTGAAAATGGATGGCCAGTAGTATCCAAGAGTAAGAACTTTGAATGCTGTCCGCTTCGCTGCAAAATGCCCACCACTCGGTTCATCATGGCAAGATTTTAAAATATCAATTACCTCATCATTTCTTACACATCTCCTAATAATCATATCATAACCAGTGTAAAATAAATCGCCATTAAGCCATGAATATCTAGCACTTTGTTTGACTAGTCTCTTCCTTTCCTTTGCGGCAAAGTGTGGAGATGTCCTTCCTGTAGACAAATAATTGGCCAAATCAGCATACCAAGGAGTTACTATGGAAATTGCAAATAAGTTTTCATCTGGAAAAGAATCTTCAACTGGAACAACCTCACCTGGATTTTGCAGTCTAGAGAGAAAATCTGCCACCTGGTTCTCTTTGCCTGGTCTATCTAACACTGTGATGTTAAATTCCTGTAACAATAGTAACCATCTAGTAACTCTACCACTAGTTATTGGTTTATTCATTAAATGTCTAATGGCCGAATGATCAGTATGTACAAAGACCTCATAACCAGTTATGTAATGTCGGAATTTATTCACAGCATAAATGATGGCAAGTGTTTCCTTTTCTGTAACTGTGTAATTTAACTCTGCAGGTGTTAGATTTTTACTAATGAAATAAATGGCATAAGTACAAGATTCCTCTTTTTGGCCTAAGGATGCACCTACTGCAGTGTCGGATGCATCTGTAAAGATATGAAATGGTAGGCTCCAATTAGACCCTCTCAAGACTGGTGCGGTAGATAGTTTCTTTTTGAGTTGTTCGAATGCTTGTTGGCAGTTCTCATTCCAGTTGAAAAGTACATCTTTGGTTAGAAGTTTAAACAAAGGTAAAGCTATCTTACTAAAATTTTCAATAAATCTGCGGTAATAGCTTGCATACCCAAGGAAACTTCTTACCTCTCTTTGATTCTGTGGAATTGGCAAATCAGCTATGATCTGGATCTTGGCTGGGTCAACCTGGATGCCTTGAAAAGAAATATAGTGGCCTAGCACTATCCCTTTGTTTAACATCATAAAGCACTTTTCATTGCTGAGGGACAGGTTAGCTTCAATACATCTTTTCAAAACTCTCTCAAGATTTTCTAATGCATGTTTGAATGAATTGCCATATACTGAAAAATCATCCATGTAGACTTCAACACAATCATGAATTAAATCAGCGAAAATAGCTAACACAACTCTCTAAAATGTAGCTGGTGCGTTACAAAGTCCAAATGGAAAAACATTGTAGGCATAGGTCCCCCAAGGACAGGTGAATGTGGTTTTGTCCTGGTCTTCAGAGGTTATCCTGATCTGGTTGTAGCCACTGAAACCATCAAGAAAAGAAAATGATGATTTGCCAGCTAGGGTGTCTAACACTTGATCAATAAATGGCAGTGGGAATTAGTCTTTGAGCGTTGCTTTGTTCAGCTGTCTGTAATCAACACAAATGCGCCACTTACCATTTTTCTTGGGCACTATAACCAATGGGGAGACCCACTGACTGTCAGAAATAGGATATATAAAATTAACTCTCAAAAGTTTTTGCAATTCCTCTCTGACAATATCTTGGAGCATGGGGTTCATTCTTCTCTGTGGTTGCCTCACTGGTTTAATGGTGCTATCTGTATAGATGTGGTGAGTGCATGTGTCGGGGTGAATCCCATGCATGTCGGTATAGTCCCAAGCAAAGGCTTTTTGGTATTTTCTCAAGAGTTTAATCAATTTCTCTTGTTGAGATGAGTCTAGGTGGTTGCCTATGTTCAGAGTTTTCCCTGGACTGATCTCTATGATCTGACTCTGTGTATTGGTGATGGATTGAACTGGAAAAATGTCATGAAATGTAGTTTGCAAAGATTGGATGGTGCATGTTTCTTGAAAGCTTTGGGCCAGAAGTATATCTGCAGCATGATATTGTTCACTTCTCAAATTTTCAGACATATCAGGTTGAGAAAGGAATAATTCTACCAAATCATTATTGTCTTCCTGGAAATCATAGATTTGGTCAATGCTAAAAACAGATTGTACTTCTTCTTTATCATTAAATTTATCATCAAGCCACAAATTATGTGTTACTGCTGGTGATTGTGCCGATGGATAAAGGGTGAGTTGTTTTCTTTCGGTCCCCCTTGAAATGATCATGTTGCCTGATCGACATCCTATAAATGCATCAGCAGTCGCTAACCATGGTCTACCTAGAATGATAGGGTGTCCTCCTAAATTGGATTTGGGTTGAAGGACTAGGAAATCCAATGGATACTCCCAAGAGTCCAGTGAGACAATGATGTCTTCCAAAATCCCTTCAGGAATGACTTTGGATCTATCAGCTAGTTCAAGGACAATCGTGGTATGTTGCAAATTCATGAGCTGGAGTGTTCTCATGGTTTCAAGAGTCATGACATTGATTGTGGCTCCAAGATCTATCAAAGTGTTTGGAATCCGTATGTTGTTAATGATGGTGGTCACTTTGGGAATGCCAGGATCAACATACTTCTCCATGGAGATGGTATTGGTCATAAGGCCTGCTAAATTTCCTAAAACATGAATGGTTTGAGGATCAATCCTTTTCCTAGAAGGCTTCTTGAGGCACATGCTTTAATGGCTTTGGTATAGATAGGAATGTCTTTGATAGCTTGCAGCAGTGGGATTTTTATGTAGACATTTTTAAGCTCATATAAGACATCAAATTGTGGTATAGACAGTGGTGGTTTTACTTGGACCAATCGGTCTGGAAAAGGTGGATGCAGTGGTTGCATCTGTTTCTCTTTGGTATCATTGATTGGTTTTGTTGGATTTGTCATTTCATTTTCCTTTTCTGAGTTTTCTTCTTGATTATCTGTTATTGGAGAATCTTTGTTGAGCACCCTACCAGACCTCAAATTAATGTTTTGCAAAGGCAGTGTGGAATATGAGGTTCCTTCTTCTACATTGTAGGCTGGCCTCTCTGCTCTATTATTCGGATTTGGGACAGTTTGAGCAGGAATTTGAGTGGGTCTGGGAGGTTGTGAGTTAGCTGGAAATTGCAGCTGTGGTGCATTTATTGGTGGAGGAGCAGGCAGAGCTTGTTGAGGAGGTTGGGGCTAATAGACAACTTGCTGAGGATACTGCTGATATGGTTGAGAATGTGATGGATACAACTGTTGGTATTGTTGATATGGTTGTGAGTAGGGTGGGTATGATTGAGGATATGTATGATAAGATTGGGAGTACTGTTGAGACAGTCTCCATTGGTGTTGTGGTTGGTTTTGTGGTTGCTGCCATGGCATGGGTACATTCCATGAGTTTTGTGCATATATTTGATCATTTATAGGAAACTGCAGATTTTGATTTGGAAACATACCTTGGGTTGCTGGCCTTGGCTGCCATGGTCGCTTTGTGCCCATGTAATACACGTTTTCCATCTCTGCATTGACTGCCATATTACAGTTCTGCAAAACTTTAACTTTAGGACAGTTAAACATATCATGATGTTCAGTACAGAAAGCACAAACTTGGATATTCTCTAGAGGGCAATCTTTTAATGCATGTTTCTTTCGGCACTTTGGGCAGAAGATAGCCATGATATGATCTTCATCTTCTTGTTTCTTTTTTGCTTTTAAAGTGTCAATTTGGTTGCCTAGAGTGCTTAACAAATCTGTTTTAAACTCTTCTAAAAGATTCCCTATTTCGGCCCTTGTAACACTTGCAGAGGCAGATTTTGTGACCCTTGATGACAGGCTTCTCTTTCCCATTTTAGCTTTACTCATTGAATACTTTTCGCATAACTCAGCGATTTCTTCAAAGGGTAAGGCAAAAATGTCACCTTTGCCCATCAGGTTGAGATCATCCATGTATTCCTCTCGGATACCTTTCAAGAATATTGTGCGGACCAGATCAGGAGGCATAGTTCGGTGTTTAGATTTTTGTAAGTTATAGACAAACCGTTCTAAATATTCCTCTAAGGTTTCATCCTCTTGCTGACTCATTCTAAAGATATCATCTTTAGAGTCTTTGGATCTGCAATAAGGCTGATATTTCCTAAGAAATATTCTCCTCATACCATCCCAATCAACTATAGCATGCTCACCAAGCCCCATGAACCATTTTAAGGCTGATGCCTTTAGTGTGGCTGGGAACAATCTAAGCCTATGGGCATCATCTGTATAGCCATAAGTTCGACATAAAATGTCAAACTCGAACAAGAAAGAGTCCGGATCCTCTGAAGCCATACCATAGAAATTTGGTAGCACGGATGGGGGTATGTTTTTCATTTTGATCTCCTCATCCTCCTGTGGTTCATGTATTGCGAACTTAAAAGTTGACTCCTCTTCATCTCCTTGGCGTGGTACTGAGCCAGATCCTTCCTCAGCCATTCTAATTGGTCTCTCTGTGTCAGTGTCACTTGGTGGAAAAAGGAGGAAGGAAGATTGTTCGGTAACTGTACTACTTTCTCCTTGTGTAGAAGGTTTAGGAAAGTGCTTCTTCTGCGATTTATGTGTGAATAAAGTTTCCCTCTCAATAAGAGTAAGTTCCTGTCCTGAATAAAAATTTTCTGCCAATGTTTGGATAACCTCCTCAGCTGGTATTGTATTCCCTAGAGAGTCTGCTCCTGATGATGATGGGTTAGTTTTTAGATGGTGGGGGGTTTTTACAAATCTCCCTTGACTGTCTCTAAAACTAGGCATAAATGAACATGATTTCTAACTGTGTTTTTGTTTTTTTTTTGTGTATTGAATTTTTTTTTCTTTTTGTCTGAATCCTTTAAGTACGCCTCCCCGGCAACAGCGCCAAAATGTAGTGTTCTAGCTAGGGTACTAGACTAGACTATATTAATTATCGACTAGGATGCGTAAGCTTAGAGGCATGCGTCTAAAGTATATAGACATAAAGGATTGTTGGCTAAGTGGTTATGATGTAGGTCACAGGGCTTCTTTACGGAAGACTGGAATATGTCACATATCATCCAAACACTCAGGTCACTCTACTAATATACCTGATTACAATGCTATCATTAAATGCATTTACCAAATCACACACTGAAACTAAACACTGTGTATCACTGCAACAATGATCTTAATTTCCTTACAAAGATATTACACATAAAACCCTTGTTCAGTAAACACCCAGTATTCACTAATATTTATACAATATCAAAATATGCAGAGATCATAAATGGATTGTGAAATGAAAACAAAGTTTATGACAGTGCTTTGAAAAGACACACAGGGATCGAATCCCTTACAGGACGCCCTTCCAGATCTCAGTGATGACTGTCCATCATTACCATAAACGCAAACCAACCATAAGCGCAAACCATATACATTCAATGGAAATCAAAAGCTATGGAAATCGAAACCCAAATAATTGTAACTACTGTGCAAACCACACGATAACCTAAGTGCAAATAAAATGAAAGAACAGTATACCGGTTGAGCGCAGGGCCCGTCTGCACCCCAGAGGTACACTGGACTATAATCGACTGAAGATCAAATCAATGCATGAGACACAAATCGTAACTGCAACTGGGTTCTTAGTATTAAGTTTAAAACTCTGTTTCAGAATGATACAATGATTCTAACCCTGTTCATTACTCGGACTGTATATATATATGTCTATCACAACCATGTCAAATGAATGTACATTCGGAATTCGGCTGTTTCTGCTTTTATTACATCGAGCTTTTTTTCAAAATGTTTCTATCCTAACTGATCAAAAAGAACAAAAACTAAATCAAGATAGAATGAGCTGCTGTTTCTGCCTTTGTCGCCAGTGTGCCATGCTTTGACCTGGGTTGACCGCGCATGTAGGAGAGTCGATCTGGCTGTAAGATAGGTGTTTGTCCATGCTTGGACATTCTACTTTTCATCCATGCCTTTCGTTCTCGCCCAGCTGTTGTGCCACATGTCAAACAATGAGCTCATTACAGGATGTTGGAACTTCCTGTAACCATTTCACCAAAAACTTCTAATTCTTCAACATAAAATCCCTAAATCAATTCCAATGCATTTTAATAACTATAAGACTATTAATAATTAATTTTCAAGGATTCTAAGGAATATATGATGAAAAGGAATGGGTAAATGATGTGTTTTTAGGAGGAAAAAGGGTCTTGGGATGATACCAACATGGAGTCAAAAGAAGATGGCTCAACTGGATTTAGTTTTTTAACAAATGATGACTTCACAGGGCAAGATAGCTAAACAGGGAGCAAATAGAGACTTAAAAAGATGGAATGGACTTAAAAGGGATGAAGGGAAATTAAGAATCCTTCAACATGTTTTAAGAGGAGGGAACTTGGATGATCACCAATAAAGAGAAATTAAGAATTCTTTACTAAATGATCAAAATGAGTAAACTAGGAAACAAGAGCAATTAAGAATTCACTTCTTATGCTAGTTTTCAAGAAAACATTTAGAATAAAAACGATTGAAGACAGATTTCACTTAAGAACTCCCTGAATTATTTTTTTTCATTTTGATATTCAGATATGAAACACAATTGATATAATAAACAAGAAAACAATAATACATGAGATATAAGATACTTATTTGTCTGGTGTTTGACACATGAATCCTGCAAAAAGTCCTTTGCATTAATTCTTCATCCAGCCAGCCATGCAATATTTTTCCAACAAAACTTTATTCCAAAGTGTTATAGACATTTTTGTGCCTTACAGCTCTAAGCATGAAATGTCCATAATCCAAGGGATCCAAAGTCCCTAAAAGTGTTGTTCCTGCCCCTAAAGGAACAAGGTCAACCAATGACAGCTTCTCCCAGAAGTTCTCCACCAGAAACTGCTCAAAACTAGTCAAATCAGGATCAATTCAGAAGCTCCACTAGCTGCCTGCGTTGCAAAGCACCCAAATACACTGTCTAGGTGTGTTGCAACGCACTTGAATGCACTACCCAGGTGTGTTGAGTGGGAAATGACAAGTGGCAAAGTCATTCAACGAGGTGGAGAGACAATGGAGGCTTCCAGAATCTTCTCCAATGACACTTGCCTCACTGAATTCGACCAGTGATGAGTAAGAGGCTCTCAGTCTCCAAGTGGAAGCAAGAACTGACAGAGAGAAGCCACAAGTCAAAACATAAGCTGACTCATCCTCTCTTCTTACATCTATATATGGATCCCTCATCCCAGAGATCCGGAGGCTGGAATTTTGTACTTTGCAAAGAATTGTTGTTGGTTTGAGATTGAGATTAGTACATTGGGTGATTTATGCTTTGTTGGAGGTGAGGAAGGGATTCCTTTGCTGGGAGGTAGACGCTGGATCGGGACTCACTTGGTTGTATCTCCTCTTGGACTTTCTTATCATATCAATAAAACTATTTGTGTTTCTTCTACATGCTTGTATATCAGTGATGTTTTGTTATATTTGCATGTTTAGCTTAATCTGATCCTGAGCTTTTTATGAATGTAAATCTATATCTTCGTGTAGTTTCTCTCTTCTGTGATCTTGCAGGAATTTAGTGAAGCTAGGCCAGTAAGGGAGCAGGCAGCGGGAAGCGAACAAAGGGAAGAGCGACTGGATCAACAAACTAGCGAAAGACACAGGTTAGTTACATCCTTCCTCTTCATTTGCATTTCATAAAGAAGAATACTCAAGCAATTTTCCTTGTTTGTTGCTAAGGCACTGTCACACCTTAGAGTGGGATAGGGGCGTTCTGAATAGATACTTTTCCCAACAACAAATTGGCGACTCCACTGGGGACCGAACCCAGAATCTCTGGTTTCACCTTTTTCAGAGGACGTTAACTGGTCCGGCAGCAAAATGGTATATCGAATTGCCTAGAGCTTCATTCGACAACTTCAGTACCATAGCCACAACCTTTTTAACCCATTTTCAGTTACCGATAAGGTACGAAACGGGAACCGAACTTCTTACCAACTTCAAACAAACGACGGCCACTCACATATCTGATCATATACATGAATGGCGACGTCGTCGTAGAATGGTGAAAACGTATGTTCCCGATCAGCTTTTAGCTGAATGGTTTATTAAGTCATTACTTCCTTCCATCACGAAAGATGTGGCAAAAGGGGGAGTCATCACAGAAGAGCAAGTTATCGCTCGTGCGCAATATTTGGACTTGATTTACACTCAGTCTGGCATGATCTACGATAAAATACCCGATGCCCCTAGACCGGAATTCTTAGTTCCTCCTCCTCCTAAATCAAACAATGACTCTCATGCCATCGATGGCGTGATTGGCGCGACAGACACGAAATCGACAAAGGCTACATCTAAAAAGGCCTGTAAGGTTTCTAGTCAAAATGCAAATGAGGAACTTCTTGCCTCGGAAGTAAATGTCCTGTCGACTGACAAGGGTAAACAACTGAAGCAACCAGGGGGCAAGAAGAAAAAGAAAGGGAGAAAAAGGAAGCAGGATGAGTCTTCTCCTGAAAAGCCTTCTACAAACCCTTCTAGGCAAAGGAAACCCCCTGCGGGGTGTCATATATGCGATGAGGATCATCGGACGAGAGATTTTCCACATAAAGCTGAAGTTAAGAAACTCTTTAAGAGTTCAAAAACCTCAGCAGTATTGACTGATCCGTTTCCAAGCCCGGGAACCAAACTGGTTGCTAATCAAAATGCTTCCCAATCCCAAGTGCTTATGTTGTCTATCTCAAAGCAGTAAAATGATGCTTTGGCAAGGAATAAAGATTACGGGAATCCACAAGTGTGGAATAACAAGGCTAATGAACAACCTAGTAGTTCGAAAGCAACTTTGACCAAAGTTGTGCCACCCATCATTCTTGAACAAATGATAAAGTCGCCAAAGGGAGTAGTGCACAAATCAACATTTAATCCTCGTTCAAAAATAGCACAGAATTATAATATAATAGAGGACCTGGCCCAATCGCCGTCCGCTATGTCGACACTTGAGGTACCGCAAAATTGCCTCTCCCAAGAGCAAGCTTTATTATCAGCAATAGGTGGGATTGACCCAATGGATTCCAATCTTGTGGCCTTTAATCATAAAGGATATGACCCTCAGTTACCAGCTCAACTAGCTTTCCTTATTCAAGTGAAAGCCCTCAACAAAACTGTCCATCGAACAATTATTAATGAGGGGGCATCTACATGTATTATGTCGATGAGTTGCTGGAAAACTTTAGGATCTCCAACCTTGTCGCGGTCTGCGACGACGATAAAAGCATTCGACGGAAGGACATATACCCCATATGGTATCCTAAATAACTTGAAAGTTGAACTAGGAGGGAAAACAGTAGAAATAGATGTTGAAGTCATAGATGGGAATCTTGATTACAACGTCCTACTAGGAAGACCATGGATATATGCCATGGCAGCTGTTGTGTTGACCTATTTCAGAAAGATTGCATTTCCCTTTCAAGGAGGGATTACAATCATCGATCAGCAAAACTTCCTTCCCAATGGTTCTCAAGTTACTGGAAGCATTCCAATGATCCATGGAAGCAATCATTCGCTCCAAAATATCGGAGTAGGTCTCCTAAAAGACCCTACCTTAATGGGTACTTTTGCCCTACCACCTCTGAGTAATCTGGCGGAAGTGGCCACAGTGGAATATGAAACCTTCTATATCTAATGGATTTGGACGCCGAGGACGGTTCTTATCTCGTGTCAACCTTGTTAAAAATGAAACAAGGAATCTTGAGGATGGTTCTTTTACTGTGTCAACCTCATTAAAAAATGAAACAAATCCCCTTTCTCAAAGGTAAACCTTCATTCCAACCACCAAGTTGAATGCAATGAAGCTTGGGGGGCATGCACCTTGATTGGCGTTATTATGTTGGGGGCATGCAAACTTATCACGAGCAATGTTACTGTAGGGTTCAAGCTCATTAAAAAATAAACCCGCCATGAGCAGTGTTACCGCAGGGTTCAAGCTTGTTAAAAAATAAACCCGCATCGAGCAGTTTTAGCACATAGTTCATGGTCGTTAAAAAATAAACATAAGACCGAGAAAGTGTTTCAATCCGCGTTTAAGCTCATTAAAAATGAACTATCTTCCGATAAATAACCACCGTGAATGTAACATTATCAGCCATTAAAGCCTTGGTCGTGTTTGCCCCGTCACCTCCACTTTTCCATTGGCCGATCATTCACCTCCATTTGATTGTTTACCCATTTTGAGGAATAGCTGCGAAGAGTGATTTCACTAGCCATCCTTGTGACTCTGCCGTGCTTGGAAAATTCCAACCCTTACCTGGAATCAGCTGCTACCCATTTTATCACTCGTTCCTCAAAAGACGAGTCTTCTTTAAGTTCTTTTCATCTGACTCGTAAAATATGAAAAGATTGCCGAGTTTTGGCCTTCCAGCTCGTTAAAGCGACAGGAAGAGCTATCCCTCCTCTAGATTTTAATCTTTTTGGACCTGAGGGATTATTGCACAAAAAGATCGAGCGCTTTTTTTGTTCGGCTCGTTAAAACTATCGAAAATTCATCCCTTCTGTATTCTTTTATACTTTTTCGGACTTAACGGATTAGATGACGAAAAAGGAATTCCGGAGTTAACTTTACGTACCTTTTCAGACTCTCTAAAAATGAAAAGGACCGAGTTATCTTTGTCGTTAGACTCGTTAAAAATATTAATAGCGACAAAATTGTCTTTAGACGAGAACGAGTTTCACTATCGCTAGGCTCGTTAAAACATAGTGATGGGTTTGCCCGAAGGGCAAATTATAGAACAAGCATATGTTATCCTCCTCAAGCTTGACAAAAATAAAGAGGTACTGGTCAGCAATGACTGGGGAAAAATTGGGAAGAAACTCAAAGAACCTTTATTGGTAGCAAGTCGCTCTTGAACATGAAACTTCCACTCCGTGCCTGAGTCGGGTTGGGTTGTTTCATTCACCGGTCACATCACCATGGCTCGCCATACCATCCACCTTTGGGGTAAATGCTACCAATTCATCATATAAGTGTCACCGATATGTTCAAGAGAAGTCATCCAGAGAAGTCAACCATGTCCCATCCACTACCATACATTATACTTCATTCTTTCATGACCGCCACCCTGAACCATATATCATCAGATCGTTTTCACCTCCATAAAAATCATTTTCTCCGTTCCGTGTCACTGATGTGGGATACATTAAGGCCCTCCTTTGACAGATCGCTTCTTGTCGACATCAGCTCATTATCCAAGAAGTTGATCTAGGAACACCCCCTTCAGTACTTTGAAGCTTGCATGCCTCAATGGCAAGTTTCTCACTTCCGGCGACAGGTATACATCAATGACCTTCGACCGAAAGATTTTGCGTGGTGTTCGACGCCAAGCCCTTTATTCACACCACGTGAATTGTACTGCAGTACCTTGAGGGTCATTATCATTATCGGTGATTCCTCTCGCGCTTGTTAACAATTTACGTCATTGATTGGTAATCAAGCGATGTCTTTCCATGTTCGACTTCAAAACATTTCTCACATGGATCGACTTGTACATAGAGTGAAGATCGGACAAGATTGAAGACCCCGGATCTAGTTTCATCCATCCAGGCTGCGATATATATTCAGAAAAAATAAAGACATTGACATGTACAACACTGCAGAACAGATAATCATCCTACCAAAAGGATGATGATTTCATCAGAATCATCAGTCTACCATCAGACGATTGTCTGTCCTATGTACATAAAAATGAATTTATAAAGCTGAGCATGGGAATGCCCGCCTCATCTAGATCATGAAAACAATATGAAAATAATGTATTGTATTGTATCTTATTACAGGTCTCCTCCCAGCATTGAAAGAACTTCGGATCCTCCTAATAAAGCATTTCACCCGATAAACGACCTCATACTTTAGGGGGCAACTATTATAGACATTTTTGTGCCTTACAGCTCTAAGCATGAAATGTCCATAATCCAAGGGATCCAAAGTCCCTAAAAGTGTTGTTCCTACCCCTAAAGGAACAAGGTCAACCAATGACAGCTTCTCCCAGAATTTCTCCACCAGAAATTGCTCAAAACTAGTCAAATCAGGATCAATTCAGAAGCTCCACTAGCTGCCTGCGTTGCAAAGCACCCAAATACATTGTCTAGGTGCGTTGCAACGCACTTGAATGCACTACCCAAGTGCGTTGAGCGGGAAATGACAAGTGGCAAATTCATTCAATGAGGTGGAGAGACAATGGAAGCTTCCAGAATCTTCTCCAATGACACTTGCCTCACTGAATTCAACCAGTTATGAGTAAGAGGCTCTCAGTCTCCAAGTGGAAGCAAGAACTGATAGAGAGAAGCCACAAGTCAAAACATAAGCTGACTCATCCTCTCTTCTTACATCTATATATGGATCCCTCATCCCAGAGATCCGGAGGCTGGAATTTTGTACTTTGCAGAGAATTGTTGTTGGTTTGAGATTGAGATTAGTACATTGGGTGATTTATGCTTTGTTGGAGGTGAGGAAGGGATTCCTTTGCTGGGAGGTAGATGCTGGATCAGGACTCACTTGATTGTATCTCCTCTTGGACTTTCTTATCATATCAATAAAAATATTTGAGTTTCTTCTACATGCTTGTATATCAGTGATGTTTTGTTATATTTGCATGTTTAGCTTAATCTGATCCTGAGCTTTTTATGAATGTAAATCTATATCTTCGTGTAGTTTCTCTGTTCTGTGATCTTGCAGGAATTTAGTGAAGCTGGGCCAGTAAGGGAGTAGGCAGCGGGAAGCGAACAAAGGGAAGAGCGATTGGATCAACAAACTAGCGAAAGACACAGGTTAGTTACATCCTTCCTCTTCATTTACATTTCATAAAGAAGAATACTCAAGCAGTTTTCCTTGTTTGTTGCTAAGGCACTGTCACACCTTAGAGTGGGATAGGGGCGTTTTGAATAGATACTTTTCCCAACAACACAAAGTAATCAGTTTTACAGCAATGTCTAAGAATCCACACAAAATACTTCAAATGAAGAAGTATTTATACTAATTGTAAACTGAAATATCTTGAAAAATTCAAAAATAATATCTCCAACTGTTTACATTAATAGAACTTAAATAAAGGACATTCAAAACTAATGAATCTATTTGGAACTATTTCTATGGATTAATGGTGATGAAGAACATAAATTCAAATTTGGTAGCAACTCTTAGTTGATGGTGAGGCTTCCCAGTCACTAACTGCATCCTTCCTTTGTACATTCTGCGCTAGAAATTCTGCAAACTTATGGTCCCATGATATACTTTTACATCTCAATCCGTGATATATATGTAAAAAGTGAAAGAGGTTTTTTTATATTAGAATGTTTTTGAGATAAACCTCTCTCAATTTCCCAAAATTAATCTCCATATGTTCACAATATTATCTGACAAAAGATGTAAAAAACAGGACTTTGCACAAACTAAAAAATAGGCTGTGAAGACATGCACTTATCTCTCTCTTGGTAATACCTGTGTAAAACGTGAGATAGGTTTTTGTAGAATGGCCTATTAGGAATAAAAACCTCCTCCAGTTTCTCGAAATACGTCTTGTATTGGCCACAATAGTTTCTGCAATGTTATGCAACCAACTCACAAAATAGAAGAAGAGGCATATAAACGACTTCAAAATAAGCCTCTTTGAGGGGGAAAACTCCTTTACATTACACAAATTAATAATTCTTCGATGATTCAAATGAAAAAAACCTCCTTTCTATATATAGGAGTCTAAGAGGTCACAATATAATAATATTCGACATAATAATAATGTAAGGGAAGAACAATAACAATAGGGGGCTACACTAATAATAATTAGGGAACGCACTAGTGTTATAGGGACCTTACATGCCCCTCTCCTTCAAAATATCGTTGTCCTCAATACTTGAGGAGTTTTGGATGCTTCTATATAAAATTATCATCCTTCCATGTGGAAACTTCCATGAGTAAGTTCTTCCACTTGATGAGATACTCTGAAAGTTATCGATTTCGTAGTTGTCAAGTTGTCATTTCAATGACTGATTCAGGTTCTAATATGATTTTTCCTTCCTCATCAAGTTCTAGTAATATTATTTGAACTAGGATATTTTCACCTATAACCTTATTTAAGCATGAAACATGGAAAACTGGGTGCACTCGGGAAGATGTAGAGAGCTCCAATTTGTATTACATAGTACCAATCATTTGCAACACATTGTAAGGACCATAATAATTTGATGATAATTTATTATCCTTCTTAGCTTGCTTGAGGGACATTTTTTTATATAATTGCAGATGTAAAAATACCCAGTAACCTACATCAAAACTTCTTTCGCTCTGATGTTGATCTTCCTATTCTTTAATTGTGTATGTTTATCAGATACAAAGAAATGAAGATATCCTTCCAAACATTTGTTCACTATCTCAGTTTTCCCATCCGATTGAGGATGATAAGATGAGATATGATCTACTTGAGCACCCAGACAAGAAAATAATTTAGTCCAAAAATTTCCAATGAAAAAAGGATCTCTATTGCTTACAATAATCTTTGGGTTTCCATGTCGATTTTGAATTGTTTCCATAAATGTAATAGAAGATGTATTGGCTTTAAATGGATGATATAACGCACAAAAGTGTGCATACTTGGTAATTCTATCAACTAAGACCATGATGACACTATTTCCTTTGGACTTGGGTAAACCTATGATAAAATCCATTGAAACCTCCTCCCAACATTGATTTGGAATGGATAAAGGTTGTAACAAACCTGGGGTCTTAATTGTCTCAACTTTATTTTTTTTTCAAACCAAACATTCCGCCACAAACTTTTTAATATCATATTTAAGTCCATCCCAAAAAATTCCTTCTTAACCTTGTGGTAAGTTTTTAAAATCCTGAGTGCCCTCCTAAGGGAGAGGTGTGCAATTCCCAAAGTATCTTTTGTTTGAGTGAGGAATTCTTAAAAAGGTACAAGCGATCTTTGTACCATAATGAATCATTATTCCAGTTGAATGTATCAGATGTAATAGGATCTTGCTGGAAATTTTGAATGAATGTCGACACTTCTTCGTCATTCTTCCATTCATCCCTTGCTTCGGTTATCCAATCAGGTTTGATAATAGAAATGGCATGAAGAAATGCTTCCACATCCTATTCCTTTCTTGAGAGTGCATCTACAACAACATTTTTCTTCCCTTTCTTCTAGATGATTCAAAAGTCATAACCCAACATCTTTGTGACCCATTTTTACTACTCTTCTGAAGATAATATTTGTTCTAAAAAGTATTTAAGACTATAATGATCTATTTTTACCTTGAAGTTCCCTCCCATTAGGTAAGGTTGCCATTTCTTAAGTGCATGTAGTATTGCCAACATTTCCTTCTCATAAATAGCTTTGTGTAAATACTTTCCTTTGATTGCACGACTTTAAAAAGCAACAAGTATTCCTTCTTGGATTAAAACAATACCAATTCCATTTTTGATGCATCACATTCCACAATAAAGGTTTTTGTGAACTGTGGTGTAGCTAAGCCTGGTGCTTGGCACATTGGCTCTTTAAGATGCTCAAAGGACTTACTTACTTCTGGAGTCCAAGAAAATGCATATTTCTTCAGTAATTTTGTTGGAGGTGTTGCTATTCTCCCATAATTCTTAACAAACATGTGATAATACCCTGTAAACCCGAGAAATCCTCGCAGATGCTTTGTGGATGTGGGTATTTTCCATAAAAACATTTAGGGGCAAAATTTAAGGGGTTTTATGTTTTGGAGGGGCCAATATTTTATATTACACCCATTTTATATAGTTAGCCCAAAAATAATTTAGAAAGTAGATAATTATTATATTTTAGCCAATAAAAAATAAGCGTAAATAAGCCATTAACCCCTGATTTCCCTGGTTTTGCAGATCATATTGTTTCCATCCCCCGATTTCATGTCGCATTTGTTTCTAATCGCCTTGATTTCCAGTAATGGAACTGGTTAGGGGATATTTTGCCATATACCATTCTGGAAATCAAGGGTAGGGTTCAAGTTATTTTTCCTCCAAAGAGAAGGGTTATTGACTCTTCTATTAGGTCTTTGAAGGTTGTTGTTTCACTTATTCTTCTATTGGGGTTTCGAAGGTTGTTGTTTCACTTCTATTGTATCCGATTCGGAGAATAGTGACTGATGGTTCCCAATATCTCCCTCAATTGAGCCAGTTTGTAGGATCTTAACCAAGCACCGAATGATCTTATTGAATGATGGAATGTGGGTGACCAAATTCACACTAGATTTTAGGGGTTTTCCATTTGATTCATTTGTATAAACTAGTATGTTTAGAGTACACTCCTCATTGTTGAGCTGCGGGTGTGTAGGAGTCTCCTATCTCAATAAATTTTTTTACCAGAGATTCTCCTACATATTAGATATTCTTGTTCTCTGTATATTCTCTTCGATTCAAGACCAATTCAGCAGAGCCTAATTTAGCAATGTGAAGGAAGCATAGGACTAGTGAGCCACAAAAATACTAAAAACATTTATAGTTTACTAGTCACCTGTGAATTTCTTTGTACCTTGAAAAACGTAATCAGGGACCACACCTTGATCAGATTTTCCTTGGAATCAGACCTCCTATTTCTTTCACAATAAACTATAGACGGACATATCCAAATTGTGTAAGAAGGCTCCTATCTGTGGTGATGTCGCATATATTTGACAGGATTATGTTCATGTACTCGCATCAGAATGGTTTACCCGACCTTGACCTGTAGTGATCTACTTGTTGGACATTACCATCAACCTGGAAAAAGCGAGTTAGGCTTTAATACATGATAGCTAAGGTTTTGTTTATTTGTATTCATTGTTTAGTTGGTTTCTTGAAGGATTAATTGATAGCAGAAATTCAGAGTATCATTGGATAGTGGATTTTAGTAACAATGGTTGTAGAATCTTATGAAATACATATCTCGGATTGTACTGCTGAAATTTGAAGCATATTTTTAATTTGGAAAATTGGTTTTACACTATCTTTTCAATAATACCTTATGTATGTGATGAAAAAATTGGAAGTTGTAATTTGAGCAGAACTATAATTATGGGGATGCATCGAATTTTCATGCCAAATGTTGGATCAAATGCTGAAAAGATATGTAGTTTCATGGAATGAAATTCTTGTTGGATATGCCCAGAATGAGTATGCCAGCGAAGCCCTAGATCTCTCCAAACAAATGCATCTGGATATTATGAAACCAGCTCACAAAAAGATAGAAAAGATAGATCAACACCTTAGAAATAAGCCTCTTTGAGGGGGCAACCTCCTTTACATTACACAAATGAACAATTCTTGGATGATACAAATGAAAAGACCTCCTTTATATATATAGGAGTCTAAGGGGTCATAGTATAATCAGAGCTCACATGACAATAATAATGTAAGGGCATAATAATAACAATAGTGGGTTTCTATTGGGCACAATAATAACAATATGGGGACTACATGGGCACAACAATATAATAAGCGAGTTGTACTAATAAAAATAATGGGTTACACTAGTAGTATAGGGGCCTAACATGCCCCTTTCCTTCAAAAAGTGTTATCCTCAATGCTTGAGTAGTTCTTGATACTTCTGTATAAAATTCTTGTCCTCCCATGTGGAATCTTCAGCGGGTAAGTTCTTCCACTTGATGAGATAGTCTAAAATTGATCGATTTCGTAGCTCCTAGGTTCTTGTTTCTGTGATTGCTCCAGGTTCCAATATGATTTTTCCTTCCTCTTCAATTTCTTCCAATATTGTTTGAATTGGGATCTTCTGCAACTTTTGAATGAGCGGCCACACTTCTTCGTCCTTCTTCCATTCATTTCTTGCTTCGTTTATCCAATTTGGCTGGATCATAGAAATAGCACAATAAAATGCTTCCACATCCTCATCATTTCTTAAGAGTGCATCAACAATAACGTTTTTCTTCCCTTTTTTTGTAGATGATTTCAAAATCATAACCAAACATATTTGTAACCCATTTTTTCTTTTGTTCTAAAGATAATCTTTGTTCTAAAAAGTATTTCAAACTATCATGATCCAATCTTACCTTGAAGTGTCTTCTCATTAGGTAAGATTTCCATTTCTTAAGTGCATGTAGTATTGCCAACATTTCCTTCTCATCAATATCTTACTTGAGATGTAGCCGTAAAAATACCCAATCGCCTACATCAAAACTTCTTTCACTGCGATGTTGATCTACCAGTTGTTTCATTCGATTCTGCACCAAAGTGGCATTATCCTTTAAAAGTTGGAGAACTTGTTGTTGAAGCTCGATGTGATCTTTCAGTACTTGAACCTTTTTCTTCTTGATATGTCCTTCTATCTTTAGAGTTTGAGGAGTGGTAATTTCTTCCAATGCTTTACAAGATATGGTTGGATTCATTTCTTGATGCTCGATGTGATCTTTCACTTCTTGAACATTTTTCTTCTTGATATGTCCTTCCATCTTGATAGTTTGAGGAGTGGTAATTCCAGCCAATCCATTACAAGATATGGTTGGATTCATTTCTTCCTTTTTGATGTGATCTTTCACTTCTTGAATCCTTTTCTTCTTGATATGTCCTTCTATCTTGAGAGTTTTAGGAGTGGTAATTCTTGCCAATGCTTTACAAGATATGGTCGGATTCATTTCTTCTTTCTCTGGGGTTGGTTCCTAGCATATATCCTCTTATTTTGATGTTTCTTGATACTTTTCTTCCTCCTCTTCATAATCTATCTAAAATAATTTCTTCTCAGCACACTTATGACCTTTAGTGCATTTGCTATCACAATTCTAACAAAGCCCTTTTTCTCTTTTTTCTTCCAGTTGTTGTGGTGTCACCCTTGTAGGTTGTGGAAGGCTGGGAGAAAAAACACTTCCATGTTTATAGTTGTGAGGAGTAGACTTCCTTGTTTCCATAGTTTTTCTTTCCACTTTGTAGCAAAGCCCTTTTTCTATTTTTTCTTCCAATTGTTGTGGTGTTGCTCTTTGTATCCTCATAATGTGCTATCATTTCCTCCGTGAAAATTGACCACGTAACAAGTTGTTTACGAGAACAAAGCCTTTTATACCATAAAAGTTAATCCAACTCTAAATATGAAGATGCAATACATACCTTTTGGAATAGTGGTACACCATGAAGATCAAAATATTTCTCCATCTGTAGTATCCAATTTACAGGATCCTTGCCATCAAACTTCCTCATATCGCCTTTTCTTGATTTTAGGAGCACGATCTTGAAACGATTGTAACTCTAGAATTTCAGATCTTCCCGTTCTAAAATTGTGATGTGCAGTAGCCCTCTGCGTCCTCTTTCCAATGTCACCAGTCTGATCAAATTTGGATTCTCCAATAAAGAGTTATGCACATTCTCCCAAGATGACTTGATTATATACCTTTTTAGAAGAGCGAACTTGTATGAAGTGCCACGTGTCACTGTTTTGACCTTCGGATCTAAAAAATATACACATGGAACTATAGTATGTCTTCTTTCTGTAACTCCTTATGAAATTTTCATCTGATGCTCAAAACAGAAGTTATGAGGATTTTACCTAGGTCACCTGTTTGGAATGAAATTCGGGAGTCTGCAAAAAATCCAACTTCCTCAGATTATATCTCCGTGAATATAGTGCAAAAATCTCTGAAATTTGGACCCAAGGTTTAGAACAATTTTGGCCCAAATGGGGTTTTTTTAAAGCATCTAAAACATCGCAGAAAAAATGTTATAGTGCAAATGCCACGATGACCTGTTTGGAGCAGCGAAACCCTATAATCCAAAGCTTTGATACCAAATGTTATGAAACCGGCTCACAAAAAGATAGAAAATATAGATCAACACCTTAGAAATAAGCCTCTTTGAGGGGGAAACCTCCTTTAAATTACACAAATGAACAATTCTTGGATGATACAAGTGACAAGACCTCCTTTAGATATATAGAAGTCTAAGGGGTCATAATATAATCAGAGCCGACATGACAATAATAAGGTAAGGGCACAATAATAACAATAGTGGGGTTCTATGGGACACAATAATAACAATATGGGGACTACATGGGCACAAAAATATAATAAGGAGGTTGTACTAATAACAATAAGGGGTTACACTAGTAGTATAGGGGCCTAACATTGGCGAACATGAAAACTAGTTCAGTAATGATGGCTTCTTTAATCTAGGTGTGTGCTCATTTAGGAGCCTTACCACAAGGCCAATGGATCCATGAATACATTGTTCAAAATATAGGGTTTGAGCGAGATGTGTTTGTGGCGCTTTCTCTAATAACAATGTATTCCAAGTGTGGGAGTAGAGAGATCACACACCAAGTTTTTGACAAAATTCCTGAAAGAGATGTTGTATTATGGAATGAAAAGATTGATGGATATGTTGAGAATGGAAATGTTAATGTACCTTTAGCACTCTTACATGAAATTCGGCTTGCACAAGTTAAACTTGTCTCGGTCACCATGTTGAATGTGGCACAAGCATGTGGTCATTCAGGAGCCCTATGGTGTTGTAAGTGGATTCATGCTTATGTTAATAAAAGGGGATTCAACTTAGGTGATGCTTTTGGGACTACTCTAATAGACATGGATAGAAAATGTGGGAGTATAGAAATTGCACACCAATTATTTGACAAAATGCTAAAGAGAAATGTTGTCTCATGGACTACAATGGTCGTTGGGTATGCCCATCTTTGATGTGTTAATGAGGAATTAACATTTTTATATCAAATGCGGTTAACATACATGAAACTGGACTCAATAACCATGGTGCATGTTCTTCTTACATGTGTCCTAGTGGGAGCTTTGCAACAGAGCAAGTGGGTTCATGGCTATATAGTTAAAAGTGGATTTGATTCAGATGTTGTGGTAGAAAATAACCTTATAAATCTCTATGCAAAATATGGAAGCATAACTACTGCACGCCAACAAATTGAAAAAATGTCTAAAAGAGATGTTTTTTCTTGGAATGCAATGATTGTTGGCTATGCTGAAAGTGGACATGCAATTGAATCAATAACACTTCTTAATCAAATGCAGCTAGAGTATATGAAATCTAATTATGTTATTATGGTGAGTATGGTCTCAACATTTCTTTATCTATAAATTCTACATCAATGCAAGTGGATCCATGGTTATATCATTAAAATATGATTCAAGTGAGATGTGCATGTGGGAAATTCCCTTATAGACATGTATAGCAAAGTGGGAAGCATAAATTTTTCATTCTATTTCTTCAAAAAAATGCCTATAAAAGATGTGGTCTCATGGACAACAATGATTGTAGGATATGTAATGCATGTCTACGGTGATGATGCCGTTGCTTTATTTTGGCAAATGCAACATATATGAGTGCAACTTGATGGAATCACTTTCGTGTGTGTCTTAGATGCATGCAGGTCTGATTGATAAGGGATGGAAACTATTTGATAGCATGATTCAATATTGTTTTATTACACCCAAGATTAGGCACTATGTCTGCATGGTTGACCTTTTTGGCCACTCTAGGCTTATGGATAAGGCATATGATTTTATTGAAAATATGCCAATAGAACCTAGTATTAGTGTATGAGTTGCAGAACACCTTCTTGACTTGAAGCCTAAGAATTCTACATGTTATGTGAGTTTGTCAAACATCTATGCTACCGTTGGCAAGTGGGATGATGTATAAAAGGTGAGAACAATAATAAGAGAGAAGGCGTTGAAGAAGACTCCAAGATTTAGCTCGATTTAGGTAAACAACAACGTGCATAAATTCTTTGTGGAAGAAAAATTACATCCAAAATCTAAGAAAAATTATAGAATTGTAGATTCTTTATATGGGGAGTTGGAGGCAGTAGAGTATGTGCCTAACAAAAATTTGTTCTGCATGACGTAGAAGAGGAAAAAGAAGAACATCTGCTATACAATCATAGTGAGAAGTTGGGTATTGCATTTGGGCTTATCAATAGATATCCAGGAATCCCTATCTGAATTATGAGAAACCTTTCATGTAGGCAACAATGCCATAGTGCTCAAATTCTCTGTGGAAGAAAAATTACATCCAAAATCTAAGAAAAATTCTAGAATTGTAGAATCTTTATATGGGGAGTTGGAGGCAATAGGGTATGTGCCTAACACAAATTTGTTCTGCATGACGTAGAAGAGGAAAAAGAATAACATGTGCTCTACAGTCATAGTGAGAAGCTGGGTATTGCACTTGGGATTATCAATAGATATCGAGGAATCCCTATCTAAATTATGAGAAACCTTTCATGTAGGAAACGATGCCATAGTGTTCCACAGAGCAATGAAACACATAAAATATTGCAGAAATATAAACGCAAAAACACATAAAACAAGAGAGACACAGATATACATGGTTCACCCAGTTTGGGCTACGTCCACGGAGAAACAACAAGTCCTTCCTTTTATTATATTATCCAGCAAATTAAAGAGATACAACCTACAGTAGATCCATCGTAACACCCTCTTCGCTCTCAATCTCCTCTCTCTTCCTCACACAGAATACAGATCTGCATAATGCAATACAATTCCCTCATATATAGTGAGGGGTTGCCTTCTAGGGAAAAAACCCTAAATTAAACATAACTTCTACCGTCTGATCATCCACCGAATGAACGACCCAGATTGACTAGAAATTACTAGACTTTTACAAGGAAATTTTACATCTATTTTTCTGGCTTCGAGGGTGCTGCCCCCAAACCCTCGCCGGGGGACCGCTAGCCCCAGGACCCTCATGGGGGGGACAAGTCCCCCCTGCACCCCCCCACATGGAGGGGTGTATAGTCTTCCTAGGGTATACATCCAGCTGAAAACTTTGAATACAGAAGATAATCAAGCTCCACACCCAACAATCTCCCACTTGGAGATTGATTATAGCATCTCCACCGCTACTTCATTTGCTAGACAATGACTTCACTTGGACCTAGCTATTTCTCATCTTCTTCATCATACTTGAAGATCAATTGAAACTAAGTGGATACTCAGTTTCTCCCTGGTTGCAACTTTTGTTAACATATCTGCAGGATTCTGGCTAGTGTGTATCTTTTCCAGCTTCAACTATCCATCTTCCAATGTTGACCGTATGAAATGGTACTTGAGTTGTATATGTTTAGTCTTGGAATGAAATGCAAAGTTCTTTGCAAGATGTATGACACTCTGGCTGTCACTGTATAACCTGCGCAACTCCTGCTTCTTGTCCAATTCATCCAGAAACCTTTGTATCCAAATCATTTCTTTACTAGCCTCTGTAGCAGGAACATACTTTGCTTCTGTTGTTGAAAGTGCAACAACACTTTGGATTTTTGAAACCCAACTAGTAGCTGTTCCACCTACAGTAAACACATACCTTGTAGTGCTCCTCCTATTATCTCTATCACCTGCCATATATGCATCAACATATCCCTGTAGAGCAATGTTTGAACCACCAAAGCATAATGCTTGATTTGTGGTACCTCTCAAATACCTGAGAATCCACTTAACTTCCATCCAATGTTATTTTCTTGGATTATTCATGTACCTGCTTAAAACTCCCACTGCATGTGCAATATCAAGGCTTGTGCAGACCATTGCATACATTAAGCTTCCAATTGTTGATGCATATGGAACTTTAGACATATGAGAAATTTCTTCCTGAGTCTTTGGACAAGCCTCCTTACTTAATTTGAAATGGCTAGCCAAAGGTATACTAACTGGTTTTGCATTCTGCATATTAAACCTTTTCAAAACCTTTTCTATGTACTCACTTTGAGACAATGTTAATTTGTGATTCTTCCTATCTCTAGTTATTCTCATACCAAGGATTTGTTTTGCAGCACCCAAATCCTCCATTGCAAATGAGTTTGCCAATTTCCTTTTGAGCACATTTATTTCCTACATGTTAGAACTTGCAACAAGCATGTCATCTACATACAATAAGAATATAATATAGCTGCCATCATTTTGCCTTTTGAGATAAACACAATGATCAGAGTAACATCTAGTATAACCTTGTTCAGACATAAACCTGTAAAATTTTAGATACCACTGCCTTGGAGCTTGTTTTAAACCATACAAGCTATTCTTCAACCTGCACACTAGTTTTTCCTTCCCTTTTACCTCATATCCTTGTTGTTGTTGCATATATGGCTTTTCCTCCAAATCCCCATGGAGAAAGGTTGTCTTTACATCTAACTGCTCAAGATGCAAATCTTCAGCTGCTACTAGACTTAAAATAGTTCTAATTGAAGTCATTTTAACAACAGGGGAAAATATTTCATCAAAATCAATACCTTTCCTCTGTGCAAACCCCTTCACTACAAGTCTAGCTTTGTACCTCCGTTTTCCTCCATCTTCTTCCTTCAACCTGTAAACCCATTTATTCTACAATGTTGTTTTACCTGTAGGAAACTTGACTAAATTCCAAGTCTAGTTAAGTGCTAAGGAGTCCATCTCTTCTTTCATGGCTTGCTCCCACTTCTTCCTAGTTTCTACCTGCACAGCTTCTTTATAACATTCTGGTTCACCAGAATCAATCAACAATACATAATATAATGAAGGAGAGTATCGTTCAGGGGGTCTACTTATCCTGGTAGATCTTCTAACACCACTTTCAGGTGTTTGAAGTGCTTGTTGCTGTTGTGGTTGTTGTTTTGGCTGTTGATCATTATGATTTTCAGGCACCATCACGTTTCTTGCGATATCGTCAAGCACTGTGTATTATCTGTTTTCTTTTTCTTGTTTCCTTTCCTGCAACTGATTCTTATACAAGACCTTTTCATTGAATATTACATCTCTACTCCTATTGATTTTTTGATTTTCATAATCATATAAGCAATAACCAAAATCATTAACACCATATCCAATAAAGGTACATTTCTTTGATTTTTCCTCAAGCTTTGTTCTATTTTCTTTGTTAATGTGGACAAAAGCTTCACAGCCAAAAGTATTTAAAAATGAGTAGTTTACCTTTTTACCTGTCCATGCCTCCTCTGGAATAGCACCATCCAAGGAAATTGAAGGCCCTCTGTTTATTAGATAAACAACAGTATCTACAGCATCTGCCCAAAATTGTAAAGGCAATCCTGCATGCAATCTCATGCACCTTGCACGCTCCATGATCATCCTGTTCATCCTTTCTGACACACCATTTTCTTGTGGTGTTCCTGGAACTATCTTCTCTCTGCGAATTCCATTCTCTAAACAGTACCTATCAAACTCTTTGTTGCAATATTCACCTCCATTATCTAATCTGAGACACTTCAACCTTTTCCCTGTCTCATTTTCAACCAAAGCTTTACATTTCTTGAAAGTATTAGATATATCAGATTCATTTTGAATACAATAGATCCATGTTTTTTTGGTTGCATCATCAATAAAAGTAACGTAATAACGAGAGCCACCAAGAGATGATACCTGAGCAGGTCCCCATACGTCTGTATGCACAAACTCTAATTTTTCGCTCTTCTTTTCTTTCCCAACTCTAAGGAATCTAACTCTCTTTTGTTTTCCATGAACACAATTCTCACAGAATTTTAAATCAACATGCCTCAAACCTGGCAACAAATTTCTTGAGTGAAGAATCTGCATCCCCTTCTCACTCATGTGCCCAAGCCTATGATGCCACAATATTGTATCTTCTCCTGTAGAGGTTAAAGCATTAATAGAATTAGAAATACCATTGCATAAATACAATCTACCAACCTTTTGTCCTTTCGCTATTACCAAGGATCCTTTAGTGACCTTCCAGGTTTTATCTGTGAAAGTAGTTATGCAACCTTCACCTCCCAGCTGCCCTATTGAAATCAGATTTTTCTTCAGGTTTGGAACATGCCTTACCTTCTTCAATATCCACTGATTTCCATTTTGTTGTTTTATGAAAACTATACCCATTCCAACAATTTTACAAGGTTTATCATCACCTAATGGAACTTGTCCAAAATCTTGTTGAACATAATCATGAAAATGTTTCTTATCAGGTGTGACATAGAATGAGGCCCCTGAATCTACCACCCAGGCATCAATAATATTTTCTAATGAAAGAATCAAAGCATCTTGCAACACATCACCTGTTACATTCACTTCATGATTGGTTTCTTGCTGCGCATCTCCTTCTTTTCCCTTCCGAGACTTGCAGTCTTTCTTCAGGTGTCCTTTCTTCCCGCATTTCCAACACAGTATCCCTGATCTGGACTTGGATCTACCTTTTCTTGACTTACTGCGATATCCTGGGCACTTTCCTCTTTCCATTTTTCTTCCCCTAGTCTCTGCAGTCAAAGCATTACGTGATGTCTCATTGCAGCTTTTCCATCGCATTTCCTCGCTAAGGATTGCACCGACAACATCTTCAAACTTTAAAGTACTAGATCTGGAGATAGAGTTACTAACGGCCATAACTAAACCATTCCAAATTTCTGGCAATGAGCACAGAAATAACAGAGCCCTAACTTCATCATCAAAATTTACCCCTATAGAACTTAACTAACTTGTTACTGTATTAAAATCATTTAAATGATCTACAACAGATCCACCTTTTGACATCTTCATATTAAATAAATGCTTCATAAGAAATACCTTATTTGAGGCCAAGGGTTTTTCATATAATTTGGCCAATGCCGACATTAAACCATGTGTTGTCATTTCCTTTGAAATATTAAACGCTACGGACACCGCCAGGCACAGCCGTATTGTTCCAAGTGCCTTTCTGTCCAGAATATCCCATTCTGTTTCTGTCATACTCGTCGGCTTCTTTGTCTTTCTGCTCAATGGTAGGTATAGATCTCTCTGATACAGATAATCTTTCATCTGCATCTTCCACAGCTGGTATTTTTGGCCATTGAATTTTTCGACCCTAAACCTACCATCCTTCGCCATTGCTCCCACACGAACCAACAACCTTTCTCTCCTGGGAGTTTATCAGCTAAATAGACCTTCGGCTCTGATACCAGTTGTTACAAAAATTATATATTACAAAGCAATGGAACACATAAAATATTGCTGAAATATAAACAAAGAAAACACATAAAACAAGAGAGACACAGATATATGTGGTTCACCCATTTTGGGCTACGTCCATGGAGAAACAAATGGTCCTTCCTTTTACTATATTATCCAGCAAACTGAAGAGATACAACCTACAGTAGATCCGCTGTAACACCCTCTTCACTCTCAATCTCCTCTCTCTTCCTCACTCAGAATACAGATCTACATTGACGCAATACAATTCCCTCATATATAGTGGGGGGTTTCCTTCTAGGGAAAAAACCCTAAATTAAACATAACTTCTACCATCAGATCATCCGCCTAATGAACGACCCAGATTGACTAGAAATTACTAGACTTCTACAAGGCAATTTTACATCTATTTTTTTTGGCTTTGGGGGCACTGCCCTCGAACCCCTGCTCGGGGACCGTTGGCCCCCAGACCCCTAGCCGGGGGGGTTTATCCCCCCCGGACCCCCACGGGGGGGACAAGTTCCCCCCGCACCCCCCCACGTGGAGGGGTGTACAGTCTTCCTAGGTTATACATCCGACTGAAACCTTTTAATACAAAAGATAATCAGGCTCCACACCCAACAAGGTATGTTCCTAACAAAAAATTGTTCTGCATGTCGTAGAAGAGGAAAAAGAAGAACATCTACTCTACATTCATAGTGAGAAGCTGAGTATTGCATTTGGGCTTATCAATAGATATCCAGGAATCCCTATCTGAATTATGAGAAACCTTTCATGTAGGCAACGATGCCATAGTTCTCCTAAGTTGATCTCTAAGTTTGTTTTCTAGTAGATTATTGTGAGGGATGCAAACCATTTTTACCATTTCAGGGGATTGTTTTCTTATGGAGGCAGTTGGTAACAAAAACTTAAAAAAGTAACATGATCGAGAAAAATCATCTACAAATAGGGTGTGCCTTTGCCTCAGGCATGTACAGGTATAATTGTGAACACATGTTTGGCTACTAAGATTCACTAACTCAAAATCGAGTTGGATAACAAGTAACAAGTATTATATCTAAGTCTCATGAACTCAAAATTGAACTTGATGACAAATAACAAATATTATGTTCAATTTCTACAGGCTTATGTATATTGCTTGCCTAGAATCAATGCTTTTAACTATAGATGGTGTTTCTATTTCTGGTAAAATATCGATGTGCATTGGATTTCACTAGGTAAATTCTTGTATGAGATGACTATATTACCTACAGTCATGAGAAATATACATAGATATCTTGTAGCATACTTAAAGTATGGTTAGTAAATTATTTTGAACCATATCTATAATGTAAAGGTTCCATTCATTATCATTATGTAGTTACTGATTAATTGTATATGTTAGAGTTATAGAATTATTGCATATGATATTCCCAAATAAACTTTTATATGGACATATTGTATCTCTGTATCAGTTGTATCACAAAAACGTGAGTTGAATTTCAATTGAGATTGTTTCCAATTTAAATAATATTAGATACTGCAAGTTAACAGATAACTTCATTGACATTTCCTTTTCTCAAAATATTTTTCAATCTATGATTATTTATATAATCATCTTAGAACTTTTATATTTTTATAGAGAAGTTAGCCATGGGAAATCTTGTAAGTGAGGGTGACGAGCGACTGACCTAGCAAGCCTGTGAAATCTTGTATGGCATGCTCTATTGCTTCCAACCCTACTTGAATGCTGTGGTGCCACTACTCTTTGACCTCTAGCGGTGTAAAGGGCTGCGCCTTCAGCCTCAACTCTGTGATCTACAAGTTGTGGTTCAACTGGATCCTCGTTGCTTCCTCCTTCGCCTCATGGAATCCACTAGCCAATTTGTGTATATGTATGCCTATTGGTACGTCTATTGTAATCTCTAGCTTAGGGACACAACAACCTTCTATCGTTGAATCTCCGTCTCATCGCGCTCCACCAGATCTGGTGCACACCATTCCAGTGGCCATGTGTCTAGTACCGTGAACACAACGTCATCTATTGCGATGAAGGGAAGTGTGGTCCACCTCTATTCTAGATCCTTCCGTGCCTTGATATACACATTTTTCATATCTGCTTTAAAGTCTGCAAAGATCTTCAGACTATCGTACACTGAGGTGGATAGGCGCGACCATTTGTTGATCTACATTTGTACGCTCACATCCATCAGTACCCAAAATATCTTGGTTTCTCAGATTCACATGGCATCCTTCATTTCCCATAGCGATGCATATTTTGTTGCCTCTGTCTAGTCCTGATCAATAGGAGTAAACTGACTATCCTTAGGCAATTCGCCTGTAACCAACAGGATGCATAAGAGTAACCACGCATAGTGGAAGGGCCTCCTGCAATGCATCAGGAACTCGTTGCAGAAGAACTACGCCCAATTGAACCGTACTCCTTTTGCACATTGCTTGGCTAGCGCGATGACCATTGCTGGTACCTCATTGCCATGGAATTTTCTGATCACCTTTCCTGCCAAAAGATGGGTCATGACACAGACCCCTTTGTTCTGAATACTAGTAATAACATATCCCCTCTGCTTTTTCTCCAATTTATATTTTTTTCATGGCCTCTGCAATCGCCATGTCTCCACTTGTGCCAACTATTTGCGCTGGGTCCCTTCCTGTACAGGGAAGCTGAGAAATTCTATGAATGAGCTCCTCCATGATGGGAATGGGCTCCTCTAGCCACAAGTACCCATCGTGCACCAGGAAAAGCAGTTTCTTGATGAAAAATATCGTGATCAGGGCTCACTGGAAGTGTGGAATTGACAGGAAGTGGAGTAGCCTAGCCTCCTCCACCCCGTGCAGCAATGTCCATGGCTGCAATGTTGTAAGTACCCCCTCCATGCTTTGTTCCATTAGCTGGCTAGTTTCCAAATGAGGGAAATTCTCGCTATCCATGAGGTCCCAATCTTCAAACTTCATAGTGGGTACACGACCCACAGTTGACCCTTCAAACAGAACTCCCTCAGGAAGGAAGGAGGTGTTGAGTGTGCTTTTAACGACATCCAAATCTTTAGGTACCTTTACCCTCCCTTTCTGTGGAGGGACATACTTGGGCAGCTTTGCTGTGGCACATATTGGCTGGATGTCTTCTTCCATCTCTTCCTTTAGTTCCATCTCTTCTACAAAGGTCTAAGGATCCTCCTCCTCATCATCTCTCTCAATATCAACCATTTTTCCCTTTTCTTCCATCGATAATTTGCCAAACCATAGATTTCACAGAGACATACGGAGCGGTCCTACTACCTGTGGGTCCTTATTGGGCCTCGACGTCCGGGGAAATTTATGGATTTTTGGTGCATCCCCTACCAGTGGCATAGAACTCTGTGTGGCTCCCTTGGTTGTTGACATGATTCTGATTAGGGACTCCTGTGTATCCTTTGGCAATGCTTCCAATCACAGACTTGCTCTTACAACCTCCAAATTCATCAGGTTCATACCCGCTTGATAATGCAACAACTTAATTCGCAAAATGCCAAGGGTTGTTTGGTGGAGGGCCACTTATGATTTATAGGCCCTTTTGAATTCAAATGTGGCCATTCCCCCAAGATTTAGCTCATTAATGCAATATTGGTGGCAGATAGTCCCAAATCTAGTTCCGAATTTGTGGCTTAATTGCCTGTCGTCCGCTCCTCATTGTCTTAAATTGACCATATTGTCATGAACAGTGACACCAACGTCACTTTCCAGCCTATCTGCACAGTAGCACATTCCCTTGTGCACAAACACGACCTGTACAGCATACTCATCCTACCCGCAACTTCCGTGTCGCGCAGCTCCCATACAGACTTGTTTATAGTCTTGTGCCCTCTTTCAACTGCTTGGAGCACTAAGACTGTGCTTCCTATGGATAGTCAGGTGGTCGCACGACTGGTGTCAGGATTCAGGTCACCATTTAATCCGGTCCGTGGGCCTCCCTTAGTTACCCTCACGCCCGTCAATGTCTCGTGTTCTTCCTCATGCAGTGCACTTCCTTGCTGAATTTGTTTGATAAGGTGTGGCCATGGCCATGGTAGTACAACCAAAAACTCTCGGTGACAATATTCTAGTGTGGCGGTAAGGTTGCCCATACGTGGCCCTGTCCTTCTGTCAACACGTAATTCTTGCGATATTTTGGTTTCCAACTCGCTAATATCCTTGTCCATTAATATGCTTTCCTGCTTCAGTCATACCTAATCTTCTTCAAGTTCGTGAAGCTCAAGGTTCCCTTACTGAATGGCTTTTTGAATCTGCATATGTTCATCCTCACGTGGCTGCATAATCTCTTCACTCTAGTCCCTGCGCATTATCACAATTATAGGAGTGATTGCGTGGGGATTCTTTCCCACCACTATGGCCTTGACTCTACTTGTTGTCTTTGGAACCATTTCCGCACTCAGGTTCTTGCACATGACCCTATAGGCCCCCCGGACCACTGGTACACGCAGGTCCAAATCAGTTTGTCCCATCTGGTAGACTTTGTTCATGATTCCACATAGCTTTTTGAAGGCTATGATGTGGAATGTCTATCGCTTTTCCTGCTACCACGTCGGGTTCTGATTTTCGATCCTTAGTCTAGGATGTGCTTGCACAGAACATGACTACACCCATCGAAACAGGTGGCCACACAGACTGCTTCGTCCTAGCTGCCCAACTCGCAGTCAACGCTGGGGACTTCCAAACCATAAGTGCATTTGTCTTCTACATTCGCACCAGTTGTCAATATTCTTCTGTTGTGTCTTCCACCATCATGAGGGTGTCGCGCACAACACCCATTCCATCGCACCATACTGTTGGTGTTCTAGTACTGCACTTTCAAATTTTTCCAAGAATTCATCGACTCATGTTACCCCATCATATGCTGGCAGTTCCCTTGCTTCAGTCTTCATGCACCACAGTGATCTAATCATCATGTTACAATTCAGCGTCATCACTTCGTGCATTTGATTCTACCAATGTTCTATCTCTTCATCTGAATTCGAAGTACAGGAACTATCATGCTCCCATGAGATTCTCCCATCCGCAGTCAGGTTCACCCGATCTTGGTCTTTTGCCATTATCTAGTAAATGCAATCCAGCTCATCGTTGTTATCATTGTCATGCACAAGTTTGGTGTAGCGCGCACCCTTGGCCAGATCTAATGGAACTACTACACGAAGGGACTTTTTCTCGAATATCATCTTCTGCTTCTTCAGGTTGATGACTCCATTCATATCAATGGCCTAGTCTATTCCTAGCAACATGAGGTAAGGGTTGCTGTCATCAACAATCTCTATCACCTCGAAGTCCATCTGTGTTCTCACGCCTTTGATATCCACTGTTACCCCTTGCAATCTCCCCATGGGTAAAATTTTATGTTGGTTCACCATTCGCAATTGAATGGGGGACCACTGCAATAAGGGCCTGCCCATGCATTCCCATGTCTTCTTTGGTAACACATTCACAACCAAACGCAGGTCTATAATTACCTTATCCATTTCATATTCACCAATCTGCACCGTCAATCTCATTTCCCTACCAATGCGCAATGTATTCTTTCCTAGCTTCCGGACTACACGTGGTTCACCTGACCCTGCACACCTTGTTATCAATTCCTATAGTCCTTTTACAGCTTTATTGTCGCGTAACAATTTCATGCATGTATCTAGAAAGGTAGTTAGCATGGAAGGATCCATTCCTGTCTCTAGATGATCCTTTCTACCTGAAGTAGAGGCCTCCGCAAAGGTCTTCTTAGCTTCCATTAAAATCTCCCTTGCGCATTCCAAGTGAAACTCAGGTTCCTTTGTAGGAGCCTTGCGAACACATGTGTCTTCCTCGAGCTACTTCCCCTTATCTTCCCATGTGGTCGTGCTGCTTCTCAGCACCATGTTCACGTTGGGGTCTTCTTCACGCAGTTTAGACCTCATCATTTGAATATTCTGCATCGGATTAGGCTGAAGTACCCCTTTCTCGCACATCTTCACGATCAACATAGGATAATCTACCATTTCAGGATCAAACTGCTACAATACGAACAAGATATTCTCGTTTGGGTGGTACAATCGTAAGCGTAGCGCCGTGGTCCTCCACAATTGTAACAGATTAATTGTCTGTGACCCCTTCCTGGCCCCATTCCTCCTCGTCTTATACCTCACCCTTGGAATCCAACATGTTCCATCCCCGCAGCTAGGTCAATACCTCGTGTTTCTATCTGCATTCTATATGTTGGGGTCCACTCCATCATTAACTTGTAGCTGCGACAAGTACGATCATCGTGGCCCACCGATCTACAGAATTTCAAAACAGCTGATGGGGGGTCTGTCTATATTTCTGCAACAAGTGATAGTTGTCCATCGTGTGCTTTCCTCCCACCTGACAGATCGCGCACCAGAGCACGGGTGCTGCACTTGGCCCCGCCTGTGCCTCTGGTCTCAATGGCATTAGTCCCCCTCCTGCCAAGTAGTTCACAAATACTGTACAATGGTCTTTTTCATGGCCCTAGCCTTTACATTTTATGCACCACACTTCTTTGTGCACCTCTGGCCGGGGTGCCCTATCCTGCTTCAAGCTCTGCATTTCCAGGCATAAGTTCTGCAGTTGCATGTGGATCTGTTGGACTCCCAATCCCGGATCCTGTATTGGTGTTTCATGAAGCCTCATTTTCATTTCTAGTGATTCTGCCTGGGTCGAAAGCTTCTCCTGTGACAGCATCATCCTCAGGTGTGGTGTCAAAGACGCCACAAACCACGCGCAGTGTTGCGCATTTGTTAGTGTCATATTAGCCTCGCGGATCATACTTTTCAGCTGTTGATCCAGATCCCTTGGGGTCTCGCCTAGAAGCATCTTGATCTCCTTAAATCAAATGATTGTCTGTGTCTCCAATTTCGGACGGCTAAATTCCTTGTTTAACGCAATTTGGAGCTCCGCTATTCCTGCATTTGAGTGATCATTCGAGTGCTTGATATACCATGTCAGTGCGCGATCCTGCAGCGTGCTTACCAATGTAGCCTTCTTAATGTTATCGACCATAACCCCTTGTGCTTCCCACACTACTCTTACCACGAACCAGAACTGATCCGTGTCCTCGTTTCCTACTCCTCTAAACATCGGTAGCTTGATGGTGCTTGCCATGTTGAAGCAAGGGGGTGGTGGAGGTGGGGTGGGTGAAGATGGAGGTGAAGGAGTTGAAGCTAGTGGTGGAATAAGTGGAGATGGTAACTGCGAAATGCGTTGCCTTATAAAAATGACTGCACTCCTCGGAGAAACCTGAGCGCGCTCTTCCTCGCTAGCTCGCGGAGGTGAAATTAAAGGACTATTTCCTAACCCTTCAATACCTTTGTATACCTTTCCACTCCGCGTTGTTGCAATCATTAATGTATCTGCATCACTCATTTTTCACATAACAACATCTTAATCCAGGTATTCAAATATTTGATGTACTTACATCATGGTCCCTGGAGAAAACATATTTTTTCTTCGTTGTAGCTTACAGTCGTGTCTATCACAAATTCAGTGATAAACCCTCCTATTATCCTGTCAAGCCAATCGTTTATGGCCCGTGTGATCTTATCTTCTGCTACCTCTAGCATGCGCACTAACTTCGGAGTCCACACTATCATTTTATTGAGCTTATACCTTCCCTGACTGTCAGATAACCTCGCGATCCAATCATACAACTATAAAGAGAAGGACACGAAGAATATCTTGTGGATTTCTATATACGTAGCAATCCAGCCACCTCTTCTTGGATATCTGCAGAGTTCTGTTTTCTTGTGTTACGAACCTGTGAAGCTTATGATCCAACCAATCTTCAATTTCCTTCTTTGTAGGGTTCCATCGTTCCAACATTAGACATCCCTTAGGCAGATTTTGGTCCTGACAACAGAACCATTTGTTGGCCTGTTGGGGCATGAACCAGGTTTAGAAGGGTTTTAGTGAAACAAATCCCAAAACTACCGGCCCTTTCGGCAACAGTCCGCAGAGCGCGGACCGAGGTCTCACCCAAGGTAGTATGGGAGGGTGTTGGGACCAAGTTTCGACACCTTATGGATGTCTTGATGAGATCTGGAATGGGCGCAAACCAATCCTACACACTAGTACAGCTCCGCGCATATGTCTGACCTTCGAGTAGCTCTGTACAGAATGCGAAGGGCTGCTATCTAGATCCTCTGAGCTTACTATGTTATTATTATAGATCTGACTTAATTTTGTGGACCCAATAATCTTTATTAATCATTCAACATTTATACCCAGTGTGCAACCATAAACTGTAAAACAATGCATAAACATATAGATCTGCGAATGGATGCACAATATTTCATAATCAACTTAGCTTTTATTAACTTATGTCCTGTTACAATCCCAACTCCACCCTATGCACTCAGCTGAAGGGGTCTGCACACATAGTTGCGAACTCTACCAGTCCTCTGTGCACACAGCTGCAGAGCCTCCTTCTACTATTACCACCCAAGACTCGGACTTATAGACTCAGAGTGAATATCGCATTCAAAACCCCATAACACATAATATCAAGACTAACCAAAAACTGACTTCTACCCTTAGAGCCCCTCTCTATTTATACATTCCCATGGTCTGCAGCCCATGGGTAGGCTGACCCACTCTATATTAAATTACAATATTTTAGGGCAGACCACCCTAGACTCTTGCGCTTTGTGCCTGCATTTCGCGAGGTCTTACATTACCTTTGACCAAAATTCAGGCTACAAGCCCCAAAAATATGCTATGGGGGGATCCGCTACCCAACAAGTAGTGCTCTTTGTCACTAAGGAAATGGCCTTGTACTTAGTTGATGACAAAATTTGTTATTCTCATTTCGATAAATGAATTTTACCATAATGAATATGGCCTTATTGTCTTATGTTCCATAAAAGATAGAATATTTCTAATATGTTTTATTAGATACTAACTTGTTGTCAATGTGCCAACTATACAATATTGCCAATGGTAAAAGGAAAATGTATGATATGTTGTATTAGCCTTGAATTTCTGAGGTATCTTTCAAAGTCCCCAGTGCCACCTTCACTTGTACCTATTATACCACTTGAACTCTCCTTCCCCATAAAAACCAAATAATTCAATCATCACTACTATAATTGTAGAAAGAGGATTTATAATCATATATTGAACAATCCCAAATTTAACAACCTGGAAGAACCACTACCCAAGCCTCCATGGATTAAAGAAATAATTCATAGGGAAGGGTTGCTTTACAAATCCCTTTTCACAAAAATTCTCCAACAGGAGTGTTGTGGCATTTGAATGCCCCTGCCTCTTCGTGAACTCAATAGTTCTTTCCTCCCTGCCCAAGCAAGATATGAGATATCTTCCAACATAATACATGGCAAAGGACTCATAGCAGTCTTGTTGGATTTCGACACAACATCAATTGCAGGTTTTGCTAATGACAAAAACGATTCAACTCATGATTCTTGTAAGCTAATAGATGCCCAAAGAGAAGGAACTTTCAAAGCGAGCATAATAAGTACATAAGTGACAGTAATAATTATTACCCACGTGTGGAATGATTTCCCTTCTCTACTAAAAAAAGAATTCAACAATCTTCAACGAATTTGTATATTTTTCAATACTTCCCTTTATTATGTAAAATTTCCATTCCCCCTCCCTCCCATTGAATCAATTTTTCACAAGTCAATTACTGCAAGGATTTTTCAAAATCCTTGCAGTAATACTTGATAATTTATAGTCAATCCATCAAAAAAACTAGTTGGATTTTATTTTCGGCAAACCATCAATATGTGATAAACCTAAAAAAATAAGAAAATATGGCAACATCGATATTAACCTTCTTGTGTACATAGGTTTAATTTGGTTTTTTACTGCCACCATAGCAGGAAGGAAAAAAATACAAATAACCTACAGAAAGAGGCCACGAATCCACATCTATATGAACAGGGGCAATGGTATTACACATATAAGATAGGGAACAACAATCAGTTGTTTCAGAGATACATCTTTTCCTTTTCTTACCTAGAATGAAAGCATGGAAAAACGTGGAGTACTTCCACGGATCCACTTCTATATGACCAAGGGAAATGGTATTACACATATATGAAAGGAAACACTAATCAATTATTTTCGAGATATATCTTTTGTTTTATTTTAATTGGAATGAAAGAATGGAAACCCGAGAGTACTTCCCCACATTTCATGGATGGTAAACGAGGAAAACCATTGGCCTTGATCATGGCATCTCATGCCAAGGGAATCAAAGAGAGTCGAATCAGCAACAACTACCAATAGTAGTAAAAAAATCATGTAACATGTCTCAATATACTCTAGAGCATTGAGCCAACCCTTGGGGTTAACATTTTGGATATATATCTATATGTAAATCCTTGCCATTACCCTCCATGTTGTAACCTTTAATTATGGTAGTCCATGATGTCACATCTGTGTGTTACTATTTCTCAAACAATTATTGGTGTAAAATTTTCATATTCCATATTTAACATTTATGTCAATGAGTGTATTCTTGGTGAAAACATTCAACTTGGTCCTATTCTTCAAGCTGATTTGTTAGGACACATGCCCCTATAATATGGTAGACCCCATGGAGGGTAGTTGATAGATTTTCATTATTTGAGCATGTTGTCTCATATATCTATTGAATCCTGGCCTTTTTATTGTGGGGTAGGAGGGCATTGAAGTATTCTTTCCAAATAGGGTATGCTCAGGAAGATATAGAGGGTAAACACTGAGAACTGAGCAAGGACTAGTGGTATTATCTAGTTCAAAACAAATTATGTATTAATTTCTTGCAAGATACAACAAGGAAACACTAATGCTTGGTACAAATTGCTCTTTTGAAGCAGTCTAAGTTCCACCTAATTTCAAGAAGATATGAAAGGTAAAACCTGAGATCCAAGCTAGGAATAGTGGTATTAGGTAGGTCAATGTAAATTATGTATTAATTTCTTGCACGCTATAGCAAGGCAACAATAATGCTTGGCAAAAATTGTGGCTACATCTGAGAGGCCACATGCCCCTGTAATATGGTAGACCCCATGCAGGGTAGTTGATAGCTTGCCGATATTCGAACCTGCTATGTTGTATATTTGTTGAACCCTAGACCTTGAATTGAGGGGGACAGGAGGGAATTGAATTAATATTTTCAAGCAGTGTGAGTTCAAGAAGATGTAAAGGGTAAACCTTGAGAGCTTAGAAAGGTCTACTGGTACGAGGTAGGTCAATGCAAATTATGTATTAATTGCTTTCATGTTACATCAAGGCAACAAAAATTATGGGTACAAATTATTCTTTCCAAGAAGTCTAACTTTAGAAATATATGAAAGGTAAACCATGAGATCCGAGCAAGGACTAGTGGTACTAGGTAGGTCAATGTAAATTATGTATTAATTGACTCTATAATATAACAAGGCAAAAATAATGTTAGACACAAATTGTGGCTACCTATGTGAGGCCACATGCCCCTCTAATGTGGTAGACCCCATGAAGGGTAGTTGTTATCTTGCCAATACTTGAACCTTTTGTGTTTATTGTATTGATAGTTTGTATCCATAGAAAATTTTAGGGGTGAAAGTTAGCCCATGGCCGAAATGACAAACACTCTAACTTCGAACTACACCAAACATTTCCTTACAAAAATTATGTGTGTTGGTACAAAGTTGTAATAAACACACAATAATTTTAATATAACAATTAAAACAATAAATGAATTGAAACATATTAACTAAATATCATGACTAACCTCTCAACCATTATTACTAGTGAATGCTAAGAACACCATCACACAGCTTTGTAATTATATCATTCATCTCATATCCTCCTTTTCTTTTAATACATAGGAAATATCTCTATATATAGTATGAGGAATACACATATTTCAGTCCTCGAGGGCTTACATAGACAACAAGGCTCATAGCCATTACAATAAATAATCATTATGAGTTCATCACATTGTCACATGTGGGATTTCTCCTTACCACCTGCGCTAAAACTAGTTGACTTTCTGTGAGAAATATATTTATATTCCATACAAGGAATATACTTGTTTATGTTCTTGATGGATTGATTAATATAATCTAGTGAGAGATTCACCATGATTTTACAAAATAATTTAATCTGGTGAGATATTTTCCAAATAAATTATATACACATATTTTATTATTGATAAAATCGTCGTTCATTTTACCATTTATCATGGAGATTCACCCATTTATTACACATAAATTTAGGGGGGTTCTTAAAAATTTCCTTGGAATTTTCCATTCCTTAATGGCTTTAAATTTGTTAGGGTCTACCTTAACACCCTCATGAGATACAATATCAACCAAATATTGCACCTCATGTACTCCAAAGAAACATTTGGAGGCTTTTGCATATAATTGTTTCTCCTCCAATAGCTTGAGCACCCTGTCAACATGTTGAACATGATCCTTCCAAGACTTGTTGTATATTAGTATACCATCAAAAAATACTAACATAAATTTTCTAAGGAAGGGTTTGAAAATGGAATTCATCAAATCTTGAAATGTATAAGGTGCATTGGTAAGGCCAAAATCCATGACCAAAAATTCATAATGACCCTTATGAGTTCTAAATGCTGTTTTTAGAACATATTCAATCTTCATTCTTATTTGATGATATCCTAAATGAAGATCCAACTTAGTGAAGTGAATTACTCCATGTAATTCCTCCAATAATTCATCAATGTCAGGAATGAGAAATTTATCTTTAATAGTGAGCTTGTTGAGCTCCCTATAATCCGGACACATGCGCCATGACTCATTCTTCTTGTGCACCAATACTACTAGAGTAGAGAAAGAACTTTAACTAGGTTGGATTATACTAGCCTCTAAAATTTCTACAACCATACGTTCAATTTCACTCTTTTGGGCATAGGGATATCTATAAGGCCTAATGTTTGGAGGAATATTTCCTAGAATAAAATGAATAGCATGATCATGGTAATGAATAGGTGGGAGACCTTTGGGAGTCTCAAATAACTTGGAATGATTGTCCAAGACATTTTGGAGTTCTGGAGATATATATGGTTGTAGTGTTGTTTTAATCAATCCTAATTGACCAAGACTACAACATTTAATTGTCAACCCAAGGTAGGTCTTGTTGTTTCAATGGAGTTTGCAGTGTCTGTGGTGATACTGTTGAAAATGGAAACAAGAAATGCTAAAAATAGCATTGCTATAAATAGCAGTTCAGGTACTAGTGTTGGACATAGCAACAAGGAATGAAAAATGGAAGTTCTAAAAATAGCATCATTATAAATAGCATTTCGGGATGGATTCCAATTTTAGTTAGTCCCTGAACTAAAATTGAGAAGTAAAATTCAAATTTGATCTTAGCAGTTGTTTGTAAAATAATTAATTAATTCATCTTGAGATAATTAGTTGTAGAAAATCAAACATGAAGTCTATGTGAAGACATGCAATAGTTTCTCCATTGATTGAGGAATTTATCCCTTAATTAAGGAGATGAGGATGAGTTGTACTTTGATTTGTAATTAGTTAGCTCAGTTAACTGAGTTAAGTCCAGTTAGATTAATTCTAACAGTTTGTAGAGTTAATTGTGAGTTCAATTAGTTAATGCTTGCATGCATGTAACTGTTGCTCTCCAAATAACTGAGTATTCTCTCATAAATAAATCATGCATGTTAGTTCAGCCAGAGACCCAATTGAGACCACAGGAAGGGACCATGTACTATCAGTTGGAGGATTTTTCCTATATAGGAAACTCATCCATGTAGAAGGAATTATCTCCTTCAGGTTTGTGCAGTTATTTCTGAGCCAAGTGAGTAGTGTGAGGTGGGAATTCACACAAGTGGAAGCACTAGACCCCAGGAAAAATTGCGCAAGGAAATAGGAGGCTTGGAGGGCAGAGGAGAAGGTTGTGATAGCCTTTGATTGTCTATGAGCAGCATTGTTTGATTACAGAGAGAGCAAGATAGCTTGTGAGATGATTCTTTTTGTAATCTAAACATATTTCCACTTGTATGATAATACAGAGATTGGGGTTTTAGGCTGAGGGTTTCCCCGAGTTGTTCTTCTGTGTTCATGTGTGATTGATTTCTCATTCTCTGTTATATGTGTTCTATTTGATCTTGCTCATATTCGATTAAACTTCGCAAGTTTTTTGTAGAAGTAGATCTTGTATTTTTCTTTAGTATATTACATAATATGTTTATCTACAGAGGGAATTTCTACAGATAAACTACAAAAAAGAATGAAAAATGAAAATAATAGTAAAAGATGTCGTTGAATCAATTGAAAAAATCAAATCATTCATGTAGAGATTAAAACACTCCATAGAATTGAAATCATTGTTTGCAATTAACAGAGTAAGGGCGCACCGCACCGTAATCTAATGACTACACCAGTTGGTCACTATCATTCTGTTTAATCAAACCAGTGTAACAACATAATATAAGATGGAACAAAAGTAGATGTATTTCACAATTTCTACAACAACAACAAAGAACCATATGACAATAAAATAAACAATAATGTACACTACTTCTACCGCTGCAGTCCTTGCTAAAGAGGAGGGCCCTTTCTCCTGAGCAGGGGTGCAAGAATAACGCTAGATTAGTCAACGAATCAGATCAAGAGCAATAATAGCATCAATGTAGTGATTTTAATATTAAAAATAATTTAGAGTTACAAGAGTGGAGTAACATTTCTTTTCTATATGTCATCCTTGTACATAGGAAATCGAGTTTCTTTTATAATTATTACATGCCCGAAATTAGGAATAGATCAGTCATGAGAATCTCACGATTCTCATGCTGATCATAAAATAATAGTTACAACCTGTTTCTAAATACATATGCTTCTTAGATACATTGGTTAAGATTGCAACCACTTGGGTCTGTTGCTTCTAAAATAAACAATTCCTAACACTTGATAGTTGTTATGTGGAATAGTACCCATAGCTTGCCAGCTCTGGTGCAACAACATCCTACGAGTGAATAGCAGTTTGAGATGTAATGGTAATCACTGGCGAAAACACCATTAGTGTAAAAATGGTTCTCTATATGAGAACGTGATGTAACAACATCCTATAACAACATTCAGTGTGTAATAACAACCTGTAACATCATATAGGATGTAAAATGAACTTCTCTACCCTTCTCTGAAACTGATCAATGCTGCCTGTTTACTCTGCAACCTTGTTCCCGCAAGCAACACCTGAAAAAGAGAAGAGCTTCCAAAATACTCCTCCAATGCTCAGCCTAGTTAAACACAAAAGGAATATAGTATTGTATTATTCAGCAAAACATGGATAAATAACATGACAGTGTAATAGGTTGTATAAATGAGAAAAAGGGTGATTAATCATGTAAGTTTTCATGGGCCTAGAGGATAAAAGGATGAAAACTAGGGAAAGAAGGTGCAGAAAACACATAAAAATTCACACCCAACATCTCCCCCCAATTGAAGCAATTGCATGTCCCCATGCAGAACCTCAGCTTCTCCTGCTATACCCCCGATACAAGTCTGTAAAACTATAAACACCAGTAGTGTCTTCACCTAGAGCTCTATACTCAGGAGTGGCCATCAACTTCTGCGGCTAGGATTCTTCCTCATAATTACATAGGTTGTAGTCAGACTGATACTCTTCTACTGGTAACCAAATCAAAGGAAATTTGAATCTGATCCCGATCGAGAAGGCCCCTAATGTCTGCACAATCCGAGCATATTCGAGTACTCGTGTAACAAAAACCATGAAATTTATGTATTCAAATGGATCCCCTTCTTACAACTCAGCCCTAGAGGCTTTGGTGCCTCTAAGGCATCCTGTTAGTGCTCGAATTTTCATCTCTGCATGAAAATTGAGGCAAATCCTCACAATATTCTTCTTATAGACGGTTGACTATTCCCTGATCTCTAGGGTGCTCAGGAATAGCTGAAACTCATGCGTGAATTCATAAACCATCCCTGGTTCTACTCTGACCCATAACCTTGTCCTTTCTTCATTAGTTTCAACCGATTTCATGGCCATATGACATTCGATTTGGTTTCTCATAAATGAAAGAAAAGCCTGCAACTGCAAATCTCCCATATAGGAGAAGACACTTGCTACCATTTTTGTGCTAACATACTCACACATGATGTTATGCAAAAATATCTTGCAAAACAAGCTCTATTCATCAAAATCGCAAGTGCGAAAAATCTCAAGAAAAGTTTAGGTAGAGGAACCCAAATAAGACCTATTCTCAAAATTTGTTTTAACTGAAATAATTAATATCATTCCTAGAGGAACACTAGATACGATTGGGATGGCCACCTGCATGCTAGCAGGTTCAAGGCAAGATCACAAATCTTTGTCTTGCCATTCTTTAGATCCAGGAACTACCACTGAAACAACTGCATTTGTTTGTCCTTTTTCTTCATGGCCTCCTTAAGTCTCTGTGCTTCCCATTCTCTCTCCCATTCTTCCTTTAACCACTTTGCCCTTAGGGAATCCATCATCATTTTGTGTGCCTTGAGCGAGATCACCCACTCTTGTAGAGAGAGCACCTGCTACTTCCATTTCTATAGCTCTGGTAACAACAACATCTTTTCAAAACACCATCCTTCATCAGGACCTAGTGTTCTCCCACATGCACTAATAATCTAGGGTGTAAGAGCCTCCCGAGGGTGAAATTGCTCCATTTCTGCTACTGGTTCTTGTGTAACAACAACTTCATCAATGGATTTTTGTGTAATAGTTTCCTTCTCTCCCTAATCAGCTTCCATTTCCACTGCTAGTTCTTGTGTAGTAGCAGTGTCATCCACAAGCTTTTGTATGTCATTTTTCCCTTGGTAGGATTTTGTCTCCACTACTCGTTCTTATGTAACAGGAGTGTAAATCACAAGCTCATGGATATCAACTTCTTCTTTCTTTCCTTGGTTGACCACTGTTGGTTCTTGTGTAGCAACAGTGTCAACCAAGGGTTCTTGTGTATCCACTACGAAATTACTTTGTGTGGACTACGCCATCCCAATTGTTGGTTCTTATGTAATAACAGTGTCTTCAATGGGTTTTTGTGTGTCAGCTTCCTAGGATTTGGTTTGTGTTACCCTCGAGATGGTGTCCGCTGCACAGACTCTAAACCTCGTTGCCACTAGCTCCTCAGCACAAGCTACCCAAAACATCTCCCTTCCTGGCCTTGTGTATGGCCTCGGCCAAAGTGTCTAACCCTGAGGCTCTTGCCTCTGCCTTCTCCTCTAATAGTTTTTCCCTTAGCTCTCTGTTCTCTTTTTCTAAATTTTTAATTTTTAACAATTTAGTTTCTCTCTTACCAGGTGAGTAAGGTTCCTTCGGTTCAGCCTTATCCTCATCTTTCTTCGTTACTACCTCCTCGTTCTTCTTAGACATGGATGGGGACTTTGGGTGCCCACTAACCATTATTCTTTGCTTTGGCTACCTATCACCAACTGGCTTACTTTCGAAGGCTAGAGATGCCCCTTCGTTACCACTAGAGCTTCCTCGGATGTCCCAGTTTGTTTCCTGTAGGTAGTTATGGCCTTCTTCCTCATGAATTCCTCCCAACTCCTGCCTTGGCAGCTTAGGACATCCAACACAATGAGCTTGATGAGGCCGTGGTTGGTGATGCATGTTTATGGATGTGAAGCTATTTTTACGACTACGACCATATGCTTGATGTTTCCTAGCAAAAAGTAGGGAAGATTTATCAATTGTCGATGCCGAAGGTTGTTTAGCAATCGAAGGTGGTAATTCAACATGATTGTTGCCCTTCCCTCATAGGTAATGTACTCGATGAGGTAAAGGGAAACATCAGCCCATGGCTAGGGAAGTGACAACCTGTCAATCCACCTCCCTTTCTTCACTAGTTGTTCCTCCTGTTGGAGGAAATCCTCCTTCAAGGAGGGGTCATTAACTTTCCTATTAAGCCACTTTTTCCCTTCTAATAGTAATGATGTCACTAGGGAAATCACCTCTTCTGTAACCTCCAGCTTCAATCCCATAACCTCCGTATGATTTCTCTCTAAATTCTTCACGAATTCCATGGAAACTCCCCTGTCTGATCCCTCCAGTGTTTGGAAGAACTCAAGCCAGCCTGCATCCTTAAAAATATGACATGCTTCGGGGCAATTCTCCAAAGCCTCTGTTGATCCTGGTTCATGCCAAATTTCTACTCCACCCATCGCTACACAAACTCAATGATGTTCTCCTTCCTTTTTCTCTCTTTTAGAAGTTTCAGAGCAGTCAGCACACTACTCAGTTGTTTCAGCCTGCAACTACTCTTTTCCACTTCTCTGAGCACTCTGAATGGGGATGCAATGCTCCAATGGGGGTAAATGGTAGGGTGGCACAAGTGAGAATTTCAAATTAAGATTTGCAATCATGGTTTGTATTGCACAGTAATGTTACCTTATTAATGCTAGGTTATTGGAGGTCTAGTTGGAGGTACAATTCCCTTTTTTGGTATGATCGGTCATTAAGTGACAATGATTACCATATCACCATGCTTTAATTTTGGTTTTTAAATACTCATAGTTCATTCAAAGGTCATGTTGGAACATAATTCTCCCCCCCCCTCCCGGCTTAAATGTGACAATTGACCTCGGTTGTCAAAACGGATATCGTGTTAAATTGCCATAATTACTCAATAAAAGCGAATAGAAATATTATCTTTGTATGACATACCTGGGTGACGTGGGGAGAAGATGTTGGTGGTGATGCATGCGAACTTAACTCCGGTGGTCACGAAAATTGTTTTCTGAACCATGATGATGACTGTTATCTATTGTAATAAATAACTTACAGATGTAACAACCAAGACGACTGTTATGTATTATTAATTTTCTCAAAATATAAAAAAAAAGGTCATGTAACAACATTATTGTAAAGTATGCTTCAAATAAAAAATGTTGTTACAGAGTGTGTAACAGTTGCCACAAAGTGGTTTTCAACTACTACAGAAATAATCTGTCTACACCTGAAAAAGGTTTTCACAGCGAGATTTAATTTTTTATTTATTTTTAGTTTAAAGGTGTAATAGCCACCAACTGCAGTTGGTTTTCATCTATTACAATTATTGAACAATTAGAATTTTGGTAGCACAGGGGGGTTTCCCCTCTTCCTCTAATCTAAAGATCCAAATTTGTGACAATGTTGACAAATGAATCCCTTGAAGAAAGTTTGTTATATAACTAAAGAAGGTGCCCATTTGCAAGCAATGGTGTCCTCGCACTGTCAATGGTAACCAAATTTACAGTCCCATTGTCAAAGACTGCATCTAACTCATAGGGACCTATCCATCTAGTGCAGATATTACCCTTGAAGCCTTTGAATCTTGAGTCATATAAGAGAGCCCAATCTCCTTTCTAGAACTTCTTCTTCTTGATGAATCTGTCATGCCACTTAGCTCTCTACTGATGGATAATCTATGTTTGCTGGATAGCAACTATCCATTTCTCCTCCAATTCATTGAGTCGGTTCAATCTCTTCTTTTTTGTTGTAGCCAGATCAAAATTTACCTGCAATATTATTCTTAGTGTCTTGATTTCAAACTCAATAGGGAATAAGGGATGTTTACCATTCACAAGTTCATATGGTGAAAATTCCATGGTATTCCTCCATGTAGTCCTATATGCCCACAACACTTCTGGAAGTTTTTCGACCCAATTCCTTCAATGACTAGCTGCGATCTTGGTAAGGATCCCCTCAATGACTTTGTTAGTGCTTTCCAATTGGCCATTTTGTTGTGGATGATAAGGTATTGTGATTCTATAATGGATTTTATATTTTTCAACCAACTTCTGGATCATATGGGATGTAAACTGGGGCCCTCCATCTGTGACTATCTACCTGGGTATACCAAATGGACAAAGATGTCTTCAAATGGAAAGTCTGAAACATCCTACTCCGTGGCTCTGGTTAGTGCCTTTCCCTCAACCCATTTTGTGACATAGTCAATGCAGACCAAGATGTAAGATTTTTGTCTAGATTAAGGATTAATTGGCCCACAAAATCTAGGGCCCACTTCTCGAAAGTTTCTAAGACAATTTGGGGTTGTAATGACATCTCATCTTATTGCAGTGGTTTGCCCATCCTTTGGCAACTATCACATCCTTTCACAAACTTCTTGTCATCCTTAAAGATTGTTGACCAATAATACCTTGTCGAAAGGACTTTGTACCCTGTCTGCTTGTCTGCGAAGTGCCCTCCACAAGGTTCCTCGTGACAGGCCTTAAGGATGTCAAAGATATCATCTTCTCTAACACAACGTCTGATTTGGAAATCTGGTCCAGTGTGATATAGATTCCCATCTAGCAAGGTATATGTAGCACTTTGTTGTATGATATTTCTCTTCTCCTTAGAGGACAAATAATGTGCAAACTTCCCTGCCGCAAGATAATTCGCTATATTTGCATACCAATATGAGTAAGTGTTGGAAATAATACTGAGGGGGGGTGAATCAATATTATCGGATCAATAATTTTTCATTTCCAAAGCATATTTTCATATGCTACTTCTATGAAGTGAGCTAGCATGTACACGCTATTGTGATGAGTGAAACCAGCATATACCTAGAGAACTTATGAAAACCACTTGCTTCTATCATATCTGTCTTCCTTTAATAATAATAAAATATGTTTACAATATTGTATTGGTGTAGACTCATACCAGTATGGAGGCACCCACCTGCTGAAGGCTACAACCTTCTCTCATTTTCTAGCTTCTACTGGAAGGGAGCTACAACCCCCTAGCTCTTGTACTAACCAATGTGTTTACTAGTAAGTAGGCACTAGCCTATAGAAGGATACAACCTTCTCTCTTCCTCTAGGGACCTCATTTCATAAATTTTCAGACTAGATGCTCCTGGTACACATGATGGCCTTGTTTCATGAAATTTTCGTATTGGACCCATCTAAAACTTTTAAACTCAAACTGCATCAACCAACAATCAATTAATCTGAACAATCAGATCACTATCACTAGATCATTGTGTTGAACCCAGAGACCTATATCATCATTCAGAACCAGTTGCAACCTCAAAAATCATGCATCAGAATAAATATGCTAGTTTACTAAACCCAACCTGCGTGTATACGCCACTTCCTTCAATCAAACTTGCGTATACCTTCAAAACTACTGAAACCTAAAAAATCTGAATCAAGTCTATACCAACCAGGAATATACTGCATATCTATTGTCAATTTATAGAGCTTCACACAGGAATTAACAAATATCACTTCACTTATATAATCAATCAATCAAATATCAAACTCCTTATGCATTCAGTTTTACTTTCAGATCTAAGAAGACTTCATTGAGAAACAAAAATAAAACAACAGAACTAATCCGTTAGATCAGTCAGGCCTGAAGACAAGGATTTTATTTTGTATACGCTAATTGGAAGAGTATAACTTGTGTGTGCACGCAATTTTACCTAGATGAACCAACATACAAATCTGTAAATATTAAGTCATAACTTTGTTGTTATTACGGACTTCAGAAAAACCCAGATCATGACATTTTAAAGAATAAAGCAGGTGTACACAATTATATCTGGCCTAACCAATATCAAATCATTCAATGATAATTCATTTCATGTCTCATGATCTTGATCCAACATTGAATTCAAGGTGCACAAAATATTTCAGATCAAATCACCAACATAGCCCTGTAACATAAAATATACTTCAGATAGAAGTATTCCTTAGAAACCCTTCTCACTTGCACACGTTGGCCATATGATCTTCTCCTACTTATATAGTTTTAGGCCTTTCTCAATACCTTGGACCAAAACTACTTAGGACCAATACCTTGGACCAAATACCTCGGACCAATACCTCGAACCAAATACCTCGGACCAAATACCTTAGACCAAAACCTTGATTTTCCAACCTATACATGCTTTTCTTCTTGTGAGAGTGCGTGTATACGTATACACTATTTTTGTTCTGTGTACTATCGTGTATATATCGTTTTGACTAAGTGGACCTTCATATACTTGTTCGATTGCTTTACATTAACCTTTCCCTTAACCTTCTTTATTCTGATCAGTGGACCTTAGTTCCATCTTCCTGTTCTTCTGTACCACTACCCTGTTACCTATGAATATTCATGTTGTATTATGAGTTTCCTTTTATCAAAACTAAATTGACCTGTGAGTGAGTTTCTATCAAGGACAACACTTGTATCATAATGCCAACAATCTCCCCCTTTGGACTTGATGGCAACCATGATGGTGTTGATTATTGCAATCTGTAGAAACTTTTAGAGATAACATGCAACACCAAAATACTCTCCTCCTTTGACATCAAGGGAAAAGGGAGGACCAAGCAACTTTCCTCCTTTGATATACATTATGATGTCCATACTCCCCTTGAGTACATGCCGAGTCTGCAGAGATATGATTCAAAGGAATAACATGACTCTATAACTCAACTAATTGAGTATGACCTCCTTATTACAAATGACTCATACGTACATCAATCACCCAACCAAGTGGGGATACACCATATTTGACTCATCCACCCAACCAAGTGGGGATATACCAATTGTTTATACATGCAAAAAATACAAAAAATATTACATCATCCTTCCCATGCAAAGTGGGGATACAAATTACATCATTTGTCCAATAGGACGCATTCAAATATAGATTATGACAAAAGAAGTCATATCACACCCTATAAGTTAAACACAAAATCATAGTCGAATTTGGCAACCAAAATGCCAACAATACAAAATGTGTGTGAAGGCTAATGCTCCCCCTGAACCTGTGCTACCTGTGCATTTCCACAAGTCATTCATTAAGGCATCTTTGTCATTCAAATAAAAATAAATGGAAAAAACATATCGTCATAATGTAATCATCAATATCAGACATAGCACCCATATCATAGTTCGACCCACTGTTTTTCTGTCAGAAAAACATATATGCTCCTTCAGCCACATAAAACCACATGTATACATGACTATACTTCATGAAACCCACGTATAATAACCTTCCTCTGAAAACTAGATTTAAGAGTAGGATGATGTAGCAACTACTCCTAGCTTTTGTCTGAGATATTCAAATGTTTCTCTCGGAAGTGGTTTAGTGAATATATCAGCAACCTATTCTTTGGAGGGAACATACTCCAATTTAACCTTTTGTTCAAGCAATTGTTCTCGTAGAAAATGGTACTTAATGGGTATGTGCTTGGTCTTGGTGTGCATGACAGGATTTTTTGCAATACTGATGGCACTTGTATTATCACATAGAATGGAGATGGGTGGAGTACATGTGATCTCAATGTCTTGCAGTGTTTTCATCATCGAAAGTAATTGTGTTCAGCAAGATGCAACATCCACATATTATGCTTCAACCGTAGATAAGGTGTAGGTTTTAACCCCATACAGAAATTACCTGCATACTAACTCTAAAACACAGAAAATAAACAATGCAAGAGCATAACACATAAAACACATATACATAGAGATTTTCCTCTGGATCCCAAAACTGGGACTACCAGCTTGATTTTTCATTATGTTCCTTTCAATTTTATAATACATATTTATACATGCCGAAGCATCCAATACCATGGACCGAAAACCATTGCGTCCAAAAACATATGTGAAAATCATGCAAAAAACCATAGGTGAGTCTGCCCATTCTAACATAGGGTCCAAAACCAAAATTTCCTGGGGTGCTGCCCCAGACCCCATAAAGTGGGGTTACAGGTATTCCTCAAAACCCCCTGTGACCCCCACCCCACTACACAATCGACGCAATGAAGGGGGGCTCCGCCTCCCCTCTAACCCCCTGGTTAACAACGTGGGCTAGTCGTGGAAAGAATATAACACAACCCAACATTATCCCACTTGTTGTTTTCTTACCATAGGGGGCCACAAGAGAGCTTAGTCATTTTTCCAGCCCTGAAACACCCATTGTCTCTCTACACCAAGAGAATTTATCAGAGCTCACAGATATTGTCAATGCATCTACAATATTCTTAAAAGTGTCCACCTTTACCAGCAACACCTTTTTGTATTCTATCATATCCCTCACAAAGTGATACTGAACATCAATGTGCTTTATCTTTGAATGATATGCAGGGTTCCTTGCCAATAAAATTTCACTTTGGCTGTAACAGTCTATCCTTATAGCTCCTGTACTAACCCCATACTTGAACACAATCTCTACAACCAAACTACTTCCTTGCTTGCATGAGTGGCTGCCATGTATTCTGACTCTGTAGTTGATAGTGCCACTACAGATTGTTTCTTACTCATCCAACTCACTGCACCTCCAAATAGGTTAAACACATACCCACTTGTAGATCTTCTCTGATCTAGATCTCCAGCCCAGTCTGAATCAATAAAGCCACAAATATCCAACATTTTTTCCAATCCTGATCTTCCTTGGTAGCACAAACCAGTCACTAGTGCCACGCAAATACCTGAAAACCCGCTTCAGTGCAGTCCAGTGCCCCTTCCCTGGTTTTGACATAAACCTGCTCAATATTCCCACTGCATGTGCAATTTCTAGTCTAATAAAAACCATTGCATACATCAGGCTACCGACTGCACTTGCATATGGAACAAGGGACATGTCCTCTTCCTCTTCTTGTGTCTTGGGACACTGTTCAACAGATAACATCACACCTACAAGAATAGGAACCTTCACCTGTTTGCTATCCTGCATATTAAACCTCTGCAGTATTATCTCGACATACTTCCTCTGGTTTAACTAGAGCTTCCTCTTTGCCCAATCTCTTTTAATTTCCATGCCAAAAATATAGTTTGCAGCACCAAGATCTTTCATGTCGAATTTGGAGGACAATTGGGTCTTCAAATCCTGGATAATTTGTTTGTCATTTCCAACCAGCAACATATCATCCATATACAAGACCAGATAAATAACATGGTCACCAATTAATTTAAAATACACACAGTGATTTGTTTTGCTTCTGGTGAAGCCAAGTCCCTGTACAAATGTATCAAATTTATGATACCACTTCCTCGGTGACTGTTTTAACCCATACAAAGACTTCTTTAACTTGCATACCAATTCTTTCTTACCATTCACCACAAAGCCTTCAGGTTGCTTCATGTAGATTTCCTCTTCCAGATCCTCGTGAAGAAATGTTGTCTTCACATCCATCTATTCTACCTCAAAATCAAAAGCAGCAGTAATAGATAAAAGTAATCTAATAGAAGTTACCTTGGCAACAGGAGAAAAAATATCACCAAAATTAATTCCCGACACCTGGGAATAACCTTTCGCTACTAACCAAGCTTTGTATTTATCCACTTTTCTTTCTGCATTTGTCTTCTTTTTGAACACCCATTTGCTGCCAATGGGTTTCCTTCCAGCCGATAGCTCCACCAGACCCCAAGCCTCATTTTTGTGCAAAGATGCCATTTCATTAACCATGGCCTCTTTCCAAAGTTTTCCATCCTCTGAATCCACTGCTTCCTTCATGGTTCTGGGATCATCATCAGTAACAGACAAAGCAAAATTTGAATAGAAACAAGATGGACTATACCTTTCTGGCTGCCTTCTTTCTCGAACTGATCTTCTCACAGCCGAATTTTGTGGCTCTTCATCTTCTGATTCCTCCTCTGTTGTAGAGTCTGATTCTTCCTCCTTTAGCTCAAACTCTATCTTCTCAAGTTCCTTTGGTTTCACTTCATGTTTAATAACATCTTTCACCTCTCTGAACATCACATCTCAGTTGCACACAACCTTCCTTGTTACTGGGTTCCAAAGCTTATAACCCTTTAAACCATCCTTATACCCAATAAATATGCACTTTTCAGACTTTCTATCCAACTTGGTTCATTTCTCCTTTGGAACATGTACATATGCATCACATCCAAATACCCTTAGATGTGAAAGAGAGCGTTTCTTACCAGTCCATACCTCTTGTGGAGTCTTATCCTCCAATGCTGATGAAGGTGACCTGTTGACCAGGTAACATGCAGTATCCACCACCTCTGCCTAGAATTCCTATCCTAACCCGGCACCACTGAGCATGCTTCTTTCCCTTTCCATCAACGTCTTATTCATTCTTTCTGCAACTCCATTTTGCTTAGGTGTATATGGAGTAGTCTTTTGTCATTCTATACTACACTTATAGAATTCTTCAAATTCTTTGCTGCAAAACTCTCCACCATTATCTGTCCTCAACACCTTTATCTTCTTCTCTGTCTGATTTTCCATGAGAGCCTTAAATTCTTTAAACCTGTCAAAGGCTTAAGATTTCTTCTTAAGTAAATATATCCATGTATTCCTTAAGAAGTCATCTATAAATGATACATAGTACACAGACTTACCTAGTGATGGAACCTTCACAGGTCCAAACACATCACTGTGCACAAGTTCTAATATCTGTTTCACCCACTTACTACCAAAGGGGAAACTCACCTGATTCTTCTTCCCATATACAAAATTTTCACAGAAATCAAAATCTAGAGAGCTATTGCTCATACCTTCTACCATACCTTTACCATGAAGTATTTGAAGGCCTTTCCTCCAATATGTCCAAGCCTTTGATGCCACAACATGGTCTTGTCTCCAGAGACCACTAGATTTTCTTCTTCAGTTTCAAGAACCACATAATTGTTGCACCCATCAACAATAGTGCTACCTTGTTGCGTGTAAAAAGTTCCAATTCGAATTCCCCACATTAATACTGGTGCTCCTCGAACCATTTCACAGGTATCCTTCTCGAACACTGTTTTTGCACCGGCATCATCCAACTTTCTTACAAAAATTAGATTTCTGGCCAATGCAGGGATATGCAGAACACCCAGAAGCGTTCTAACTCTTCCACCTTGCAACTTCAATTTTACTTTTCTGCGACTAATGATCCTAGCCTTCCTATCATACCCAAAGAAGACATCACCACCATCATATTTCTCATACTTGCAGAACCACTCTCTATGGGGAGTGAAGTGAAAGGATGCACCTGAGTCAATCAACCATGGCTCATGATATACATGTGTACTTGAAGAAGCCAAGTACACATCCCCGCCTTCATCTGAGGCAGTTTTTGCCTCTGCAGAAGGAGCATCGTCAGATCCCTTTCCTTTGTTAGGAGCTTTAGATTTACAATTCCTTTTATAGTGCCCTTCCTTTTTGCATTTCTAGCACACCATCTTTACAATTTTTCCTGTAGATTTATATCTCCCACTCGATGACTTATTTTTGTTTCTATTCTGGGATCATCCTCATATAGACAAGGAATCACCATTTTGCCTCTCCATATTTTTCTGTCTCATCTCCTCCATCAGCAAGGATGAGACTATTTCATCAAATTGTAAGGCAATTGCATTGCTACCTATTGCAATAACCAAACTATCCCACGAATCTGGTAGAGAACACAACAAACTGATGCACTTAACTTAATATGAAATTTTAATATCAACAGATGCTAACTCACTTACCACAGTATTAAATGCCTTCAGATGCTCTGTCACCGAGTCTCCATCGTTCATCCTTAGGTTATACAACTTTTTCCGCAAGAACAATTTATTCACTAGAGAATTAGATTCGTACAAAGTCCCTAACTTTTCCCACAAAGCCTTCATCGTACCTTCCCTTGATACATTCAACAATACTGAATCTAAGACACCCAATCGTATGGTGCTCTTTGCCTTCCAATCCAACTTCTTCCATTCTTCATCAGACAGTCCCGTTGGTTTAGTACCTGGATCTACCATGATCCACTGATCTTTGTCCACCAAAAAATCCTCCATCTTGAGTTTCCACAAATCAAAATTCTGACCATTAAATTTCTCAACCTCTATCTTTCCACTGCTTGCCATCTTCTTTCACAAATAGAATCGATCTCGTAGATCTGCCACTAAATAGGGTCTACCACAGGCTCGAGCGAAACCCCCAGCAACAAAGGTGTCCCCTTGAAGCTAAGACAACTCTAATACCGAACGTAGGTTTTAACCTTGTACAAAAATTACCTGCATATGAATTCTAAAACACAGAAAATAAACAATGCGAGAGGATAACACATAAAACACATATACACAAAGATTTTCCCCTGGATCCCAAAACCTGGACTACCAGATTGATTTTTCATTATGTTCCATTCAATGTTACAATACATATTTATACATGCCGAAGCATCCAATACCATGGACCGAAAACCATCGCGTCCAAAAACATGTGCGAAAATCATGCACAAAACCATAGGTGGGTCCGCCCATCCTAACAGAGGGTCAAAAACCAAAATTTTCTGGGGCACTGCCCTGGACCCCATAAAGTGGGGTTACGAGTACACCTCAAAACCCCCTTTGACCCCCCCCGCTACACAATCGATGCAACGAAGGGGGGCTCCGCCCCCCCTCTAACCCCCCGATTAACAATGTGGGCTAGTCATGGAAAGAATATAACACAACCCAACATAAGGCAATCGAACTTTGTTTCTTCCTTAACCATGACACTAACCAAGAACCCATATAGAATACACCTCCACTAGTGCTCTTTCGATCATCAACATTTCCTTACCAATTTTCATCTGTATATGCATGAAGAGTAAGGTCTGTATCTTTACGATACCATAGTCCAAAGTCCTGAGTTCCTTGAATATATTGAAAATTATTTTGACTGCGTGGAGATGTGATTCCTTTGGATTTGCTTGGAAATTTCCAACAATTCCTACTGCATGCATGATATTAGGTCTGGTACCTATTTGACAAAGCAAACTTCCAATCTTAGATCTATAAGTTGGTTGATTTATTTCTGGTGATTCATCATTAGAACTGAGACTGCATCCTGTTACCATTTGAGTACATACTGGTTTAGAATCTTCCATTCTATAATTCTTCAATATATTCTTGAGATATTTGGTTTTTGAAAGAGAGATACCATCTTTGGTTTGTTGTTCTTATAGTAAGAAAATAAGTAAGTTCGCCAAGTAAGGACATTTCAAATTCTTGGTGCATTACTGAAGAAAAATTCTGACTCATGGATTCTTCATTGCTGTCAAAGATGATATCATCAACATAAACAACAATAATTAGTAGTTTATCATTCACAACCTTTGTGTATAAATTGTTGTTAGTAGAACCTTTTGTGAAACCTTAGTGTTGTAGATATTTGTCAAGGTGGTAATACCAAACCCTTGGAGACTGTTTCAGACCATAGAGAGCCTTTTTAAGCTTGCATATGACTTTTACATCATTTCCAAGAATGAATCTTTCTAGATGTTCAATATAAACTTCTTCTTCTAAGTCTCCATTAAGGAAGGCTGATTTTACATCCATTTGATATAATTTGAATTTTCGAAAACTAGAAAGAGCAAGAAACATCTTGTAGCTTCAAGTCTGGCAACAGGTGCAAAAATTTCTTCAAAATATATACCTTATTGTTGAGCATACCCTTTACAAACAAGTCTAGCCTTGTTTCTAATAACTTCTCCATTTTCATTCAGCTTGTTCTTAAATATCCATTTTGTTCCTATAACATTTTTATCATGAGGTATAGGAACTAACTCCCAAGTATCATTCTTTTCAATTTGGTCAAGTTCTTCATCCATGGCCTTGACCCAACATTCATCTTTGCAGGCTTCATTTACATTCTGAGGTTTGGTGGAGGATAGTAATGCTAGGTAGCTTGAGGTCCCTGTAAGAGTTCTTCTTGTCTATACACCAGCCCCCTTTTCTCCTAGAATTTGAGATTCTGGATGATTCTTCTGAACATACCTAGATGGAGTCTTTTCCCTGTCTATTGTATCTTCTTCTGGTGCTTCATTGGTTTCTTCTTCTATATCATTTTGATTTGATGCGGGAAAGCATTCCCCAAATTCCTCACTGTCATATTCCTCTATTGATTTCATTTGTTCCAGATTTCTGCATGCCTCATCAATTACAACATCAATGCTTTCAACAATTTTCTGAAGTATTCTATTATAACACTTGTATCCTTTACTTCTGGATGAATAATCAAGAAGAATTCCTTCATCTGCTCTGGGTTCAAACTTATCAAGTTTTTCTTCAGTCCTTTTGATGAAAAAATTTCTTCCAAACACTCTAAAGTGTTTTACAGTAGGAGGCTTACCATACCAAAGTTCATATGGAGTTTGATTGCTATTTATCCGAACATTTGGTTTGTTGAGAATAGTCATAGCAGCAAATGCAGCTTCACCCCAGAAGATTGCAGGAGTTCCAAATTCATCAAGCATTGCTCGAGCCATTTGTTGAACTATTCTGTTCATTATTTCCACCACGCCATATTGCTGAGGAGTTCTGGTGATGGAGAATTTCCTCTTTATTCCATGTTGTTAACAAAAGTCAAAGAATTCATCTGATATGAATTCTTCCCCTCGACCAAATCTGAGGCATTTTATTTTTCAATCTAATTCATTTTCAAGTAAAGATCTGAAGGCTTTAAACTTTTCAAATGCTTCATCTTTATGCTTTAGTAGACCTATCCAACACATCCTTGGAAAATCATTAATAAATGAAATAAACTATTCTTCTCCATGAGGTGACTTTTCCCTTGTTGGAGAACATAAATCAGTATTGATGAGTTCAAGAGGCTTACTTGTTGATCCTTCCTTTTCATTGAAGTGAAATTTGGTTTTCTTACTGATTTGACATGGTTTTCATATGGTATTTTCTGGGATGCTGATTTCTGGAAGATCACGTACTACCTTGAGCTTGCATGCTTTTCTTATTTGATTAAAGCTTAGATGTCCCAATCTTCTATGCCATAGCCAGTTTTCATTTGTTCTTCTTAGATAGCATTTTTTTTTTCCTCCTTTGAGTATGTATAAGTTTTTTGGAGTTATTGTTCCTTTGATCACGGTCTTTCCTGTATCAAGCTCACAAACCACACATCCGTTTGATTGAAATACCACTTCATTTCCTTGATCACACATTTGAATGACACTCAACAAATTATGCTTTAAACCATCTACATACATAATATTTCCAGCTTTAACCTTTCCTTTCAAGAAAACAGACCCTTTACCTTTAATAACAGCAGGTGTGTCATTTCCAAATGAGACATTCTTTTCCTTTCCTAAAGAATTATATGAATGCAGTTTCTCTTTATCACCTGTCATGTGTTTGGAACATCTATTATCAATGTACCACTAATTTTCTTATCCTTCTACATATAGAGCTATGCCACGTCTTTTTGATTGAGATTCCTTTCTTCTCCATATCTTGGGATTTAATGGTGTTTTCTCCTTTTGAAGTGTTGGCCAAAATTTTCTCCTACATTTAGATTATTCATGACCAAGGTTGTTAAATCGAACATTATATTTCATTTTCAAGAGGAGAAAAGTTATTATAGGAACTTTTCTTGATTCCTGTCACACTCCTTTGATTTTTTGCTTCTATATTCATGATGATTTTGTAAGAAACACATTGAGCAGCCTTGTGCCCAAAGTTATGACATGAAAAACATTGCCCATTAAGAATTTTCTACGATCATAGTATCTTTCGGTATTTTTTACCTGTTGATTTCGGCTTCTACTGATATTCATCCTTGGAGTAAATTGAGTATGATTTACCTGATGAGTAATTTTAGACTTTTTTTGATGATTGGCATACTATTCACTGGTCTTTTCTACATCAAGATAGCTTCTGGTGGAGGTTCACAGCTTTTGTGATTGAGATGAATATTCAGTATATCCAAGACCTGTCTTTATTAGAGGAGAATGTTGAAAATTTATGATTTCATTTAAAGTTTCTGATCCTTTAGCAAATATAAGATTAAGAGATTTTGTCTTCTCAAGATCTTTTCTTAGACCCACAATTTCACATTATAGATTTTCATTGTGTTTTTCTCTTTCAACAAGTTGGTGTGTCAAAGTATCTATGATCATATTCTTTTCTTCTATACAGATTTTTAGTTTAGTGATTACTTTAAGAAAGTCTTCCTCTTCTAATGCATCCAAAAAAGCATCATTGTCATAAGCCATGAGTAGTCTATAATCATGTTCAGTTTCATCTTCATCACTATTAGATAAACCATCACTATCTTCATGCGTATAGTAACTCCTATTCACAACTTGTTTTCTATTTCCTTTTGCATATTCCTTCCCTTTTTCATATTTATCTTTATGAGGACATTTGGCAGCATAGTGACCGACTCTACCACAAGAAAAGCATTTGAAAGGTAGCTTACCTCTGAATCTTCCAAAACCCCATTAAAGCTTCTTGACAAAATTTACCTCATCTTCTTCTTATGAAATGTGTCCTGCTTCATTGGGCTCTTCCTTTTCTTTTCCCTTTGCTAATGCTTTAAATTAGGCTTCTCTCATATCTGATGGACCTCATTTTCTCATTTCAAAGGTAGTTAGGATTCCATGAAGTTGAGTCACAGTGATAGATTGAAGATCCTATTTTTCCTCTATGGCACACACTTTTGACTCAAATTTAGAAGAAAAAGATCTCAAAATTTTCCAACTAAAGTAACTTCCTTTATCTCTTCACCAGGATTGTTCATACAATTAACAATCTCATCTATAAGTAAGATGTAAATAGCAACACTCTCATCACTATGCATATTAAGAGATTCATACTGAATTCTGAGAGTTTGAAGCTTAACACGTTTTAACTCGAGAGTCTCCTTTGTAGCTCTGAATGATTTTGTCCCATATACCTTTGGCTATTTTGAGCTACGTGACTTTGACAAATTCTGATTCTGACAGACTTCCCAATAATGTATTGACATCTTTAGAATTGGTTTCATAAAACTTCTTACCTACAGAGTCTGTAGGAATTGTCAATGGAAATTGATATCCTCCTTCCACAATTTCCCAAACATTGGCTCCAAGTGATAATAGATAGGCTCTAGTTATTATTTTCCAATATAATAAGTTGCTCTCATTGAATATTGGTGGTCTGATGGATCCCATGCCTTCGTGATTATTCATCTTGCAAGTCTTCCTTCAAGCGATCAAGCTTATTCTGAAGGACTTGCTTTGATACCAGTCGTTGGAAATAATACTAAGAGGGGGGGAGTGAATCAGTATTATTAGATCAATAATTTTTCATTTCCAAAACATATTTGTATACGCTACTTCTGTGAAGTGAACTAGCGTGTACATGCTACTTTGATTAGTGAAACTAGCGTATACCCAGAGAACTTGTGATTTAGTTAATTTATCATGTGATGATCTATAGCCAGTGAATCGGTAACTTATTAAATAGTGCAGTAAAAATATAATAAACCATCACACCTAAGAAACACACATGAACACTAAGATTTAAGTTGGAAACCCAGTGTGGATGAAAACCACCTGTTGTTGTTGTCTCTGTCTTCTTTCAATAACAAGAAAATATGTTTACAATCTTGTACTGGTGCAGAATCATACCAGTATGCAGGCACCCACCTACAAAAGGCTACAACCTTCTCTCGTTTTCTAGCTTCTACTGGAAGGGAGTTACAACCCCCTAGCTCTTGTACTAGCCAATGTGTATACTAGTGCATAGGCATCAGTGTACAAAAGGCTACGACCTTCTCTCTTCCTCCAGGGACCAAATTTCATAAATTTTCAGACTCGATGCTCCTGGTACACATGATGGCCTTGTTTCATCAAATTTTTGTACTGGACCCATCTGTAGAGCTGTAACTAGGGTCTCTCACACCGCTAATTATCCTACATTAATAAGTCAATCCGGGAACGTTTTGTTATTGCAAGGAGTAACTCAATCCGAGGTTGTTTGTCCGAGTAATGCTCGGTAGTATAGTGTCCTAATGGTCTGAAAGGAAACAGATGCTAAGCTGTAATGAAACTAACCCAAAAGATAAAATCACGCAAAGCAGTTAATCAGTCAAGGGTATGGAAACAATAACCTATCCCTTTAGAAACTGATAAAGAAAGGAAATCAGAGCATGGACTTATAGGTCTGGGGCTAAGCAGCGTCTTGCTGAGGCTCACGATAGCCTTAGGCCTGCTCTCACACTAAAACAACAAAGGCAGGTAAATCAAGCAGCGAAAAGTAAAATGGAACAGCAATCTGGAAATGGAACAGCAGTAAAGAAATGGAACAGCAGTAAGGAAATGGAACAACAAGAATAAATGGAACAGCAAGAATAAATGGAACAGCAATGATAAATGGAACAGCAAATAATGGAACAGCAATCCTCAACCATATGTACACGTTCTCTATTACTACAGCAATCTAAGAATAATGGATGATACGACTATGTTCCTGAACAAGGTAATATTGCTTTCGAGTCTTGCAAATACTATTTCACATGGATCTGATAACAATAATATTCATACCAACATTCCGCTACAGGAATAGCTGAAAGACGCAATTCAAATCGATCCACTATTATAATGCAGAGACATGAGATAAAAGAACTCATTCAGATGTCAGTTATAATGAAACACAGCATATCATATAGAATATGTATCAGATTACTAAAACAATGGAAATAAACAAACCACACAGTATAATAGTACAAAAGCAAGTGTCCGTCGGAGCTCGGCCCTTGGCTACCAATGGAACACCGCCTGAAGTTACTCCAGATGCAGAGACGAAATGAACACCAAGTCTTTTATATTAATTGCATCAAAAAAAGTATAACAAAGTCAAGTCTCAGAGAGACTCAGTAATTACAGTTGGTTCTGAAATTGAAAATTACAAAAGACAGTCCTCCCCCGTCCAATGGCGTGGTGCCTTTATATAACAAAAATAACGGAGGTATCTAGATAATCAAAGATAACTTAAAGCAGCGATCCCTCAAGATCAAGGATCCTGAGGGATTCGCTAATCGTTCGATTCTTCTCTTTCCCTTCTTGCGTTCTCCATCTCAGTATCCCGCCTTCTTTCTTTGGGCTATTCGGCTCTAATTTTACTTGATCTTGTCCGCATCCGGTTCCCTGTTGGCGAGATAGTAGTTATTTTCCCTTTGCTTCTTGCTTTCAATCGCCGATCCTTTGTTTTCACGTCTTCCTGCATAGAAAACGTCAATCATTAGCATTTAAGCTTCCTTTATCGATTGTTGCACATTTTATCAAAACCCTTTATCTTCTTTGAACTCATAATGCAGAAAAGGTTACAACTATTATTGAAAAACCACTAGATTTCTGGTCAAAAGCATACCTTCCAGGTGCTCCACACACCCCCCTGCTTACCCTGTTTCATGGCCTCATGAAAACATTGTAGTTGAGATGCAAGGCGGTGAGAGAATAGGCCGGAGAAGGGATCTCGTGAGGAGGCCAGCAACCGTGATAAGCAACTAGATGGTCAAAGAACTGGTCTATTTGATCTGCAGGCATCTCATATAAGGCCTGATATCCGGGTGCAGGGTGCCAAATAATTGGACTGCGAAATCGATACCCTAACCAGGATGGCCCTGCTTGCAGAATCCATTCCCCATAAAGGTTCAACCGGCTGGCAGCCAGCTCAAAATTCTCATATTTGAATGGTTCCCTGAGCTGGATGCTTGGACTAGAAGTCCGGTATCGAAATTTTGCAGCATCGAGGGCAAGATCTTTAATAGTCAGGAAATATTCCAGACCATTTCGGATCAAGTCTTCGTGCATGGGCCCTATTATCTCAATGACTCCTGGGGTCCTTATGAGACTCCTATGCTTTCTCCATAGCGTCACTGGGTCTCTAGGTTCAGCTCGTATCCACAAGTCTAGGCTATTTTCTTGTCTCTGAAAGGTGTTATAAGCTCTGAGCCATTTCACCTAATTAACCCCAAATGAGATGAAGGCTTGGAATTGTACATCACCAACAAAAGGGCCAGGATTTAAATCAGTTTCCTGGTCTAGCACAAGATTGTGCAGGTAAAACTCGCATAATAACCTCTGAACTCTAACTCCATAGTGCTTGCAACAGTCTATAAAATCATTAACAGTGTTGATGTGGATAGGTGCTCCTGCCCTAACGGCTTTTATTTTTAATCTCAGATATCGTTCAAGCAAAAATAAAGCATAATTTTTAGCAGGGGCCCTACAAGTCAAAACATCATTATATAAGGAACACACGGTGTCCATCTGCTTAACAACACTATCTAATCGATGAGTTACCTTAGCAACCTTTTCCTGCTCCTTCTGCCATCCTTCAAAGGCCTGGCTCTCGGACTGACTGATGTCTCGAAGTTGCTGTTGGAGCTCTTCGTATCTTTCCTTGGGGACTGTCTGTTCTCGCAATTGCTCGGCTTCCTGCTGGGCTTCCTTCATCATTTTATGCAAGGTTCTCGTTTTTGGGTCCTTCTTCCACACAGCCGTAGAGGCTGGGAGTTTAACCTGGACCTTCCTATTACGTTGCTTTGAATTTCGGACCCGAATTACGCCCGAGGGTGGTGCTTCTGCTTGGACCTCTTTGTTTTCTGTTTCCTTCTTAATGCGAACAAAGGGTTGCTGTGGTCTTCCTGCCATCGGAGCCTCTTGCTGTTCCATTGGGATATCCATTCGTTCTTCAAGGCCAGACGGAACAGCAGTCTGTCCCTCTGCGCTATTTGGAACAGCAATTTGTTCCTCCATATCATTTGGAACAGCACCCTGTTCCTTATTATTATTTGGAACAACAGACTATTCCTCAGCAGTAGGTCTCCTGATGGGGTTTCGTCCATTAAAGTGAATTCTTGTCCTTGGGGTTCTTGCTACCGTGGTCCTCTTCCTTTTCCCTGCAGTCTTTTGTATCCTCAGACTGGCTTTCAGCATTCGAATTTGCTGCTGGAGTCTGGCTATAGTGCCCAGCAACCTCTGCTGCTTTTTCTTTAATGTCGCAATTTCCCTTGTTTCGGCAGAGGGTTTGGTTCTCAAGCTTGCGTCTTCTGTGATATCTTTTGGCATCCTGGGAATAGATTGTCCCAGACTGTTATCTTCCATTTCATTATCATGGCCAGGTAGGTTTTCTCCCCCTGCCTCTTCTGCATGCATTTCCTCGGGTAATCCTCTTTCTGTGGGACCGTCGGGGACAACTCCTGTGCTAGAGTCCTGGCCATATTCTCCCATATTGGCCAGAACTGCTGCCAATTCCTCCTCACTTGGAGGGTCTTGCAACGGGCTACCCCCTGGCTGTGCAATTTCTTCTTCCCGATTGGCCTGTTTAGTAGCCTCTTCTTCCTCCGAGGGTTCATGTCCTTTTTCAATTTCTCCTTCCGGCTGGTCAGTCTCGGCCTCCGATTGCTCAGCATTTCCTTCGGAGGGTCTTCCCTCTGATTCTGGAGGTTCATCCACAATTTCAATTCGCTGGGCCGTTGTTCCCTGAATTCTTTCCAACCTTCCTTGTATCTGGGCCAGCCGAGCTGACTTTCTTGGCCTCTGAAGTTGGTCGGGAGTATCAGTAGGTTCTGCGGGTTTCTCTGGTTGCTCTGGCGTATCGGGAGGTTGCTTCCGTTTTGAAGCGGCATGTCTCTCTGCTACTGACTTCTTGCGTTTCTCTAATCGTTCCGGCGTGCCAGAGGATTGTTCCAGTTTTGGGGGTGGTACAGCCGATCCCCCTTCGACTATTGCGACCAATTCCTCCCAAGTGCTCTGCTGTTGAGTGAGACCATGGCTCACTATCAACCGAATCAGCCCATGGTGGCTAACGACTTTGTCTATGTGTTGGGCCTTTTTCAGGCTTTGGGCCGCTCCATGCAGTAACGAATTTAAAAGCGCAGGAAGATTTACAGAACATTTTCCTTTTAAAACAGCTAAGAGTTTCAGGTGACGAGGTCTTACCACGTCTTTTCTCCCTTCGCAGGTGATATAGCTTTGTATTGTCTTTGCTAGCTCGGTCCAGGGTTCCCCTAGTGCTGCCGGCAGAACTCCTTTCCCTTTGACTGTCAAGCTTTGGCCTTCGTCCTGGAAAGTTTCCATAGCTTTTTGTAATCTCTCCTTCTTCGGCCCCCATTTGGGTCCAACAGCTGGTAATCCTGAGACTTCCGCGATGATATCCTCTGTAACCTCTATCCGCTTTCCTCCTACTACGGAGTAGTTTTCCTGCAAATTCTGCAAGAATTCCAATGCTACTGCTTCATTTGATTCTTGCAGGCGGTTGAAGTAATTCAACCATCCTGCATTTTCCAGGATTTTGCGAGCAACATCGGAGACTGTCAGTTTGTGAGGTTCGCTCCGGACCGTCCTTTCACCCATGATTCAACTCAGAAATGGACTCAGAAATGGAACAGCAACTGTTTGCGGTATTTACGACGCAAAAAGGATGATCGATGCCAATTTAGGAAAGGACTACACAGGGCATGCAACAAAAAGAAGAGATTGTGGACGGCAGTCTCCGTGAGATGGAAGCATCATACCGTTAAATCATGCCATTTCCTTGTACATTATTTTTCCCGAATGGTATGCAGCCACGTAATCCATGGAGTAATGAGGTTACTTCCCCCCCCCCCCCCCCGCGATCTGATAGGCTGCCCACAGCCGTCAAAGAGAGGAGCAGCAGCCAATCGGGAGTGCAATCATCAAGTACATCATATGAAAGTATGCCATGTTGTAAAAGAACAATGAAATGCCGAAACCGAGGCAAAAAGGTGGATCGCATTTTATATAAGCCTGCGTGATATAATGAGGAACCGGGGGATTGGACGTCTGTCAACTGTACGAAGTCTCCAGTAGTCATTGTCAGTTCCGTTGCCATGATTGGTGGTAATGTTCATGCGATAAGTATATCGGGGTGTGACATATGATACATGCGAAGGATATAAGAGACAGAAAGATTTAATATCATACCTGGTGGTGTAAATATTACGACTTCGATGCCATTAACAGAGCTCTGCTGCCAACAGGTGTCCGTAACCTTGGCAGAGTTGTTTATCTCACCCTCCGGAACCATGATCCTTTGTGTATATTTTAAAGAGTGCTTTGTCAAAATGTAGGCCATTATGCTGGCTTGGTGACCAGATAGTCATAATGCCATTCACAAGGTAGGCGCAAAACGTGGTCAGGACGGCTCGCGATGAGACCTCCTGTTCCAAGATTTGCTTTTAATTTATTTTTGGACCATATTCCTGGTGTGGTGGCCATTACGGGAATGCCACTTCGCTTCCACCCTTATGATCATGGTAGGCCGGCTCTGAATGAGACCTCCTATCCTGCATTTGACAACTTTCATATTTTGTTTTTGTTTTCTTTTGCAGAGCATCTCTCTTGTTTCTTTTCACATTAGGGTGGTTCCGCACTCCTTAAGAGCAGGGAATGGTGGAAGAAGTCTTACGATCCCAACAGATAGATATAAATCATTCGTTCTTACTCCCAAGTAGTGATCAAAAAAGATTTTAGGGAAATAAAGATCACCAATAACAATGGTACCGGTAAATGACAATGACAGTGAAGATTAAAAGTTCACGTCCCTCCTCCTGTTCTTTTATACATACTGGCTTCATAGTGATAGCGATTTATGATGTGCTGATTTCGGTATCTCATGGTTTATGTTCACGGCATAAGTTCATTGCTGTATCTAAAAGATTGAGGAAACCATGGTCACAAAGCATCCTCCATAAGGACGAAAACATGACAATGGCATTCATAGGATACCATTTCTTTGAGAGGAGCCACTGAAAATCGCAAATGTTGTTCCTTTTGAGAAAGGAACAGCAAAGTCACTCAAATGTTGTTCCTTTTGACAAGGAACAGCAGACACGCTCAAGTGCTGTTCCTTTTCGCAAAGGAACAGCAAAACATCCAAGTGCTGTTCCTTTTCGCAAAGGAACAGCAAAACACACAGGTGTTGTTCCTTTTCGCAAAGGAACAACAAAACACACAAGTGCTGTTCCTTTTCGCAAAGGAACAGCAAAACACACAAGTGTTGTTCCTTTTCGCAAAGGAACAGCAAGACACGCAAGTGCTGTTCCTTTTTGCAAAGGAACAACAAAACACACAAGTGTTGTTCCTTTTCGCAAAGGAACAGCAAGACACGCAAATACTGTTCCTTTTCGCAAAGGAACAACAAAACACACAAATGCTGTTCCTTTTCGCAAAGGAACAGAAAAACACACAAATGCTGTTCCTTTCCGCAAAGGAACAACAAAACACACAAATGCTGTTCCTTTTCACAAAGGAACAGCAAAACACACAAGTGCTGTTCCTTTTCGCAAAGGAACAGCAAGACACGCAAGTGCTGTTCCTTTTCACAAAGGAACAACAAAACACACAAATGCTGTTCCTTTTCGCAAAGGAACAACAAAATACGCAAATATTGTTCCTTTTCGCAAAGGAACAACAAAACACACCAATGTTGTTCCTTTTCGCAAAGGAACAACAAAAACACACCAGTGCTGTTCCTTTTCGCAAAGGAACAGAAAAAACACACCAGTGTTGTTCCTTTTCGCAAAGGAACAGCAAAAAACACACCGGTGCTGTTCCTTTTCGCAAAGGAACAGCAAGAACACTTGGAAAGAAAAATCAAGGAAACATATATACAAGATGCTATGTACAAGTTATAAAATGAATTTCTTAAGCTATAGGTGAGGAAGATTGCGCTTCCTCTCCTAAAATTTTCATATCAGTATCTTGTCGCAGCTGTTGACAGAAGGATTCTCGAGTGAGTGGCTTTCGATAAAGGCGAACTCAGTGGCCATTTACTTTGAATGCATATCCAGAACCGTCAATTGTGACCAAGGTAAGGGTCCCATTCTCGTGTACCTTCTGGATTTCATATGGTCCTAGCCATCGAGTCTGGAGTTTCCCCGGGAAATCCTGAAACAGAGAGTCGTATAACAGAGCCCAGTCTCCTTCATGAAAGACTTTATTCTTGATCAGTGCATCATGCCATTTAGCCCGCTGCTGTTGAATCAATGCTGTATTCTGTAATGCAGAGAGCCTGATCTCGTCTAATTCATTAATCTGCTGTAATCGATTGATTTGTGCCTCACTCAGATCTAGGCCGACTTCCTGTGCAGTTCGTAGCGTTAGGATTTCGAATTCTATGGGGAAAATTGGCTGCTTTCCAAACACTAATTGATAGGGTGAATAGCCTGTAGTGCTTCTCCATGTGGTTCTGTAGGCCCACAGCGCCTCAGGTAGTCGAGCGGCCCAATCTTGCCGATGTGATGCAATGGTTTTTGTTAAAATTGATTCTATTACCTTATTACTACTTTCTACTTGCCCATTTGCCTGCGGATGGTATGGGGTAGTAATCTTATGTTGGACATGGTAATTGTTAAGTGTTGCAGCTAATTTATTTCCAACAAATTGTGGTCCACCATCGGTGATTAATTCTCTCGGAAGTCCATAACGTACAAACAAATGGAACAAGAATTGTATCACAGAGTCTTTTGTAGCCCTAGGTAACGATTCGGCCTCGACCCATTTAGTAACATAGTCTGTCGCCACCAGAATGTATGTCCTCTGATTTGATGATGGATTGATGGGTCCAACGAAGTCTAGAGCCCATCGTTCGAATGGCTCAATGACCAATTGTGGTCTCAGAGGCATTTCATCGGCTTGGCCAGGTTTTCCTGCTCGCTGGCAGCTGTCACAGGCTTGTGCAAACTTTTTCGCATCCTTGAAGATTGTAGGCCAATAGTATCCGGTCTGCAATACTTTATGTGCTGTTCTTTTTTCAGCGAAATGTCCCCCGCATGGCCCGTCATGGCAGGCTTTTAGAATGTCGAAGATTTCGTCTTCTCGAATACACCTTCTGATTTGCATGTCTGCCCCTGTATGGAACAAATGGCCTCCAATCCATGAAAAGCGAGTGCTTTTCTGAACAATCTGCTTGCGTTCCTGAGGGGTTAAGTGTTTTGGTAACTTACCGACTGCGAGGTAATTGGCGACATCGGCATACCAGGGTGTTCGAACAGCAACAGCAAAAAGGTGCTCGTCAGGGAATTGATCGTCTACTGCTGCTGTTTCGACTGCTTTCGGCATCCGTGAGAGGAAATCAGCTACAAGGTTCTCCTTGCCAGGTCGATCCTTGATTGTGATGTCGAACTCCTGCAATAAGATCAACCACCTGGTTATTCTAGCATTCGTAACAGGTTTATTTGTCAAATATTTGATAGCAGAATGATCTGTATATAACACAACAGGATAGCCTGTAATATAATGTCTAAATTTGTTAACAGCATGTATTACAGCCAGGAATTCCTTTTCAGTAATGGTATAATTAAGTTCGGCAGAGGATAAATTTTTGCTGATATAGTAAATAGCATATGGCTTCTTATCCTCTTCTTCTCCCAGGACTGCACCGATTGCTGTGTCCGAGGCATCAGATGAGATTTGAAATGGCAAATTCCAGTTGGGTCCTCGAAGGACTGGAGCTGTTGATAACAGGTTCTTCAATTCCTTAAAATCCTGGTCGCATTTTTCTGTCCACAAGAAATCAACATTGCCAGTTAAAGCATATAGAGGTGCAGCAATACGTGAGTAATGTTCTATAAATCGTCTGTAATACCCAGAAAATCCAAGGAAACTGCGTACCTCTGTTTGAGTAGTGGGAGTAGGGATGAGCAAAAGAATCTGAATTTTAGCCGGGTCTACCTGGATGCCAGCTGCTGAGATGTAATGCCCTAGAATGAGCCCTTCTGTCATCATCATGTAACACTTTTCATGACTCAGGCAAAGTCTGGTAGCGATACAACGTTGTAGGACTTTCTCCAGGGTATCCAGAGCTGGGTCAAAATCATCTCCATACGGTGTAAAATCATCCATATACACCTCAAGTCCGTCATTTATTAGCTCTGCAAAGATGCTGAGAACAGCTCTTTGAAATGTAGCAGGGGCATTGCATAGGCCGAAGGGTAGTACTTGATAGGCAAACGTTCCCCAAGGGCAAGTAAAGGTAGTTTTATCCTGATCTTCAGGGGTGATTTGGATTTGGTTATATCCGCTGAAGCCATCCAGGAAAGAGAAAAATTTCTTCCCTGCTAAAGTGTCCAGTACTTGATCTATAAATGGGAGGGGAAAGTGATCCTTCTGTGTGGCCTTATTTAACTCCCTGTAATCCACGCAAATCCTCCATTTCCCGTTTTTCTTGGGTACCACCACTAGGGGAGAGACCCACTTACTGTCGGAGATGGGGTAAATAAAATTAACATCTAAAAGTTTCTGAAGTTTTGCTTTTACTATTTCTTTTAGATGGGGGTTGAGTCTTCTTTGTGGCTGGCGAACAGGTCTTGCATCTTTCTCTATATAGATGTGGTGGGTGCATAATTGAGGATCAATCCCCTTCATGTCAGGGTAATCCCACGCAAATGCTCCCTTATATTTTTGTAACAGACTAACAAGCTTCATTTCTTGATCTGGTGTCAGGTTGGCGTTAATATTTAAAGTCTTACCAGGTTCAATTTCCACTATTTTACTATTGGCAACAACAGTTACTGGTATTGTTTGGTCATGTGGATCTTTTAAGGGGTCTTCTTCTAGCTCACTATCAAATGCTGCCTCGATCATAAAACACTGTGTGTGAGAGCTAGATTTGGTTTGACTGATGAAGTTATTGATAGCATCATCTTCTATCTGATCTTTAAAATCTAAAGCCTTCTGTACAGTTAATGGGGCTCTGATATTGTTAGTAAGGTATGACACAGGATACTGATTGGTTTTGATCATTGGCAGGCTTGGCTGTGCTGGAGGATATAGAACGAGATTTTTAACATCTGGTCCTTTAGTTATAGTCATGTTTCCCTGCCGGCAACCAATGTAGGCATCGGTAGTAGCAAGCCAAGGTCTTCCTAATATTAGCGGATGTCCATCTAGTCGGGTTTTTGGATTAATTACCAGGAAATCGGTTGGATACTCCCAGGAATCTACGGAAACCATGACATCATATAGAGTACCCTCGGGTCGGACTACAGATCGATCTGCCAATTCTAACAAAGTAGAAGTAGGTTCTACTGATGTGATGCCAAGCTTTTGGCAGGTGGAAGTTGTCAAAATATTGATTGCAGCTCCCAAGTCGACTAAAGCATTAGGCAGGGTTTGTCCATAGATTTGGACAGTTACAATTGGGTTCTCGGGATCTTCGTATTTGATAGGTGTCTCTTTTCCTGATAACAGGTCGGATAAAGTTCCAACTACTTGGACTCTAGGGTTAGTAGTTATATTCCTCCTTGATTTTTTTATGCACAGTTCCTTTATAGTCTTTGCGTATATGGGAATATCTTGAATGGCCTGGAGGAATGGAATTTTTATATACAGATTTTGTAACTCTCCCAGAATGTCAAAGTCTGGATGTTGCACTGGTCGCGGTATGACTAATCGTTCCGGGAAAGGAGGAGAGGATGTATTTGTTTGTCGAGGGGTCTGTTCCTTATTTACATCCTTTTGTTGTAGCGGTTGTTCTATTGGTAACTGATCTTCAATGTGACCTATTTTGTCTCTCTCTGTTTCTATGATACATCCAGATCGTAACTGAAGGTCATTACACTCCCTTAAGTCAAGTCCAGTTTCTGATGTGTTTATGATTTGGATGGATTGGACTGGTCGATTATTAGGATTAGGGTTGGGTTGGGCTGGGAGTTGTGGCCTTAAATTAGACTGGGGGTTTTGTTGTAAGGCTAGCAGAGTTGGTTGAGGGAGTGGAATAGTTCTTGTTGACTGATATGTCGATCTTGGCCAATTGGTCTGCCAGGGTGAACCTTGTGATGTGGGGGGAATCCATTGCGGAGGGTATGAATTGTTCTGCCAATATGGTGGGGTGTAGGGAAAATTTGGCCATCCGAATTGGTTTGGCTGATTCATCCATGGATTTGGAGAAGGAAATGGCTGTGATGACCAATTCGGGACTGGGGGTGTAGGTTGATTTTGCCACATACCATATTGCTGAGCATTGTATTGTGGAGGTTGAAAAGAAGAAGCTGGATCTGAAAACATACCTGATTGCCTCGGTTGCCATTAGCGACGTTGGTTAACAAAGTATGCTGGTTCTAATTCTTCTTCTGCTTCTTTGTATACAGCCTTCAATCCAGGAAGTGAGGGGCAGCTTTCAGTAAGGTGGTCTTTCATACAGATAGCACAGGCTTGAACTGTATCTAGCGGACATTCTTTGTGGCTGTGTTTTTTTCTACATCGGGGGCAAAAAATTGCCAGATTTTGCTCTGCCTCCATTTGCTTTTGTTTAGCCTGCATAATATCAAGCTGAGTAGTTAATGTCCCTAGGATATCAGTTTTAAAATTTTCTAGTAAATTCCCAAGTTCTACCCGTGTTACCCCTTCTGTTGATATTTTGTTATCTCTAACAAACCTATCATATTCTGTTGGTTTTATCCTTGTGCTACCCCTTGAACTCCTAATACATAAATTAATGATATCGGCAAAATTCTCTTGGTAAATATCTCCTTTTCCCATGATATTCAACGTTTCGATCCACTGTTCTTTCATACCTCTAATTAATGCAGTTTTCAACACATTGTCAGGCAGAGGTAATGAAGCATAAGGGGATCTCTGTAAGTTATACTGGAAGCGTTCTACATATTCCTCTAGAGTTTCATTTGGTCTGGCCGTCATTTGGAAGATTTCATCTTTCAGTTCCCTTGACCTACAGTAATCCTGATATTTCTTGAGAAAGGACTCTTTCATTTGCTCCCAATTGTTTATGACTCCACCGCCTAGACCCATAAACCATCTCAGAGCTGCTCCTTTCAAGGTAGAGGGAAACAACTTTAATTTCTGAGGATCAGTGGTGTAATCATACCCTCTACATAACACATCGAATTCAAATAAGAACACATCAGGGTCCTCTGATGTCAGTCCGTGAAACGTTGGGATGTGTTGAAGAGGAATTGCCTTCATGGGGGCATTCGCAGCAGAATCTACTATCGGATATTGCAATGTGGAAGTTTGGGTATTTGGCTGATTCTACGCCATGGGATCGAAGATGTGCCAGTAACCTTCCGGGATTTCTAGGAGGGTGTTCCTAGGTTGAGAAGGGGCGGCCTTGGCAGGGGCTGTCTTGATGACACTTCCCTTATCAGGGATTTCTATCTGAAGGAATGGGGTGCTTTCAGTATTAATTCTGGCTGCGCTTCCCTTATCTGGGCTGTTTAACAGCTGTATTATCCTGGAGGGAGATTTCGGTTCCTCTATTTCCCCTGTTTCCCCCTCTCCTTCACAAAGGTTGCTTAAGTTCCCTTCTTGCAGCCGTTCAGACACAGGATTTTCAATTTCTTGGAAGTCCTGTTCAACAGTCTGACTCTGCACCTCAGCGTAGGCTCCAGATGGTGACGCTGTAGCCTGAAGGGAATTGGTAGGCTGCTTAGAATAAGTCTTTTTGATGCCTACTGACGGCTGAGATTCAGTTTTCTTGTAGATTTCGTCTATGAAGGTCGTTCGGCCAAGGGTCACCGGTCCTTTGGCTTTCTCAGGTTTGGCTGGGGTTTTGGTATTTTTTTCTAACTTTTTCTGCTTAGTCATGCACTCTAAGAACTACTAAATCCTATCAACCAGCAATTCTACTAAGAGAGCGGACGGTGGAGCAGGGCTTTTACATGCTCCGTACGCAGGTTCTTACCTTCCGTTTTTAAAATCCAACTCCCTCCTAGTAGATTTGCGCACTACTCTGTAAAGGGCAAATGGCTATTACTCCTCCCCGGCAATGGCGCCAAAATGTAGAGCTGTAACTAGGGTCTCTCACACCGCTAATTATCCTACATTAATAAGTCAATCCGGGAATGTTTTGTTATTGCAAGGAGTAACTCAATCCGAGGCTGTTTTTCCGAGTAATGCTCGGTAGTATAGTGTCCTAATGGTCTGAAAGGAAACAGATGCTAAGCTGTAACGAAACTAACCCAAAAGATAAAATCACGCAAGGCAGTTAATCAGTCAAGGGTATGGAAACAATAACCTATCCCTTTAGAAACTGATAAAGAAAGGAAATCAGAGAATGGACTTATAGGTCTGGGGCTAAGCAGCGTCTTGCTGAGGCTCACGATAGCCTTAGGCCTACTCTCACACTAAAACAACAAAGGCAGGTAAATCAAGCAGCGAAAAGTAAAATGGAACAGCAATCTGGAAATGGAACAGCAGTAAAGAAATGGAACAACAGTAAGGAAATGGAACAGCAAGAATAAATGGAACAACAAGAATAAATGGAACATCAATGATAAATGGAACAGCAAATAATGGAACAGCAATCCTCAACCTTATGTACACGTTCTCTATTACTACAACAATCTGAGAATAATGGATGATACGACTATGTTCCTGAATAAGGTAATATTGCTTTCGAGTCTTGCAAATACTATTTCACATGGATCTGATAACAATAATATTCATACCAGAATTCCGCTACAGGAATAGCTGAAAGACGCAATTCAAATCGATCCACTATTATAATGCAGAGACATGAGATAAAAGAACTCATTCAGATGTCAGTTATAACGAAACACAGCATATCATATAGAAGATGTATCAGATTATTGAAACAATGGAAATAAACAAACCACACAGTATAATAGTACAAAAGCAAGTGTCCGTCGGAGCTGGGCCCTTGGCTACCAATGGAACACCGCCTGAAGTTACTCCAGATGTAGAGACGAAATGAACACCAAGTCTTTTATATTAATTGCATCAACAAAAGTATAACAAAGTCAGGTCTCAGAGAGACTCAGTAATTACAGTTGGTTCTGAAATTGAAAATTACAAAAGACAGTCCTCCCCCGTCCAATGGCGTGGTGCCTTTATATAATAGAAATGACGGAGGTATCTAGATAATCAAAGATAACTTAAAGCAGCGATCCCTCAGGATCAAGGATCCTGAGGGATTCGCTAATCGTTCGATTCTTCTCTTTCCCTTCTTGCGTTCTCCGTCTCAGTATCCCGCCTTCTTTATTTGGGCTATTCGGCTCTAATTTTACTTGATCTTGTCCGCATCCAGTTCCCTGTTGGCGGGACAGTAGTTATTTTCCCTTTGCTTCTTGCTTTCAATCACCGATCCTTTGTTTTCACGTCTTCCTGCATAGAAAACGTCAATCATTAGCATTTAAGCTTCCTTTATCGATTGTTGCACATTTTATCAAAACCCTTTATCTTCTTTGAACTCATAATGCAGAAAAGGTTACAACTATTATTGAAAAACCACTAGATTGCTAGTCAAAAGCATACCTTCCAAGTGCTCCACACCATCTGAAACCTTTAAACTCAAACTGCATCAACCAACAATCATTTAATTTGAACAATCAGATCATTACCACCATATCACTGTGCTAAACCCAAAGACATGCATCATCATTCAAAACAACTCAACCTTAAAAATCATGCATTAGAATGTATACGCTACTTTACTGAACCCAACCTGCATGTATACGCCACTTCTTTCAATGAAACCTGCGTATACCTTCAAAACTATTGAAATGTAAAACTTTTGAATCAAGTGTGTACCAACTAGAAATATACTAAACATCTATTGTCAATTTACAAAGCTTCACATAGGAAGTAGCAGAGATCACTTCACTTATACAATCAATCAATCATATATCAAACTCCTTATGCATTCGGTTTTACTTTCAGATCTAAGAAGACTTCATTGACAGACATCAGTAAAACAAAAAAACTGATCAGTTAGATCAGTCAGACCTAAAGACAAGGCTTTTCTTTTTTATACACTACTTGGAAGAGTATAACCTATGTGTACACACCCTTTTACCTAGATGAACCAGCGTATAGATCCGTAAATATTGACTCATAACTTTGTTGCTATTCTAGACTTCAAACAGACCTAGATCATGACATTTTAAAGAATAAAATAGGTGTACACAATTAGATCTGGCCCAACCAATATCAAATCATTCAATGATAATTCATTACAGGTCTCATGATCCTGATCCAACATTGAATTCAATGTGCACAAAATATTTCAGATCAAATCACCAACATAGCCCCTGCAACATAAAATATACTTCAGATAGAAGTATTCCTTAGAAACCCTTTTCACTTGCACATGTTGGTCATATCTTCTCCTCGTTATATAGTTTTAGGCCTTTCTCAATACCTCAGACCAAAACCACTTAGGACCAATACCTTGGAACAAATACCTCGGAACAATTTCGTGGACCAAATACCTCAGACCAAATACCTTGGACCAAAACCTTGATTCTCCAACCTGTACGTGCTTTTATTCTTATGAGAGTGCATGTATACGTATACACTTTTTTGTTCCGTGTACCACCGTGTATATGCCCTTTTGACTAAGTGGACCTGCGTATACTTCTTAAAATGCTTTACATTAACCTTTTCCTTCACCTTCTTTATTCTGATCAGTAGACCTTAGTTCCATCTTCCTGTTCTTCTGTACCATTGCCCTGTTACCTATGAATATTCCTATTGTATTGTGAGTTTCCTTTTATCAAAACTGAATTGACGTGTGAGTGAGTTGCCATAAAGGAAAACACTTGTATCATAATGGCAACAATAAGTAGAAATAGAAAAGAGATATTCATCAAGGAAATAATCCTCGGTAGGAATGCAATTGTCATCAATAGTTAACCTAGAAAGGAAATCAGGTGCTACATTATCTTTTCCAGGTTTATTGAGAATTTTGATATTTGTCACAGCAATAACCAACGTGTAATTCTACCATTGGTAATTGGCTTATTCATTGAGAAATGAATGGCAAAGTGGTCAGTGTGTACAAATACTTGATACACGGTGATATAGTGTCAAAATTTATTGATGGCATGCATGACTGCTAAGAATTCCTTCTTCGTCACTGTATAATTGAGCTGAGTCGGAGTTAAATTTTTTCTTATGTTGTAAATAACATAAGGTTTCCTGTCATCCAATTGGCCCAAAATAACACCTACAAAAATCTCAGATGCATCTATAGATATGTGAAACGACAGTTCCCAATTAGGTCCTCGTAAAACCAGAGCTGCTGATACACAACATTTCAGATTCAAAAAGGCTTGCTCACTCTTTTCATTTCACAAAAAGTCAACATCCTTCATGAGAGAAGAAAATAATGGCAATGCAATTTTTGAAAAAAAAATTATAAATCTCATATAATACCCTGCATTCCCTAAGAAACTACGTACCTTTTTTTGCTTCTTGGGAGTTGAAATTTTCAGAATTACCTCTATTTTAGCAAGGTCTACCTTGATCCCGTCAGCGGAAATGTAGTGTCCTAGCATGATCCCTTCAGTCATCATCATGTGACATTTTTCAGTGCTAAAAGCAACATTAGTCTGTATACAATGTTCCAACACTTTTTCCAAATTAGCTAATGCTATTTGAAAAGCATCCCCATAAGGTGTAAAATCGTCCATGAATATTTCAAGGTGGTCATTCAACAAATCAGAAAAAATTCCCAGTATTGCACTCTGAAATGTTGTTGGTGCATTGCAGAGTCCACAAGGGAGTACTCTGTATGCGAAAGTTTCCCAAGGGAAAGTAAAGGTCATTTTATCTTGATCCTCCAGGAAAATATGTATCTAGTTGTAGCCACTAAACCTCTCTAGAAATGAAAATAATTTTTTTCCAGAAAGGGTGTCAAGGACCTGATCTATAAATTGCAAAGGAAAATGTTCCTTTTGGGTGGCCTTATTGAGTTATCTGTAATCCACATAGACTCTCCACTTGTCATTCTTCTTAGGAACGATGACAAGGGAGATGCCCATCGAGTGTCAGATATCAGATAAATCAAATTAGCACTCAAGAGTTTTTGTAATTCTTCCTTTACCACCTCCTTCAGTGCAGGGTTCATGCAATACTGTGGTTGTCTGACTGGTTTGCATCCATCCTTCAAATAAATATGATGAGTGCATAGTTTAAGGTGGATACCTTTCATATCTGTATAGTCCCATGAAAATTCCTTTTTTTATTTTTGTAACAGCCGTAATAGTAGTTGGTTTTTCTCAGTAGTTAGGTTGGGGTTAATGTTCAGAAAATTCCCTGGTTCTATTTCAATTGGATTGTTGTTAGTATTTGGACTGGTTCTCATTTGTTCAAAATATTTATCTTCTACCTCCTCTTCCTCATTCGAATTTTTAATGGAAGTGACAGAAAGTCAGTTACTAATGAAACCATTAATGATGCCATCTTCTGTCTCATCCTTGAAGTATTGGGCTTTCCCCATAGTGAGGAGAGGTAGGTAAAGATTTGATTCGGGAGCAAACTCATCCCACCAAGGGTTATATAAATCCAAATTTGGTTTTGGGGGGTAAAGATTAAGATTCTTTGCAGCCTGGCCATCCAAGATCACCATAGATCCAGATATGCAGCGTATAAATGAATCTGCAGTGGCCAAGCAAGGTCTCCATAAGATCGAAGGATGTCCCCCCAAGTTGGATTTGAGCTATAAGATAAGAAATTCAACTGGAGACCTCCAGGAAGCTATTGTAATTACTATGTCCTCTAACACCCCGTCGGGTTTAACATGGGATCTGTCTGCTAATTCAACTATGGTAGGAGTGTGTCTAAGCCCATGTATCCCTAAGGTGGTAAAGAGGTCCTTTGTTATCACATTAATGGTAGCCCCAAGATCAATCAATGTGTTAGTTATGGGCTGATCATTAATGTAGACAGTAACCGTAGGGTTTCCTAGATCATTATACTTAGTTAGAAGAGGTTGAGAAGACATTAATTCAGATAATTTCACCATCACATGTATGGTAGTAGAGTATTTAGGCTTCCTCCCAGGTTTCTCGATGCACAACTCTTGTACTATTTTAGCATAAATAGGTAATTTTTTTAGAGCTTGTAGAAGAGGAATTCGTACATGAAAATTTTGCAACTCCCTAAGAAAACCAGATTCGGGTTGTGAAGTCATTCCAAACTCAGTTAATCTCTGAACATATGGAGGATTCTGAGTCATAGCAATCGATTCGGTTGCTACAGGTGTATCAACCTTTCCCAAGTTGGTTGTTATAGGAGTAGCAATCCTTCATGGGTTGGTTATCATAGATGTAACAGTTTTCTATGTATGGGTTGTTATAGGTGCAACAACCACCTTAGAGCCTACGATATCTCTTATGGAAGGTTCACATTCCTCCTCAATAATGATAGGGGAGTGATTTGGTTTAATTACCTTACCTGATCACAATTGAATTTCATTAAGCCCCATGGGAGTAATAAGGTAGGTCTGGAAGGTAATTAGAGCCTCTATGCCCTGAGCTGCTTTATTTTGCCGGTTTAGGTTAGGTCACATAGGTAGGTGGGGTCACCCAAGTGGTGTAGGAGCAGGAGTTTGGAAAGGAGGTAATTGTAGCTATTGTTGCATTGCTAATCTAGGTAAAGATGTATTATGGGAATTTACTCTCCAGTTTTGGTTCCAAGGGCATGGTTGAGATGGAGGATATTGGATAGAGAGAGATGGAGACCACTAGTTCCGGGGTGAAGGAAATTGCACTAAAGAAGGAGCAGGATATTGCCATGGATATTGCAGATTATGATATGCATTATTCCACGAATTGAAAGAGGAAAAATATTGAGACATACCTGGAGGTCGTCGCTACCATGGTATCCTTGGTGCAATGAAATAAGAGGATTGCACCTCTTCGCTTGCCTCTCTAAGTACTGTCCTTAGTCTAGGAAGCTCCGGACATTGACCAGTCGAATGTTCCAACTAGCAAATATTGCACAAGCTGATGGTGTTTAATTCAAATTCCCTCAATGGATGTTTCTTCCAGCAATTCGCATAGAACACAGCCAAAGGCATATCAACTTCTACTTATGTTTTCTTGATCTGCACTATCATTATCTTGGAAGATAGAGTACTGAGGATATCGGTCTTGAAATTTTCGAAAAAATTCCTGATCTTTTCTCTAGTTACTCCTCTGCCTGTAGATTTTTGTATTCAGGAAGAGCATCTCAAATTGTGCTTCTCCCCTTAGAAGAGACCCTAGAGAATCTTATATAGAGCTTTACAATTTTAGTGAATAATTCCTGCGATATATCCCCTTTCCCTAGTAGGTTCAGCGTGTCAAGGCAGTCGTCCCTCATTCCTCTAATAAATATGGTCTTCAATATCTCATGGTCTAAATCGTTATGTTTGGACCTATGTAGATTATAGTGGAACCACTCTACATAGTCTTCGAGGCTCTCATCCTCCTTCTGTGTCATTGTAAATACTTCCTCCATTAAGTCCTTGGTTCTGCAATAGTCTTGGTACTTTGATAAGAATGTCTCCTTCATATCGCTCCATGTTCAAATAGAAGTAGACCCCAATCCCATGGATCATCTCAAGGTTTCCCCTTTCAAAGTAGCAGGAAATAATTTCAGTTTCTGATCATTTGAGATGTAGTCATAACTCCTGCATAAGACATCAAATTCAAATAAGAAGGTGTTTGGGTCTTCCACAGTCATCCATTGGAAGAATGGTAAGGATGATAGAGGAATATTTTTTATAGGGGCTTCGCCTCTGATATCCCCGATTAGGAACTCAAAGGTGGTAATAATAGCATCTGTTTTAGCTTTGTTGTCATTTTTGTCCCCCATGGCTAATCCTTCTAACCCTTGTTGTAACAGACGTTCTTCAAACTTCTCTTGTGATGGTCTTACATGTGTAATTGATGGCTCAGGTAACTCCAGGGCTGGTTGTTTCACCACACTACCTGAATCTGGATATTGATAAACCAATAGGTGCTCTCCCATCTCAGGTGTTTGATGCCCCCCCCTCAGTTTCCCCTTATCCCTCGGTCCTAAAGTTCTGGCTACTAGCTTCCCCCTATTGTTCTTGAATTGGATTCTTAATCTTTGGAGTGTGGGTGCTAGCTTTAGAATGATATGGCCCCGAGATAGAGGAATCAAAGGCTTTTGCCCTTGTTATGGGAGTAACAACCTTTTTTGGCCATGTTTTCTTTGCGTCCCTTTGAGAGGTTGATTATTCTTTTTCTGCCTTAGACATTAGTTCCAGGATAAATGTTTTCCTTCCCAAATCTACACTCTCCCTTTCCTTTTTACAACCCGTTTTTCCTGTGACTAATTAGAGTTGGGGTAGTTTTGGTATTTCTATAGTTCCTACAATTTCACACATGGACCCTATGTGTATTGATTCACACTCTAAGTGTCTTCGTCTTTGACAGTGGTGAGCCCGTACAAGTATGTTAGAGCGATGCGCAGGTTCTTACCTCTTGTCTTACCGCGCAACAATTGAAGAGCTGAAGACATGTTAAACAAAATAGAAAAATGCCACACCCTATGTTCTATAGTGATCACAACGGTGATCCCACCTAGGTATATTAGAGCGATGTGCAAGTTTTTACCTCTCGTCTTACCGCCCAATGATTGTGGACTAGGAACACTCTATCATCAAACAAACAACTTGGTTGACTGTATCGTCAACTACCATCCCTGGGAATGATGCCAAAATGTAGTTTTTTTTTAATAAATCCTAATTGACCAAGACTGCAACATTTAATTTCCAACCCAGGGTAGGTCTTTCTATTTCAATGGAGTTCACACTGTCTGTGCCGATACACTACAAACCAGAATGAAAAATGGAAAGAATAGTAAAAGATGTCGCTGAATCAATTGAAAAAATCAAATCATTCATGTAGAAATTAAAACACTCCTCAGAATTGAAATCACACTTCACAATTACCAGAGTAAGGGTGCGCCACACCGTAAACTAATGACTACACTAGTTGGTCACTATAATTTTGTTTAATCAAACCAGTGTAACAACATAATATAATCTAAAATAGAAGTGAATGTATTTCACAATTTGTACAACAACATCATAAAACCATATGACAATAAAAGAAACAATAATGTACACTACTTCTACCATTGCAATCCCTGCTAAAGAGGAGGGACCTTCCTCCCTAGCCGAGGTGGAGGAATAACACGATATTAGTTAACGATTCAGATGAAGAGGAGTAACAACATCACCGAAGTGATTTTAATATTAAAAATAATTCATAGTTACAAGAGCAAAGTAACAGTGTTTTTCTATATGTCGTCCTTGTGCACAGGAAATCGAGTTTCTTTTATAATTATTACATGCCCGAAATAAGGAATAGATCAGTCATGAGAATCTTACGATTCTCATGATGATCATAAAATAAAAGTAGTTACAACCTATTTCTAAATACAAATGCTTCTCAGAAACATTGGTTAAGATTGCAACCACTTGGGTTTGTTGCTTCTAAAATAAACAATTCCTAACGCCTGACAGCTATTATGTGGAATAGTACCCACAACTTGCCAGCTCCGGTGCAACAACATCCTGTGAGTGAAGGGCGGTTCGGGATGTAATGACAATCATTGGTGACAGCACCCTTGGTGTAACAATGGTCCTCTGTATCAACACATGGTGTAACAGTAGCCTATAACAAAATTCAGTGTGTAACAACAACATGTAACAGCATACAGGGTGTAATAACGAACTGCTCTACCCTTCTCTGAAACCAATCAGCGCTGCCTATTTATTCCATAACCTTGTTCTCGCGAGCAACACCTAAAAAAGAGAAGAGCTCCCAAAATACTCCTCTAGTGCTCACCCCAGTTAGCCAAAAAAAGGAATACAGTATCGTATTATTTAGCAAAACATGGAAAAATAACATGACAATGGAATAGGTTGCATAAATGAGAAAAATGGTGATTAATCATGTAAAGTTTCATGGGCTTGGAGGATAAGAGGATCAAAATTGGGGAAAGAAGGTGAAGAAAATAGGTCAAAATTCACACCCATCGATGATTTTGATGTTTAAGCCTCTAATGAAGACAATTGTGAAATTAACCATGTTGTTATTTCTTTAGAATAATTGTCATGCCATTAGAGTTGATTATATTTCCTAGTTTCCCTAGGATACCCCTTAATTTAACTTCCTTTCCTTCCCAAAAAAAATTCAAGAAATTTTTTTGAAAATTAAAAACTATCTTACCCAAAGATTGTAACCATTGGAATCCTAGTACAACAACAACACTACCCATTGGAATGGAAAGAATTGGACTATTCAATACATATTCTCCCATGGATAGCTTGATACTATGCGACCTTCTAGAGAAATTTATCGTTCCTCCATTTGCAACCATCACTTGACACTCTGGTGTTGGATATAATAAGAAATTTAATTCCTTGACTATCTTTCAATGAATACAATTATGGGTACTACCTGAATCAATCAACACTATTACCTTTTTCTTCTTGATATGTCCTTCTATCTTGAGAGTTTGAGGAGTGGTAATTCCTGCCAATGCATTACAAGATATGGTCAGATTCATTTCTTCTTTTCTTTTGGGTTGGTTCATGGTATATATTGTTCATTTGATAGGGCCTTACCCAGGTTTAGAGTTAATTAGCTAAACAAATCCCTATACAACTGGCCCTTTTGACAACAACCCACAGAGCATAAACTAAGGTCTCACCCGAAGCAGTATGGGGGGATGATGGGACCAAGTTTCCACAGCCTTGAGTTGTTTGAGGGGTCGACTTAGTCCAACTAGGAATGGCTTCATGCAGGTCACTCCTCCCACTTCCTTGACCCGCGAGGCCTTTGTGCTCTGTTATACTCACGTTCGCGCAGTCGTTAATCAGGGGCTGAGGTGATTTCACATTGCTAAGGCAATGATCTACGCTCTTTTCCTAAGTTACACTACGGATCTTACTTATCTTCTTATAACTATTAGTTACTTCACATAAAAATATGCTTATCTTATATTCGCTTATTCAACACATTCATATAAGTTTGCACAACAAATAAACAGTAAACTTTCAATTCATACCCAATATACTTCAATGCATAAAACAGGAAAGGACACATAGAATGATAAGAAACTTCTCTTTATTATTTTCTCCAATGGCTACAGACTCAACTCACCCTGTGCACTCAGCTGCAGGGGTCCGTGCACTCACCTACAGAGCCTTCTCCTATCGTACAACCCAAGACACGACTTTACACTTCAACCAAGACTCAATTCTTCATCTTCTCTTAGATTCTTAGATCTAATAAGCTTTCTCTACAACTTAGAGACTCACTCTATTTATACAATCCTATGGTCCGCAAACCATGGGTAGAACTCTCAATTCAACATTACATTACAAAATTAAGGGCTAACAACCCTGTGACTCAATTACAACTTTGCGCTCCGCGCCGACAGTTTGTAGAGTCTTTACATCAGACATAGTCAAAACTTGGGCTTTAAGCCCCAAAACGTGCCTTGGGGGATCCCACACCCAACAGGCTCCCAACACAAACATCGTGACTCGCCCTCAAGTCACTCTGTCGGTACAGAGATCTTTGCGCAAAGACCTCCCAACTCTGCTCGGACCGCTGCGAGGTTGACGACACACTGAGCGGCTACCTACTATATCTCCTAGACCCATTGTTCAAAGACCGTGATATCTGAACTACTTCCCTGTATCTACTCCTGCGTCCCCTACATCTGCGCGAGCTTGCCTTCAATTGATGTTGTGATAATGAAGGCTTCATCAATCCATGGTTGGGAAAGCGCATTCAACACCGCTTCTTTGTGTCGCGCCACGTCTACCTGCTCCTTAAGTGCCTTGGTTTGTGGCATCTTCACGAGCCTCTCTGTAAGTGCCATCGTCTATGCAATCCCATTTATGTCATCATATTGTTGCTACAGCTCACGTGCCTCTGTCTCCAAGTGCTCTATGTTTGGGTCCTCCTACAGAGCGGTGAGAACCTCGAACAATTATTCCAACATTTTGGTGTAGTCTCTCACTACACTGTTGATCTCTTCTATGTCATTGTGATGGCATTGGTGTGCTATTCCCTCACTTCTGGAGGAGTTGAAGGCTGTGCCTTCAATCGCAACTCTGCTATCTGGAGGTTCAGCTCCAGCTGAACCTTGGCCATCTCGTCTCGTGACTCACGCACCCCTGCTACTAACCCTTGAATGCGCACCTCTGCTGGGATGGCCAACTCAGGGACCATCTGGCAGGCTTCTTTAAGTACTTGCACTATTTTCCTGTTCTAGGACACGACCTATTCATGCTGCAAGCTCAACTACTCTATGTTGATTCTTTGTTCGCTTAATACCTACAGCACACGGCTCTCCCTAGACCGCAGTTTTGTAGTAACTACATCCTATAGGACATAGAGTGTCTCCTAAGGGTGCCTAACCATGTTGATCTTTATTCCCTTTAACACATTGACTGTAGGCTTGTCGGCCTTGTTTTTTGTAACCAATGACCCCTCTAGTAACACTATCATATTAGTCATGTGAGCGTGCAACATTTCCTTGGCTACGGTCATTCCTACTCCGAGGTTGGTCGAGAGCGTACCAACCTATGGAGTGCATGTTGTGGAGGTAAATCCTCTCTATGGATAGAGACGATCCCTACCAGCCCAGACCGGGTCTAGCAACAATCACACAATGCTATCATGTAAGTTCCTAATTGCAAATACAAAGTGGATGGTGAGAAACTACTTGGATTCCAATGCTAGTGTTCGTCGAAGAGATGTCGCCTTCGTTCCTTTGCCTTCACCGGTCACGATCCGCACGATCTCCGTGATAGGATACCTGCACACGCAAAGAACAACATGAAAACAAACGTAAAATCTAGTAGATGCAATTATATATCAGTCAGAAAAGATATAACTCAACATCAAACATGAGACAATGAGAGTGGAACCATGACGATAGTCATCTATTATTAATAAATAACAAAGAAGAATACAACCATTGTTCTGACGTCAAATCCTCCTTTGGTTGGGTAGTCAGCTACACAAGTCTTGCAAAGCTTGTTGGGATGAGGAACAAGCCTCTCTCTCTTTGGGTGACAAGAATCTCCTTACTTAGATTTGGCCTTATGGGTGCAAAGAAGGCTCTTGCAGCATCAAACTCTTAAACTCCTGGAACTATTGCAATTCTTGTGACTATTGTGACTAGCTTGCTCAAGGCATAGGGGCAAGCTTTTATAGATAGAGAAGAAAGAGATAGGATCAACCACATTATTCATGGGATTGGCTTTATCACTTAGAAACTTCCATGAAAGGTGGCAAACCACTTTCCCTTCTATGGAGATTCGAAGCCAAACCATCTTAGCTCAACATAGATTCAGTTTGTGAATGGGTTGAAGAGAACCTTCGGGAGTTTGGTCGTTGAAAACTTTACTCAATTCGTTTGGCGCGAGTGCAAATCTAGGACAAAGCGCCAATGGCACGCCCTTTATAGAGTATTTCCCTCATTGGCGCGGGCAGTGAACTGTGAACCCGCGCTAATGTAAAAAGAGCTGTTTTCATGAGGATTTTGCAGGAGATGTCTTCAGGGAAAATGAAGCTCATACTAAGAGGGATATGATGCAAGTGGTTTCAGGTCATGTCACTTCTCACAGGTCCCGGAATGAGTCCTCCAGTGTACAGGTGAGGGGTAACAGGGACGGTGACAAATTGCTGTGTAACAGTGCGCACCTGCAACTCCTAAATTTGTGCCTCGAGGGCCTCCGTGGTGACATTGCGCACCATCTCCCCTATGTGATGTAAATCCCCCTCAGTGAGGATTATTGGGTCAAAAGAAGTCTTAGAGGCTTTTGACTTCTTTTATGGCTCCACCAGCTCAATTGGGCGCTGGTGCTTTAATTGTGTCGATGCTGTTTGTGGGTCTGTGCCACCCTCATCTGTCTCTGTCTCTTGTTCATGCTTAGGTGAAGGCGATTTCTAGCCCTTGCACTCCTTTTCTACTACCTTTTACACTTCTGTTGCAGCCTTCTACTATTCTGCTACTACCTTCGTAGTGTCCCGCGCCTCCTATGCCTTTGTTGTTGTGGCCTCTTGTCATCTCTTCTCTGCCAACTACGCCATCCACAATTTTTCCTCCTCCTTCGTTTTCTGTGCAGCAAACATGTCTGCTTCCACCGCGGAGGTGGCTAGAGCATGCCACTCCGGTGGCCACACCTCAAGTACGTCGAAGATAACGTCATCCGTGGCCATGTATGGTAGTTCATTCCACTTATTTGTGGGGTCCTTGCGCACCCTGATGTAGATGTGATTGAAGTCCACCTTAAACTCTGCAAAACTTTGTAAACTATTATAGAGAGTGGGCGATAACCGAGGCTTGCAATTAATCCCCATTCTGATGTTCATCTACATGAACACCCAGAATATTTTACAATCTCGAATCCTATGCACGTCTTTAGTGGCCCACAGTGAAGTGTACTTCATGGCCTATGGGAGATCCCTCACAATTGTGGGGAACTGGATATCCTCAAGAAATACCCCAGCCACCAGCACTATGGATAGTAGAAGCCACGCATAGTGGAAGGTTTTCCCCTATTCCTATGCCTCGCAACAATTCTCCAGGAACTCGTTGCACAAGTATGTGGACCAGTTAAATTGGACCCCCTTTGTGGACCAATTAAACTAGACCCCCTTTGCACATTACTCGGCAAGTGCAACCACTGCTGTGGGCATCTCATCTGTGCGACACTTCCACATGACCTTACGCACCAGTATCTGAGTCGCAACTCAGACTGCCTTGTTGTTTATACTGGAGATCACGTAGCCTCTCTTTTTCTTCTCCTTCTTATACTTCCTTTTCATGGCCTCCGCGATGGCCAAAACACTGCTTTTACCCTCTGAAATGTTTGTCGGGTCTTCTCCTTTACAAGGAAATTGGGTAACTCTATGGATCAGGTGGTCCATGATGGGGATGGGCTCCTCCAGCCACAAACACTAGTCATTCACTAGGAAGACCAGCTGCCTGATAACGAAGATGGTCATTGGGGTGTGATGGTAATGTGACACCCAGAGCAGGTTCAATAACCCTGCCTTTTCGACTCCACACAACCACTTGCACATCTCCAACTCTATGACCCCCATCGCGTTATGTTTCTTTGGCTTCATGAGCTGCACAGTCACCAAGTGAGGGAACTTCTCATGGTCGGCAAGATCTCAATCTTCAAACTTCAAACTCGACACCTATCCCAAGTGCACTCCTTCAAAATGATATCGTCGGGTAGCAGTGGAGTATGTAGAGATCTTTTACTCTCATCGATATCCTCAGGCACCTTCGCCCTCCCATTTTGTGGAGGAACATAAGTGGGAGGCCTGGTAAAGGGTCTACACCCTTGGTTTCTTCCTCCATGTCTTCATCCTCATCCTCTTCTATCAAGATGTCCTCAAGGTCTTCCTCCTCCTCATCGATTTCCAAATTAACTGCTTTCCCCTTTTCTTCCTTTGTTAACTTAGTTCACAATGGGTTTTGAGGGGACACGTGCACCGGAATCATGGGCAGCTTATCTTTCTTAGGTCTCAGCGTGTGCGGTGATTTAGGGCTTTCTGCAACCATCTCGATGCCTTTAGGGGCATATTCTATGATCATGGCTTGCGTGGCCTCTTCGGCAGTCATTTCTCCAATATCCCCACCTTCTTCAGGCACTGCCATCTTCTTTTTTCCTTAAATCGCTCAACTGCTTAGGTGGGTGCTCAAACAATGCTCTCAATAGGTACGGGTTTAAAATTCTTTGGGCACACAATAGCGCAATTCTCAAATGACCAAGTATTCTTTTCGGGGTAGCCCTTTGTAATTTATAGCACCTTTTGAATTCAAATTTGACCATTCCCCCAAATCCAGTGTTCGGTTATGTTATATTCTTTCCACACCTGGCCCACGTACTTAACCTGGGGGTTAGAGAGGGGGCGGAACCCCCTTCATTACGCTAATTGTGTAGTGAGGGGGGGTCAAAGGGTGTTTGAGGCATACCCGTAACCCCACTTTATGGGATCTGGGGCAGCGCCACAGAAAATTTTGGTTTTGGACCCTATGTTAGGATGGGCAGATCCACCTATGGTTTTGTGCAAGATTTTTGCACATGTTTTTGGACGTGATGGTTTTTGGTCCATGGTATTGGATGTTTCAGCACGTATAAATATGTATTATAACATTGAAAGGAATATAATGATAAATCAAGCTGGTTGTCCCAGTTTTGGGATCCAGGGGAAAATCTCTGTGTATATGTGTTTTATGTGTTATGCTCTCGCATTGTTTATTTTCTGTGTTTTATAATTTGTATGCAGGTAATTTCTATACAAGGTTAAAACCTACATTTGGTATCAGCACTATTTTGGCTTCAAGGGGATGCATTTGTTGCTAAGGAGTTTCTCTCGAGCCTATGGAAGACCCTGTTCAGTGGGAGATCTGCGAGATCGATTCTGGTGGTAAAAGAGGATGGTCAGTAGTGGAAATATAGAGATTGAGAAATTCAATGGTCAGAGATTTGAGTTGTGGAAACTCAATATGAAGGATCTGTTGGTCGATAAATATTAGTGAATCATGGTAGATCCAGGTACTAAACCAACGGGACTGTCCGATGAAGAATGGAAGAATTTGGATCGCAAGGCAAAGAGTACAATACGATTATGTGTCTTAGATTCAGTGTTGTTGAATCTATCAGGGGAAGCTACGACGAAGGATTTGTGGGACAAGTTAGGGACTTTGTACCAATCTAAGTCTATAGTGAATAAATTGTTCCTGCGGAAAAAGTTGTATAACCTGAGGATGAAAGATGGAGACTTGATGATAGAGCATCTAAATGCATTTAATACTATGGTAAGTCAGTTAGCATCTGCTGATATTAAAATTTCAGATGAAGATAAGTGCATCAGTTTGTTGTGTTCTCTACCAGATTCGTGGGATATTCTGGTTATTGCAATAGGTAGCAATACAACTGCCTTGCAGTCTGATGAAATAGTCTCAGCCTTGCTGATGGAGGAGATGAGATGGAAAAATATGGAGAGCCAGAATGGTGATGCCTTGTCTATACGAGGATGGTCCCAGAATAGAAACAAAAATAAGTCATCAAGTGGGAGATCTAAATCTAGAAGGAGATCTAAATCTCCAGGAAAACCTGTAAAGGTGGTATGCTGGAAATGCGGAAAGGAAGGATTGGCATTATGATACAAGTGTTTTCCTTGATGGAAACTCACTCAGAGGTATGATACACGTGATGGTATCTCAATCATAGGACAGATCTTAGTACAAGTAGTCAAGAGAGAGATATATGCAGGTTCATTGTGACCAATCTGCAAATACACGTGAGTTAGCGGAACAAAAGGCATGTATACCTACACATGCAGTTTGAGAGAAGGAAAGGCGCGTACATGTTGGAAACCATGGTTTTTGTCCGTGGTATTTGGTCCATGGTATTTTGGTATTAGTCCATGGTATTTGGTCCGAAGTGTCGACCCCAGGTAGTGGGTCCAAGGTATTGGTTCAACATGGTTTTGGACCATGGTATTGAGAGAAGCCTAAACCTATATAAGGAGAAGATCATTAGGCCAAGAAGATGAAGAGAGCAACTGATGAATATCTGATGAAGTGTGAGATCCAGATGCTGGTTATGGGTTGGTGATGCCTTGCTTGATCTGAACCAAGGTTGCACTCATGTGGAGGATGATGAACGATGGAACAGGATCTTAAGGCTTGGAATGATTATCATTATATGGTTTGATTATGGATAGACTAGATCTATTGACGCATGTTTATTGTATGAATGTTATGATCTGGGTATGACTGATGTCTGGAACAACTGCAAAGTTATGAGTAAATATTTGCAGATCTGTATGCGGGTTTTCTTTGGTAAAAGCACGTATGTACGCGGGTTAGATTTATCATAGTAGCGTATACATAATGAAGTATGATGTTTGAAGTTGCAGTTGGGTCTGATTGTTATTGTAGAGTTCTGTTGTCTGCTCTGTGTTCTGGTGACTGTGTAGTTGACAAGTTTTCAGTGTTTCAATATTGGGTGATTCAGAGATCGGTGATGCAGGCGTAATTGATGGATGTCTTGCAGTGGTGATTATTTTGTATTTATGGATCCAGTATGAAAATGTATGAAACGTGGTCCCTGGATGATCATAGAGTTCAGTAGCCCGATGCCTACATACTGGTAAACATAGTGGCCAGTACAAGAGCCAGGGGGTTGTAGCTCCCTTCCAGGAGCAGCTGGAAAACGAGAGAAGGTTGGAGCCTTCAGTAGGCTGGCGCCTACGTACTAGTAAATGGATCGGCTAGTACAAGAGCTAATAGGTTGTAGCCTTCTGTAGGTAGAAGCTTGCGTACTGGTATAAGACTGCACCAATACTATTGTAAAAGAAGTTTCTTATTAAACGAATATAGAGACGAATTGCAGCAGGTGGTTTTCACCCACATTAGGGTTTCCACCTTATATCATGGTGTTCATGTGTGCTTCTTATGTGTGATGATCTGTTCTGTTTTACTGCACCTGTTTACTGTTCATATGGTTAATAATTTTCTGATGCGTTCACTGAAGATGAACTAAAAGAATCATAAGTTTACTAGATGTATGCTAGTTACATTAATCACAGTTGCGTATATAAGTGGGTATCCTTAACTAAAGTAGCGTATATGAACCTGAGTATGAAAATGAAAAGATTATTGATTTGCTAATACTACTTCACACTCCCCCTCTCAGTATTATTTCCAACAATTGGTATCAGAGCAGGTCCTTTGGTAGAAGCTTGATCGCTTGAAGGAGATCCATAGATCAATGGGAAAGAAAGCGTGTCAAAAGAAGAAGACAACTCAAAGGAACAATGGCAGCCTACTATTGAGTGGAAGCAACTATTCAGATCTTGAATCACCTCAGATTGAAGATGGACAAGCAAATGAAGCATCAGATAAATTCATAGATCAACAAGATCTACCTAGCAAAAGAGAGAGTGCCCTCAAAGAAGAAATTATCAGCTTAAAAGCTCAGTTGGAATGTGCCTCCAGAGTACGACAAATGCTGCAAGTGTTGAATAAAGAGCAAGAAAATGAGATCTCAAACTAAGGCAACAAGTGGAAGAAGGAAGAAAATATGAAGAAACTTTGACAAAGCAATGTCTGGAAAAGGAAGAGCAACATCAGGTTGAGGTAAATATCTTGAAAGGAAAATTACAAGAAAAAGATAAACTATTACGATTTCAAGATAGTACTAAGATTTTGGATGATATTCTTAGTACTAAAAGGTCACCTGCTATCAAAACTGGTCTTGGTTTTTATGAATCTGCTAAAGGTGAATCTAGCTCACAAGGTGAGGCAAGGAACTCTAATGAGATATCAAAAATGATCAACAAGGAGATGAGAAGACAACCCCATAAATAGCCAAGGAAAGGAATTCCTCAAAGAAAATCTTTTTCTCCTAACTTTGGAAGTGATAGATGATTATTTCCTCCAATGAATAATGTTGAATTTTATGTATGTCATAATCTTGGACATGTTGTAGTCAGATGCAGAAGTAGAATGGTTCAAGATCGTCAAACAGAAAGATCATCACGTTCTAGGTACTTTAAGGGATATTGTGTTGCTTGCAATATGTTTGGTCACAAAGGCATTGACTGCTTTAGGAGGAATATGAAACATGCAAGATGTTATGCATGCAACAAGCCTGGACATATAGCAAAAGAATGCAGGAGAATATTATGGACACCAAACCAAAAGAAGAAAACATCATCACAGTTGAAGATATGGAAGAAAAAGTAAGTACAGCCATAAAGATGTGGCATAGCAAAGTACACAGACATGATAGATTCAGAGGAAGCTATAAGTGTGGAACATCAGTGTTCTAAATCTCATATGCAAGTTTCATGAAGACAAGTCGCATATATATGCGAGTTAGACGCTGCATAGTCGCGTATATGATGATCTGAAAAAAAGTAGCAGTACAAAAGTCTGATATGGTTCAGTCACTGTTTTGATGATGGCATGGCACAAGTTCAGGGGGAGCATATACTTCAAATAATGCATAGTTGGCATTATGGTTAGAAGTCTTTGGTAATGATGCTTGTGTGGTTAAATGACACTTTAGAGTGTATGATAGTTGCTGATGACTATCATGATCTTAAAAGATTGTTGCTCTTTGTTATAAAGACCTTGCATGTGCTCAGGGGGAGCATGGACGGAATGGTACATCTTGGCATGTACAAAGGGGGAGCTCAATCAGAGATTTTAGCAGGTACTCAGGGGGAGTATGGACAGCAAAATGAATATCATGGAAGAGAATATTTTGGTCTGCCCTTTGCCCTTGATGTGAAAGGGGGAGAGTGACTTGGTGTGGTGGTTGCCATCAAGTCCAAAGGGGGATATTGTTGGCATTATGATACAAGTGTTGTCCTTGATGGCAACTCACTCAGAGGTATGATACAGGTGATGGTATCTCAATCAGAGGACAGATCTTAGTACAACAGGTCAAGAGAGAGATATACGCAGGTTCATCGTGACCAAGCTGCGTATACACGCGGGTTAGCGGAACAAAAGGCGCGTATACGTACACACGCGGTTTCAGAGAAGGAAAGGTGCGTACATGTTGGAAACCATGGTTTTGGTCTGTGGTATTTGGTCCATGGTATTTTGGTATTAGTCCATGGTATTTGGTCCGAAGTGTCGACCCCAGGTAGTGGGTCCAAGGTATTGGTTCAACATGGTTTTGGACCATGGTATTGAGAGAAGCCTAAACCTATATAAGGAGAAGATCATTAGGCCAAGAAGATGAAGAGAGAAACTGATGAAAATCTGATGAAGTGTGAGATCCAGATGCTGGTTATGAGTTGGTGATGCCTTGCTTGATCTGAACCAAGTTTGCACTCATGTGGAGGATGATGAACGATGGAACGGGATCTTAAGGCTTGGAATGATTATCATTATATGGTTTGATTATGGATAGACTAGATCTACTGACGCATGTTTATTGTATGAATGTTATGATCTAGGTATGATTGATGTCTGGAACAGTTGCAAAGTTATGAGTAAATATTTGCAGATCTGTACGCGGGTTGGCTTTGGTAAAAGTGCGTATGTACGCGGGTTTGATTCATCGTAGTAGCGTATACATAATGAAGTATGATGTTTGAAGTTGCAGTTGGGTCTGATTGTTATTGTAGAGTTCCGTTGTCTGCGCTGTGTTCTGGTGGCTGTGTAGTTGACAGGGTTTCAGTGTTTCAGTATTGGGTGATTCAGAGATCGGTGATGCAGGTGTAATTGATGGATGTCTTGCAGTGGTGATTATTTTGTATTTATAGATCCAATATGAAAATGTATGAAATGTGGTCCCTGGATGATCGTAGAGTTCAGTAGCCCGGCACCTATGTACTCGTAAACATATTGGCCAGTACAAGAGTCAGGGGGTTGTAGCTCCCTTCCAGGAGCAGCTGGAAAACGAGAGAAGGTTAGAGCCTTCAGTAGGCCGGCACCTACGTACTAGTAAATGGATCGACTAGTAAAAGAGATAAGAAGGTTGTAGCCTTCTGCAGGTAGAAGCCTACATATTGGTATAAGACTGCACTAGTACTATTGTAAAAGACGTTTCTTATTAAAGGAAGATAGAGACGAATTGCAGCAGGTGGTTTTCACCCACATTAGGGTTTCCACCTTATATCATGGTGTTCATGTGTGCTTCTTATGTGTGATAATCTGTTTTGTTTTACTACACCTATTTACTGTTCATATGGTTAATAATGTTCTGATGCATTCACTGAAGATGAACTAAAAGAATCATAAGTTTACTGGATGTACGCTAGTTACATTAATCACAGTTGCGTATATACGCGGGTATCCTTAACTAAAGTAGCGTATATGAATCTGAGTATAAAAATGAAAATATTATTGATTTGCTAATACTTATTCACCCCCCTCCTCTCAGTATTATTTCCAACAATTGGTATCAGAGTAGGGCCTTTGGTAGAAGCTTGATCACTTGAAGGAGATCCGTAGATCAATGGGAAAGAAAGTACGTCAAAAGAAGAAGACAGCTCAAAGGAACAATGACAGCCTGCTATTGAGTGGAAGCAACTATTCGGATCCTAAATCACCTCAAATTGAAGATGGACAAGCAAATGAAGCATTAGATAAATTCATAGATCAACAAGATCTACCTAGCAAAAGGGAGAGTGCCCTTAAAGAAGAAATTATCAGCTTAAAAGCTCAGTTGGAATGTGCCTCCAAAGTACGACAAATGCTGCAGGTGCTGAATGAAGAGCAAGAAAATGAGATTCTCAAACTAAGGCAACAAGTGGAAGAAGGAAGAAAATCTGAAGAAACTTTGACAAAGAAATGTCTGGAAAAGGAAGAACAACATCAGGTTGAGGTAAATATCTTTAAAGGAAAATTAGAAGAAAAAGATAAACTATTACGATTTCAAGATAGTACTAAGATTTTGGATGATATTCTTAGTAGTCAAAGGTCGCCTGCTATCAAAACCGGTCTTGGTTTTTATGAATCTGCTAAAGGTGAATCTAGCTCACAATGTGAGGCAAGGGACTCTAATGAGAAATCAAAAATTATCAACAAGGAGATGAGAAGACAACCCCATCAACAGCCAAGGAAAGGAATTCCTCAAAGAAAATCTTTTGCTCCTAACTTTGGAAGTGATAGATGATTATTTCCTCCAATGAATAATGTTGAATGTTATGTATGTCATAATCTTGGACATGTTGCAGCCAGATGCAAAAGTAGAATGGTTCAAGACCATCAAACAGAAAGATCATCACGTTCCAGGTACTTTAAGGGATATTGTTTTGCTTGCAATATGTTTGGTCACAAATCCATTGACTGTTTTAGGAGGAATATGAAACATGTAAGATGTTATGCATGTTACAAGCCTGGACATATAGCAAAAGAATGCAGGAGAAGATTGTGGACACCAAACCAAAAGAAGAACACATCATCATAGTTGAAGATATGGAAGAAAAAGGAAGTACGGCCAGAAAGATGTGGCATAGCAGAGTACATAGACATGACATATTCAGAGGAAGCTAGAAGTGTGGAACATCAGTGTTCTAAATCTCATACGCAAGTTTCATGAAGACAAGTCGCATATATACATGAGTTAGATGCTACATAGTCGTGTATATGATGATATGAAGAAAAGCAGCAGTACAAAAGTCTGATATAGTTTAGTCACTATTTTAATGATGGCATGGCATACGTTCAGGGGGAGCATATACTTCAAATAATGCATAGTTGGCATTATGGTTAGAAGTCTTCGATAATGATGCTTATGTGGTTAAATGACACTTTAGAGTGTATGATAGTTGCTGATGACTATCATGATCTTAATAGATTGTTGGTCTTTGTTATAAAGACCTTGCATGTGCTCAGGGGGAGCATGGATGGAATGGTACATCTTGGCATGTACAAAGGGGGAGCTCAATCAGAGATTTTAGTAGGTACTCAGGGGGAGTATGGACAACAAAATGAATATAATAGAAGATAATATTTTGGTCCGCCCTTTGCCCTTGATGTCAAAGGGGGAGAGTAACTTGGTGTGGTGGTTGCCATCATGTCCAAAGGGGGAGATTGTTGGCATTATGATACAAGTGTTGTCCTTGATGGAAACTCACTCAGAGGTATGATACAGGTGATGGCATCTCAATCAGAGGACAGATCTTAGTACATCAGGTCAAGAGAGAGATATACGCAGGTTCATTGTGACCAATCTGCGTATACACGTGGGTTAGCGGAACAAAAGGCGCGTATACGTACACACGTGGTTTCAGAGAAGGAAAGGCACGTACATGATGGAAACCATGGTTTTGGTCCGTGGTATTTGGTCCATGGTATTTTGGTATTAGTCCATGGTATTTGGTCCGAAGTGTCAACCCCAGGTAGTGGGTCCAAGGTATTGGTTCAACATGGTTTTGGACCATGGTATTGGGAGAAGCCTAAACCTATATAAGGAGAAGATCATTAGGCCAAGAAGATGAAGAAAGCAACTGATGAATATTTGATGAAGTGTGAGATCCAGATGTTGGTTATGGGTTGGTGATGCCTTGCTTGATCTGAACCAAGGTTGCACTCATGTGGAGGATGATGAACGATTGAACGGGATCTTAAGTCTTGGAATGATTATCATTATATGGTTTGATTATGGATAGACTAGATCTATTGACGCATGTTTATTGTTTGAATGTTATGATCTGGGTATGACTGATGTCTGGAACAACTGCAATGTTATGAGTAAATATTTGCAGATCTGTATGCGGGTTGGCTTTGGTAAAAGCGCATATATACGCGGGTTTGATTCATCGTTGTGGCGTATACATAATGAAGTATGATGTCTGAAGTTGCAGTTGGGTCTGATTGTTATTGCAAAGTTCTGTTGTCTGCTCTGTGTTCTGCTGACTGTGTAGTTGACAGAGTTTTAGTGTTTCAGTATTGGGTGATTCAGATATCAGTGATGCAGGTGTAATTGATGGATGTCTTGTAGTGGTGATTATTTTGTATTTATGGATCCAATATTAAAATGTATGAAACGTGGTCCTTGGATGATTGTAGAGTTCAGTAGGTCGGCACCTACGTACTGGTAAACATATTGGCCAGTACAAGAGCCAGGGGGCTGTAGCTCCCTTCCAGGAGTAGCTGGAAAAGGAGAGAAGGTTGGAACCTTTAGTAGGCCGGTGCCTACGTACTAGTAAATGGATCGGCTAGTACAAGAGCTAAGAAGGTTGTAGCCTTCTGCAGGTAGAAGCCTACGTACTGGTATATGACTACACCAATACTATTGTAAAATAAGTGTCTTATTAAAGGAAGATAGAGACGAATTGCAGTAGGTGGTTTTCACCCACATTAGGGTTTCCACCTTATATCATGGTGTTCATGTGTGCTTCTTATGTTTGATGATCTGTTGTATTTTACTACACCTATTTACTGTTCATATGGTTAATAATTTTCTGATGCATTCACTGAAGATGAACTAAAAGAATCATAAGTTTACTGGATGTACGCTAGTTGCATTAATCACAGTTGCGTATATACGTGGGTATCCTTAACTGAAGTAGCGTATATGAATCTGAGTATGAAAATGAAAAGATTATTGATTTGCTAATACTAATTCACCCCCCCCCCCTCTCAGTATTATTCCCAACAGGAAGGGCACTACAAAAGGAACTGTAAATCTAAAGCTCCTGATAAAGGAAAGGGATCTGATGATGCTCCTTTTACAGAGGCGAAAACCACCTCAGATGAAGGTGGGGATGTGCACTTGGCTTCTTCAAGTACACATGTAGATCATGAGGCATGGTTGATTGACTCAGGTGCATCCTTTCACTTCACTCCCCATAGAGAGTGGTTCTGTGAGTATGATAAATACGATGGTTGTGATATCTACTTAGGGGATGATAGGAAGGCTACAATCGTTGGTCACAGAAAAGTAACGTTGAAGTTGCAAGGTGGAAGGATTATAACGCTTCCGAGTGTTATGTATATTCCTACATTGGCCAGAAATCTGATTTCTGTAAGCAAGCTCAATGATGCAGGTGTACAAATAATGTTCGAGAAGGATACCTGCAAAATGGTTCGGGAAGCACTAGTATTGATGCGAGGAGTTCGGATTGGAACTCTATACAAGCTGCAAGGTAGCACTATTATTGATGGGTGCATTAGTTCTATGGTTCTTGAAAGTGGAGCAGAAAATCTAGTGGTCTTTGGATTAAAATTGTGTATATGGGAAGCATAATCGGGTGAGTTTCCCCTCTAGTGGTAAAAGGGCAAAACATATATTAGAGCTTTTGCACAGTAATGTGTTTGGACCTGTGAAGGTTCCATCACTGGGTAAGTCTATGTACTATGTATCATTTATAGATGAATTCTCAAGGACTACATGGATATATTTCCTTAAGGAGAAATCTAAAGTCTTTGACAGGTTTAAGGAATTTAAGGCTCTCATGGAAAATCAGACAGAGAAGAAGATAAAGGTGCTAAAGATAGATAATGGTGGAGAGTTTTGCAGCAAGGAATTTGAAGAATTCTGTAAGAAGTGTGGTATAACATGACATAAGAGTACTCCATATACACCTCAGCAAAATGGAGTTGTAGAAAGAATGAATAAGACGTTGATGGAAAGGGCAAGAAGCATGCTCAGTGGTGCCGGGTTAGGACAGGAATTCTGGGTGGAGGAGGTGGATACTACATGTTACCTGGTCAACAGGTCACCTTCATCAGCATTAGAGGATAAGACTCCACAAGAGGTATGGACTGGTAAGAAACCCTCTCTTTCACATCTAAGGGTATTTGGATGTGATGCATATGTACATGTTCCAAAGGAGAAACAAACCAAGTTGGATAGTAATTCTGAAAAGTGAATCTTTATTGGGTATAAGGATGGTTTAAAGGGTTATAAGATTTGGTACCCAGTCACACGGAAGGTTGTGAAAAACAGAGATGTGGTGCTCAGAGAGGTAAAAGATGTTATTAAACATGAAGTCCAACCAAAGGAACTTGAGAAGATAGAGTTTTAGCTAAAGGCGGAAGAATCAGCGTTTGCAATAGAAGAGGAACCAGAAAATGAAGAGCCAAAAACTCCGGCTGTGAGAAGATCAATTCAAGAAAGAAGGAAACCTGAAAGGTATAGTCCATCTGCTTTCTGTTCAAATTTTTCCTTGTCTGTTACTGATGATGATCCCAAAACTGTGAAGAAAGCAGTGGATTCAAAGGATGTTAAACTCTGGAAAGAGGCCACGGTTGATGAAATGACATCTTTGCATAAAAATGAGGCTTGGGATCTGGTGGAGTTGCCGGCTGGAAGGAAACCCATTCGCAGCAAATGGGTGTTCAAAAAGAAGACAAATGTAGAAGGAAAAGTGGAGAAATACGAAGCTCGATTGGCAAAGGTTATTCTCAGGTGTCGGGAATTGATTTTCGTGATATTTTTTCTCCTATTGCCAAGGTAACTTCTATTAGATTACTGTTATCTGTTGCTACTTCTTTTGATTTTGAGGTATAACAGATGGATGTGAAGACAACATTTCTTCACGGGGATCTAGAAGAGAAGATCGACATGAAGCGACCTGAAGGCTTTGCGGTGAAGGGTAAGAAAGAACTGGTATGCAAGTTAAAGAAGTCTCTGTATGGGTTAAAACAGTCACCAAGGATGCTGTATCATGAATTTGATACATTTATATGGGGACTTGGCTTCACCAAAAGCAAAGCAAATCACTGTGTGTATTTTAAATTAATTGGTGACCGTGTTATTTATCATGTCTTGTATGTGGATGATATGTTGCTATTTGGAAATGACAAAGAAATTATCCAGATTTGAAGACCCAATTGTCCTCCAAATTCGACTTGAAAGATATTGGTGCTGCAAACTATATTTTGGGCATGGAATTTAAAAGAGATCGAGCAAAGAGGAAGCTCTAGTTAAACCAGAGGAAGTATGTCAAGACAATACTGCAGAGGTTTAATATGCAGGATAGTAAACCGGTGAAGGTTCCTTTTCCTGTAGGTGTGAGGTTATCTGCTAAACAGTGTCCCAAGACACAAGAAGAGGAAGAGGACATGTCCGGTGTTCCATATGCAAGTGCATTCGGTAGCCTGATGTATGCAATGGTCTGTACTAAACTCGACATTGCACTTGCAGTGGGAGTATTGAGCAGGTTTATGTAAAAACTAGGAAAGGAGCATTGGACAACAGTGAAGCGGGTTTTTAGGTATTTGCGTGGCACTAATGATTATGGTTTGTGCTACCAAGGAGGATTAGGATTGGACAAAGTGTTGGATATTCATGGCTTTGTTGATGCAGAATGGGCTGGAGATCTGGATTATAGAAGATCTACAAGTGGGTATGTGTTTAACCTATTTGGAGGTGCAGCCATTTGGATGAGTAAGAAACAATCTATAGTGGCACTGTCAACTACAGAGGCAAAATACATGGCAGCCACTCATGTAAGAAAGGAAGAAGTTTGGTTGTAGAGATTGTGTTCAAGTATGGGGTTAATATAGGAAGATAAAAGGATAGACTGTGACAGCCAAAGTGCACTTTTCTTGGCAAAGAACCTCGCATATCATTCAAAGACAAAGCACATTGATGTTAAATATCACTTTATGAGGGATATGATAGAAGACAAAAAGGTGTTTCTGGTAAAGGTGGACACTTTGAAGAATACTGCAGATGCATTGACAAAATCTGTGAGCTCTAAGAAGTTCTCTTGGTGTAGAGAGACAATGGGCATTTCAGGGCTAGAAAAATGACTAAGCTCTCTTGTGGCCCCCTGTGGAAAGAAAACAACAAGTGGGATAATGTTGGGTTGTATTATATTCTTTCCACAACTAGCCCACGTAGTTAACCGGGGGGTTAGAGGGGGGGCGAACACCCCCTTCATTGTGCCAATTGTGTAGCAAGGGGGGGTCACAAGGGGTTTGAGGCATACCTGTTACCCCACTTTATGGGGTACAGGGCAATGCCTTGGAAAATTTTGGTTTTGGACCTTATGTTAGGATGGGCAGACCCACATATGCTTTTGTGCATGATTTTCGCACATGTTTTTGGACACGATGGTTTTCGGTCCATGGTATTGGATGCTTCGGCATGTATAAATATGTATTATAACATTGAAAGGAATATAATGAAAAATCAAGCTAGTAGTCCCGGTTTTGGGATCCAGGGGAAAATCTCTATGTGTATGTGTTTTATGTGTTATTCTCTCGCATTGTTTATTTTCTATGTTTTAGAATTCGTATGCAGGTAATTTCTGTACAAGGTTAAAACCTACATCCAGTCCATTAATGCTCCCTTGGTGATAGATTTTCCCAAATCTAGCCCATAAAGCTCGCCTTAAATGCCTTCCACCCGCTTCACTTGGTCTCAAACCAAGTATCACATTATGAATAGTGATTATAATGGTTACTTTCCAGCCAACCCGCGTGGCAGTGTAGCTACCCTTGCATTGTCACGGACCCTCGGACAATTCGCTCCTACATGCAGCGCTGATATCGCGCAGCTCTCAGGCAAAGTAATTTATAGTCCCATGCCTCCTTTCAAATACCTGGAGTGTTAATACTATTCTTCCCACAGCTATTCAAGTGGTCATGCCACCTGTATACGACTTTACCCAATCATCATTTACTTCTCCTTGGAAAAGTTCACCTTTTAACCTTACTAGTTGCGTCTCGCATTTTACCACTTGCATCGCGCCGATATATATGATACTTTTAGTAATATGTAGTCCAATCCAAGGCATCAAACTGATCAAATCTTGGCAGTTTCCAAATTTATCAATGTAATCATGCGCATCCCATTTTATCACCACAATCCTTTTATCAAGAAAATCCATTTTCATTCCTCCTTCCAACTTCTTGACTTCTTCTTCTGCCATGGCGCTTTTCCCGTCAAACGAATATTTTCATTCAAGAGTTATTGGACCCTAAGGTTACCCCGCTGGATTTCTTCATTAAGTCCCAAGCATTCTTCTTCTTCCAACTACGTGATCCCTTCTTTCAAGGCTCTGCAATCTATCATGTCCGCGGGTGCTGCTATGCATGGACTAGGCATGATATACTTCATCAGTATTTCAGCGCTCACTTCATAAACTAGCCTAGAAGGCATCCATCCCATCAGTTCTTGCACATCGCCCAATAAGCCCATAGGACTGCTGGTACACGCAAGTCCTAATCACTTCGTTATGCATCACATACCTTGTTCAGTGTTCCGCACACTTTGTGAAAGGCTTCCGCGTGGGCAACCGTCTGCGTGCTCATTATTTCCACACTTTGTTGTTCCATCTTGAGAAGCCATTCACGCATTTGACCCCCAAACACATGCTTATTGTCCATATTTCCCATCGTGAAGTTCATGTGCATCTGCGTAAGTGGTTTACCATAGATTTGTACCCATTTGGACAGATGCACACACAGACCATCCTGGCCATTGTATCTAGCTGGCAACTGCCCCATATGCTTCCCAAACCATGTGCATATCATCCACCTACATGCACTCCAGTCATCAATGTTTCCTTTGTGCATACGCTACCACCTCGCAGGCGTAGTACGCAATACCTAATTCAAGGCTTCAAAACATTATTTTTCCAGCACCTCCCTTTCGAATATGTCCAAGAAAGCATCTACCTAACCTAGTCCATCATATTTAGGCAGATCCCTCACTTCTGTCAATACACAGTGCAATGATTTTTTCATCAAGTTAAAGTTTAACGTGGTTACATCGTGTAACCGGTTTTACCACTACTCTATCTCCTCATCTGAATCTGAAGTATAGGAGCTTTCGCACTCCCATGAAATTCGTCCATTTGCAGTGGAATTTATGTAGTCTTGCTCTCCCGTAGTTATCTTGTAGATGCAGTCCAAATCATCATCATTTTCATAATCATGCATTGGCTCAGTGAAGCGCAATCCCTTAGCAGGGTCCAATGGTATTACTACGCGCAAAGACTTCTTTTCTAAAATCATCTTGTGCTTTTTAAGATTAATCACCCCATTCATGTCAGTGGCCCAATCAATTCCTAAGAGCGTGGAGTAGGGATTGCTGTCATCAACAATCTCTATCACTTCAAAGTCTACTAGTGTGCTCACTCCCTCAATCCACAGTGATTCCCTACAATCAGCCCAGGGGTATTATCTTCTATTGGTTCACCATGCACAACTGAATAGGAGACCACTGCAACATAGGCCTCCCTATGTGCTCTCATGTCTGCTTCAGCAGGATGTTCACGTCTAACCCTAAATCCAAAATTACTTGGTCCATCTCATATTCTCCAATTTTCATGTTTAACCTCATTTCTTTTCCTGTTCTTGTCTTGTGCTTTCCAATATTTCGAACTACGCACAATTCTCCTTACGCAATCCCTGCACATATGTTAATGTGTTCCAATAATCCCTTTATAGCCTTACTATCGCGTAGTGGCTTCATGCACATTTCCAGGAACATTGTGAGCATCGTTGGGTCCATCTAAAGCTCTAGTCTATCTTTGCTACCTCAAGTGGAGGCATCAACGAAGCTCTTCTTATCTTCCATAAAGGTTTCTCAAGCATGCTCTAAATCAAACTCCGCTTCTTTCACTGGAGCTTTGCAAACCCAAGTACTTTCTTCGAGCTATTTGCCTTTATCATCTACCATTGTAATTCCACTTCGAAGCACAATATTCACATTTGGATCATCCTCGCACGGCTCAGACCTCATCATTTGTAGGTTCCGAGTTGGGGGAGGTGGTAGCACTCCCTTGTTGTGTAGCCTAGCTATCAGCATAGGACAATCCTCTGTCTCATGATCAAACAAGGTATAGTAAAGACATGATGGATGCGTTGGATTTGTAAAATCATGGACATAATGTCCTCACCCTCCGCAATTGTAGCATATCAGTTGTCCACGACCTATTTGAGGTCCTCCTCCACCTCGGCCTTATCTGCACCCCTGGAATACAATTTGCGCCATCCCTGTACATTGTTCTAGGGGTAAGCTTTTGGCCTGAACCCTATAGGTGGGAGTTCTGTCCATCATTAGCTCATAACTCCTACATGTGCACTCATCGTGTTCCACCGATCTATAGAAATTATAAAACAATTTTTGCGAGTTTTGCGTGTACTTTTGCAACAAATGGTAGTTGACTGTAGCATGCTTTCCCTCTATTTGAAAAATCACGCACCAGAGAGAAGGCATCGCTCTCGGTCCTGCTTGTTCCAGTCTTAATGGCATCAATCCCCCTCCCGCGAGTTAATTCGGGAATACTCGGCAATGGTCTTTATCATGACCATAACCTTTGCATTTCACACACCACACCTCTTCACGTGCTTATGGTTAGACTGTTTTGTGCTGTTTTAGACTCTAAATATCGAGGAATAAGTTTTTCAACTGCACATGGATCTGTTAAAATCCCAAGCTAGGATCCTATATTGGGGTCTCATGGAGCTTCATCACAATCTCTAAAGCCTCTACCTGAGTTGTTAACCTTTACTGCGACATCGCATTCCTCAAATGCGGTGATAGTGATGCTACAAACCATTCGTGGTGCTGTCCATCTGTCAGAGTCATGTTAGCTTTACGAATCGTGCACTTCGGCCTCTGATCCAGCTCCCAAGGAGTCTCACATGGTAGCATCGTGATCTATTTGAATCCAATGATCAACTATGCTTATGACTTCGGCCTACTAAAATCCCTAGTTAGCGCAGCTTGGATAACCACGATTCTCCCATTCGGATTATCACTTGAGTGCTTGATGTACCAGGTCAACACGTGATCTTGTAGAGTGCTAACCAATGCCAGTTTCTTGATATTATCATTTGTAGCTCCCTACGCTTCCCATATGAATTTTACAATGAATCAAAACTGGTTTCAATCTTCATTTCCTACTCCCTTGAACACAGGCAAATTTATCGAGCATGGCATATTAAAACATGGAGGTGGTATGGGTGAAGATGGAGGTGATGATGGTGAAACTGGCAGTGGTGTGGGTGGAGGTGGTATGCGTAGAATCCTTTGTCTTATCAAATGGATCACACTTTGCGGAGATACCTTCATGAGCTCTTCCTCGTCGCTTCGCGGAGGTGAAATCAAGTGGGTAGTCTCTAGTCCCGCACTTCCTTCATTTCTATAAATTCTCCGACTTCGTGTAGCCTTGAACATCAATGTAGCTGCATAATCCTCTTTTCGCACAATAGCGTTTTAATCCAATTGTTCAGAGACTTTACATACTTACCTCGCAGCCCCTTGAGAAAGTGTCACTCTGCCTCACTATAGCTGACCGAAGTATCTACCGTGAACTTAGTAATGGATCCTCCTATAATCCGATCGAGCCAGTGATTAACAGTGTGTGCAATCTTATCCTCCGATGCTTCCAATCCGCACACCAAGTCTGGGGTCCACACAATAGGTCCATCGAGCTTCCACCTTCCTTGGCTATCTTCTAGCTTCATGATCCACTCATACAACTCAGTAGGGAAAGATGCATAGAAAATTTCATGAATCTCTGTCTACAGGTAGCAGTCTAACCACTCTTCCTTCGATAGTCATGGATTCTTGTTCTCCTGCACTGTGAATTCTTGATTTTTCTTCTCCAACCAACCTTCAATTTCCATCTTAGTTGTATTCCAGTGATACGACATCAGACATCTCTATGTATATTCTGGTCCCGGCAATAGAACCATTTGTTGGCTTGATGGGGCCTGACCCAGGTTCAGAGTTAATTAGCCAAACAAATCCCTGTACTACTGGCCCTTTCAGCAACAGCCTGCAGAGTGTGAACGGAGGTCTCACCCAAAGTAGTATGGGGGGATGCTGGAACCAAGTTTCCACACCCTTGAGATGTATGAGGGGTCGACTTAGTCCAACTAGGAATGACTTTGAATAGGTCACTGAGTGCACTTTCCTAACCTGCGAGGCCTTCGCGCTCTGTTATACTCGCCTTCGTGCAACCCTTAATCATGGGCTGCGGTGATTTTGGGCTACTAAAGTGGCGATTTGCGCTCTTTTCCTAAGTTACATTGCGGATATTAGTTATCTTCTTATAACTATTAGTTACTTCGCATAAACATAAGCTTATCTTATATTCGCTTATTCAACACATTCATATAAGTTCGTGTAGCAAGTAAATAGTAAACTTGCAATTCATACCCAATATACTTCAATGCATAAAACAGGAAAAGGACACACAGAATGATAAGAAACTTCTCTTTATTATTTTCTCCAACGGTTATAGACTCAACCCACCCTACACACTTAGCTGCAGGGGTCCGCACACTCAACTGTGGACTACTAGGCTTTTGCGCACTCAACTATAGAGCGTTCTCCTATCCTACGACCCAAGACACAAATTCACACTTCAACCAAGACTCAATTCTTCATCTTCTCTTAGATTCTTAGATCTAATAAGTTGTCTCTACAACTTAGAGCCTTGCTCTATTTATACAATCCCATGGTCTACAGGCCATGGGTAGAACTCTCAAGCCGAGATTACATTACACAATTAACGGCAGACAACCTTGTGACGCAATTACAACTTTGTGCTCCGCGCCCACACTTCATAGAGTCTTTACATTGGATGTAGTCAAAACTTGGGCTTTAAGCCCCAAAACTTCCTTGGGGGATCCTACGCCCAACATATATCCTCTTCTTTTGACCTTTCTTATTCCTTTTCTTCCTCCTCTTCACAATCAATGTAAAATAATTTCTTCTCAGCACACTTATGACCTTTACTGTATTTTCTATCACAACTATAACAAATCCCTTTTGCCCTTAATTCTTCCAATTGTTGTGGTGTCAACCTTGTAGGTTGTGGAAGGCTAGGAGAAACCACACTTCCATATTTATAGTTGTGAGTGGTAGGCTTCCTTGTTTCCATAATTTTTCTTTCCAACCTAAATGCCTTCTCCAATGAATCAGGTTCCCAAAGGCAAACCTCATGTTGGATGTTATCCTTTAGAGTCACTATGAAGGCATCAATCCTATACTGCTCTAGAATATCATTTAATCTTATATTCAATTTTTGGATGTCCTTAATGTGCTCCACTATTGAACCCTTTTGTTTGACATTTATCAATTGGCTAAAGAAGGTGTTTCTATCTGTATCCCATAATGTGATATCATTTCCTCTGTAAACATTAACCAAGTGACAATTTGTTTACGAGAACAAAGCAATCGATACCATAAAAACTGATTGGGTTCTAAATATAAAGTTGCAATGTGTACCTTTTGTGTGTTTTTCACATTATGGAGATCAAAATATTTCTCCATTTGTAGTATCCATGTTATGGGATCCTTGCCATCAAACTTACTCATATCGATCTTTGGAGTATGGTGGGTCTTCAATCCAATGTTAGAGTCTATGAAATCATGATTAACATTTCTTTTGTTCTCATCATTAGTTTCCTCTACTACCTTTTAGCCATTAGGAAGATTTCTTGTAGCAACTTTTCCAAGACTCCCTTCAAAACTTCCATGTCTTTCTTCAAATCTTCAATGTTCCATTTTTCTTTATTGATGTTATTCTTCAATACATCCATCTTAGCTTCCATTCCATTCTTCAAACCATCCATATTAGCTTTTGTTACTTTTTGTGAGAGTGAAATTTGTTGCAGTTGGTCCTGTAATTTTGATATATCATGTTGCATTTCTTCCACTTCTTCATGAGTCATAGTACAGCCTTCAGATTTCTTACTAGGTGTTTCAATTTTGTTTCTTTGGGGCATAAATTAATGATATCTATGCTTGACTATTCCATTTGAATCACTTCAAACTAATTTTTGAAACAAAACTTATGCAAATTTCTAAAAAGACTACACACCTTTTTTTATTTATAGGAGCTCGATATTGAATCAGATGTATCTTTGAAATTTTGGATCTTCAAGATCTCAAATTGTGACCTTTGGTAGTCCTATGAGTCTGCGTTCCAACTCCAGAAGTTTGATCGAAATTGTATTCTCCAAGAAAGAGTTATGCCCAATCTCCCAAGATTACCTGATTATATACTTTTTCGATAGATCAGACTTGTACGAAGTGTCATGTATCACTGTTTCAACCTTTGGCTCTAAAAACAATACCCAACAAACTACCCTTCATCCTCTTTCTTTCACTTTATATAAAATTTGAATCTGATGGTCAGAGAGAAATTTATGACAATTTTCCCAAGGTCACCTGTTTGAGATGGAATTCAGGATCCTACAAAAACCCTAACTTCCTTAGATCATATCTCCGAAGAGATAGCAATCTAAAGTCTGAAATTCAGGAATGGGGTTTATCACAATTTCAGCTCAAATTGGTTTTAATTTTAGCTTCTAAAACTTTGTATCAAAATCGTTATAGTGAAAATTACAGGGTGACCTATTTGAAGCAGTGAAACCCTAGACTCCAAAGATCTGACACCAAATGTTATGCAACTAGCTCATAAAATAGAAAAAGAGTTAGATACATGACTTAAAAATTAGATATTTGAGGGAGAAACCTATTTTACATTACACAAATGAATAATCCTTTGATGATTCAAACGACAAAACCTCCTTTCTATATATTGGAGTCTAAGGGGTCGCAACATAATCAAACCTGACATAACAATAATAATGTAAGGGAACAACAATAATAATAAGGGGATACACTAATAATAATGAGGGAATACACCAGTGTTATAGGGACCTAACATGCAACTTATGAAACTAAAAAAACATCCAAACTGAATGAGTATGATGCATCTGCCACCAAAGTCTCTGATTTCTACTAGCTACTACGTTGTCTAATGAAAACTTTGTGTTGTTACTGACTCTGCATTGTGCCATCTGTATAGTTGTCGATTCTGCTCTGCACTCCCTAATATCTGACTGTTTCTAGTCTTTCCCTCCATCACTCTAACATCCGATTTCATCAACCGCCACTAATCCATCTGGCTACTGTGTACTGTGGGTTCCCATAGCAAGGTAACGATCCATGAGACAAAACATATCAATTGACCCTACCCAAATTTTTGCACTATTGGGACTATTACTTCACATCACCCCACCTCTCACCTAGAAGTATGGCTGCATGTCCTCCCTCTGCCACTTGGCTCAAAACTTCCCCCTACTAGAGGTGTCTACTTGAGTGGACTCCTCCACTTGGTCTCCCCTATGTTTCTCTAATTGTGGCTGCTCCATAGCTTACTGTGGCTGCTTCTGAGGCTACATGTTGAGAGGTAATTCATGCTCCCTCTCAACCACCAAGTCTCCAACCTTTTCCTTTGCTCCTCAAGGATTTGCGTGCAGCTTGTACCTTAAGTGCATAGAAGTTCTTGACACACACACTGATTTGTTTCACCTATCCCATGGCAATGTGTCTAAGGAAAACCTTTCCTTTACTAAAAATCATATTGTAGTCACGGCCTTCCATTACCGTGATGAAAACAATATTCTTCTTTAGTCCTGGAACATAAACCAAATTTGTGATTCTGAGAGGGGAGCCACACTCTCTCTAAAAGGTAACTGTACCAATGTCAATCATGCTATACCTCCCATCATCTGCAAACTCTATGTTCTGCTTGAGGTCTTTCTCCTCCAAGTCACTGAAGATATCTCTATTCCTTGCCATATGGAATAGGGCATCTCTGTCAAGATACCACATGCTCCCCATTATAGTGTTGGCCATGCATGAAATGAGAGTGAAATAAAGTTCGAATTGTGAAGCTAGAGCTTCACTTGCTACTACTACTATAGGATCCTTCTTTCTTTCTTTCTCCTGTGCGAATTTTGTGGCATATTTCCTGAACTCATGACAGTGAAAACACTTGATTTTTGACAAGTTCTTCTTCTTTCCACCCTCCTCACCTTAGGACTTATTTCCCTTGGCTTTATTTTCTTTGCAGACTAATGAAAAGTCCTTTTCCACTTCTTTGGATGAGGTCCCACCTCCGGTGTTCCGTTGAATCTCTTCTTGCACCAAGTCAGACCACAATCTCTCCCACTATAGTAGATTCTGCCTCCGATTAACTAAGTCTTGGTAGTTATGCTAGCTCTAGGGAAGTCCTAGAAGTGCTAGGCTCACCATATCATCTTCTGCAATAGTAACCGCGACACTTCCAAGCTCATCCTGACATTGGGTGAACTTGGTCAAGTAATTAGGAATTGAGTCGCCCTTCTCCAACTTGATCTTTCTGAGCTTGTCCTTCAGTGCCATCTTCCTGTGGTCACTTCTATTTTGAAACAAGTTTTTCAATGCCTTCCACATTTCAAATGGAGTTTCCTTACTGTGGATATTCCAGAAAATATGATCTCGAACTCCTTCTCGGATAATCCTTCTCGTGTTTTCCACACACTTTCTCCATTCAACGAGATCTTTAGCATCAGATGTTGGAGGCTTCGAAATATCAAGATCTATGAATTCCTTCAGTTGTTGTCTTCTGACACTGCCTCCATCCTATCCTTCCAAGCTATGTAATTTGAGCTTCCCTCTAGGGTATACTCAAGTTTCAAACTGTAGAATGCCATCTTGTTGATTCTGAAGTATGAAACTGCAAATTCGATCTGAGTTACACAATAAACTCATATTCTCCTCTTCTATAATGTCTTGAGCTCTGATATCATATATATTTTTATTGTAGATTCAAACTTCTTATGTGATATGATAAATCAAAATACATGAATCTACTCTACTCATAGTCGAAACAAAAATTGATCGATGAAAACAGTAAGAAAAAAGGAAGAATTTCAATCTCACATAACATAATATTTATTTCTGGGGAAAGCAACTACTCAAAGCCCCGACTATCTTATTTCATTAACTAGATGATCTAAGAACAAAATAAAATGCTTGTTCAATCTGAATAATCTCTACACAAGTAGAATCTCACTCACTACTTCACAAAGTAGCTCAAGCCAACACTTAGCCAAATTTTCTGGTTGTCAAACCCCTACTTCCTTGTGTAATCCCTAAGGGAATTAGCCGATCTTTAATTGGGAAAATCCCTCACCACAACTTCTCAATACATCGTAGGCCTTCTATTAATTTCATGCACCATCTATACAACTTGGAAAATTATACAACTTTTATAGATCCATTTGGGCACATCAACCCCAACCTACAGATCAATACTATTAGGGCCCATCAAACCCTAATTCAGTTGTTATATGCCCTAAATGGATTCAACCATTAGAATGCCTCCTTCCCAAGAGATTCCATGGCTGAAATCATCCAAAAACTGCCGCTTAGAAGATCAGCACAAGCAGGCCTTCACTAGGGTGCACTGCAGTGTTGTCCAGTACACTGTCTAGGTGCTATGCAGCGCACTTAAGCCCTCTTTGTCCTACGTTGGGCGAATTTGAGAAATATTTCATTGGGGTTTGGGAATATTCTTATCCATTGGGTGCATCTAGAAGCTTCCCAAGTTTATCTCCTCCTTTGAGCTTGAATTTGGATGAGGTAGGGAGTTAAGAAACATCAATCCCTTTATCGCTTCCTCCATGGAAGTAAATTCTAAGTTTGGGAGGGCATTCATTATCACCATTTATGGCATAACTTCCTTCATTCACCTATAAAAAGACCACTCATCTAAGTGATCAAGGGTTGGAAATCATTGAATTATAGGGAGATGTTGTTAGTATGAGACTTGAGTTGATTTCAAGTATTGTAATGATGTCAAAATGTCTTGCTTGTTATGAGGAGAGGATGGGATTGAACTGGAGGAGTGATGCTGAATCAAGCAAATTGGGTTGTAACTCTTCCTTTTACTAATAAATTGTTCAAATATTTTTCCATATGTTTGTGTTATTCATTGATGCTTTCATATGTGTACTCCGTACTTGATTCCACTCTATGTTTAATCAATAGATCATTATCATATGCTTTGATCAGCTTTTGTCTTCTGTCTGTGTGCAAGTATTTTTCAATTGGATTAAGTACGGAAAGGAGCGACAGAATTGGTCAAGGGAGATAAGGAGTAAGATAAAGCTACAGGTAGGCTTCTTTACTGTCTTATTTAATCTATTGGTTATAGAAAAGGTAGAGAATGCTTTGCACTATTGTTCTAGACTTAGATACTAGTCTAGGGGTTTAAACATTTATCCGTAGACACTAAAACTTCCCAAAACAACAATTGATAGTACAATGTCCCTGAACTCTAATCTTAATTGGGTCTTCTTCTAAACTGACATGCATGAGTATTGATGAGTGAATATTCAATTAACTAGTGGATCACTGAAGTTTCTGTCCACTACTAGACCTCCTACTATTTCCTCCAACTAATTGAACTAGTTTAACTACCTATAAATCGGTTAGCCTGAGTTAATTAATTACAACACAAAAGAACTCAACGAGGACACCTAAAATTTAGGAATCACTCTACATGACTCTAGATACAATTCAAACTCAAATTTACTAAGCTAACTAAGTCAAATTAACTTAGTTAACTATTACAAGTTGGTATGAGAATAGAATTTCGATTTAATTCCCAATTTAATTCAAGGAAAAATTAAATTAGGATTTTTCTTGATATTATTTTTAACATTTCTTGTTTCTATTTCAACACTTTTAATTTTCATTATAATGTTTGCATTTTACTACTTCCTTCCACCATTGCACCAAACTATTGATAAAGTTCATGTTTCTTTTCTAGAAATCTTCAAAATAGAATGGCTTATTTGCTAGGTTTGTATCCCAATCAATTTCCAATTGGATAAGCCAATGTTCCAATCCCAAGATTGGGATGATCCTAACTTCCATAGGGCCATGTCTAGTTTACTTGCAATTTGGTGCCAACCTCCCCTCTCATTGTTTCAAGTGTGACCTCAATTCTTAGTTCCTACTTCAACCAGTTTTAAAGCATGGATGGTATAGTTGAAAGTTGTGGAGGAAGAGTTCAACCATCTCAGACCTCCTCTTTTATCTTCTAGGTTTCAAATCATATAATGCCCATTGTCCACCACCCATGATCCAACAATCCTCTACTAGGGAGCCCTTCATTTTTTTTAGCTCTCATAGGAAGTTATCTTTGTGCATTAGCGTAGGGAGTCCATATACAACCATTAGATGGGACCAATCCTTCATTACTAAACATCTGAACTTACCAATCATTCCATATATTGTTGTTAACCAGTCTTGAATTAGCACCCGAGTGGGATCCCATAGTATAGCTAAGCCCCTGACCGAACCGTTAGCATCTATGGCCATTATCTCACATTCCCTCCAAAATTCATGTCTTATCCCTTCAAACCTTACACTAGTCATTTTTGTTTCCTATAACAACACTATCTCTAGTTTTTCTTTAGTAATTCTAGCTTTAAGATAGAAAAGCTTAATTAGGTTGTTGAGGCCCTGTTGCAGCCGCTACAACACTTGGTGACACACTAGTAGAACTCTAGCTTCTCTATTTTGGTTCATTAACAACACAGGGCCTTCGTCTTTTGGGAGTATTGAATTGTTGTGCAGGTTACGTTGGATTCCCCACTTACCCCATGCACATACATGGTTCATATTTTGCCAACTCAGTCAAACACAACAAAAGTTCAACTTGATCACAATGTTTCAAAATCAGGAAGGGTAATTTGTCTCGTGAGTTGAAGATTTTTAGAGTATAGGTTTTCATCTCTGGCGTTTCTCCACTGCCAGCAGGCCTGGACAGTACCCTGGCAGAGTCACATAGGAATGCACGCATTGCTCCACTGCCAATGAGCTTGATCAGTACCCCGGTGGAGTTCTATGCTTCACCTCTCTGCGCAGGAAGCCTTTCTCTTATTTCACCTTTGTATTTTTTAAGACAATTGTGCATAGACACTTATTTATTTTTGGGGTGGAAGAGGGATCCCGAATTATTGAGAGAAGAAGGGGTTGTTCCTTCATAGAATCATGTAAGACCTCTGACATAGGATTCCTCCTTTAGATTTTCCCCTTCTCTGTTTCCGCTAGTTGGATGAGCTTGAAAACATAGAGAAGAAGGCTGAGTACAAGCATGGGGCTTCCCAGTGTGGACACAGGTTCATGGTTGGACCAAAGCTCTCCTTGCAAATAGCTCATATTTTCTATCAAGACTTCATCAACCAAATGTTATAACCAAGAATGGATAAGATAGACACAACACTGGCCAAGTGTTGCAGTGTCACAAGTCTCTTCATATCTCAGCCATATACTCATTCAAAAGCGAGAACTCGGTGGATGGAAACACTTATTTCCAGAAAACAAAAAATAGCAAGGTATTAAGAAAACCAAACAAAACGAAAACAAAAGTAGTAAGCAAGGAAAACAAACAAATAAATTAAATGAAAACAATAAGCAACAACCAAACTATGTACATGGCGTGGGGCACGACCCGACCTACTGGAAATAGTGTTTGAGATCTTGGTCATTGATAGGAAGGTTGTCAATCTTCCCATCAAGTGATTGCAGATGGTATGTGTGTGGGCCAAGCTTCTCATGGAATGTGTACAGATCAATTTACAAGGACTCGAACTTCGTATGCTTGCCTTTGTCTTCATGGGATTTATCCCATTTCAAGACCAAGTCACCAACATCAAAGTTATCTTTCCTTGTAGACTTCTTATCAAACCATATCTTGATACAATTCTGGTGGAGTGTAAATTTTTCTTTTGCTTTCATAATTTCTTCCTAAACCTTAAGGAGTGTGTCCATCCTACGCTGAACTAGCTGACAAGGCTTGCCTTGGGATTCTTGGGATAGCTGAAGCATAGGAAAGTAGATATTGGGTGGAAGGATGGATTCTTTACCATAGACCAGGAAGTACGATGAGGTATTCAGAGAGGGTTTGGGTGTTATGTGGTCAGCCCATAATGTATTCGTCAGAGAGAAATGACAACTGTGCTACTCAAAGTAAACAATCAGTTTTATTATGCGGATAAGGTTTTTGTTTGTGGATTCTACGAGACCGTTTCCTTGGGAGTAGTAGTTCGATGAGTGTTTCAGCACAATACCATTTTGTAATGCAAAATCATAAGGTTTCAAAGAAGAAAAATACGTTTCATTATAAAAAACAAGTGATACCAGAACGCCAAAGCGTGAGATGATGTTATGTTGGAGGAAGATGATGACCTCTTGGTCATTCACTTGCTTGAGCGGAACTTGTCATATCCACCACGTGAAGTAATCAGTTGCTGTTAGAATTTAGTGATGTAGTTTTGATGAATGTGGGAAAATGTCCCCAATGATGTCCAGGCCCCATTGTTGGAACGATTCAGTCACTGCAACAGGGTGTAGTGGGGCTGTTGGCCTTCGTGTTCTATTGGTGCCTCGCTCACAGACTAGGCACTTGTGGGCGTAAGCATGTGCATCCTTGAATAATGTGGGCCAGTAGAAACTGGTCCCATAACTTTGTGTGCAGTGGTGTTTCCTGCAAAGTGACCCCCGATGGGTCCGTCAAGAAAATATTGTAGTAACTTCTCTGATTCATGTGCCTCCAGGTGCCTGAGCAAAACTCCATTGTTGTGCTTCCTGTAAAGCACCCCTTGCACCGAATTATATGCTAAATATTTGAGGGGCAAATCTCTCTTGTGTATGATGGAAAAGTGAGAGGGTACGATTTTGTGCTCAAGGTACTAGCGCACATCTACTTACCAAGAGTTTTCGTCTTCAGTGGGTGTTGCTCACACTACATCATACATTTCAAATTCCTGATCCCAGATAGCGAGCTCTTCTTCCTCCTCTTGCATGTGTATTGCTTTAGCTGCGAGTCTACAGAGCCCATGGCCTTTGAATGTGTGAACTGCATTGATGTTAAGATCATATTCTTTCAAGTTTGTCATCCAATTTGCATGTCGTTCACCCAATTCTTGTTGTACAAGGAGTGTGTGCACTCCTGGGTGAGGGATGTAGACTATGCAATGGTTCTTCAGCAAGTAGGGCCTGAAGTGTTTCACTACCTTATAAACTGCATATGCTTGCTCTTAAAAAGTGGGGTAGTTGAGTTCAAGTCCCTCCATGCTTGCAATCATGAAGGTTTCAGAGGTTCATTGTTCATATCGTTCTTTTGAGTGAGTACCATAGTGAGAGAATTATTGGAGGCGAAGGTGTATAATAGGAAATCCTTTTTGAAATCTGGGCTATAGAGCGCAGGCACTTCTGCAATAGCCTACTTAATATGGATGAATGTGTACTTTAACCTCTTGCCCCAGCTATAGACTGCATCCTTCTTGATCATGTCCTACATGGGTTTGACTATCTGAAGACAGAAACTCTTGGTACGTAGATGTCAAACCCATGCAGGACATGATCAAGAAGGATGCAGTCTACAACTAGGGAAAGAGGGAAAAGTACACATTCACCCATATCAAGTAGGCTATTGTAGAAGTGCCTGCACTCTATAGCCCAAATTTCAAAAAAGGATTTCCTGTTATACACCTTTGCCTCCAATAATTTGCTCGCTACAGTACTCACTAAGAAGGATGAGATGAACGATGAATGTCCCATATCCTTCATGAGTGCAAGCATGGAGGGACCCAAACTCAACTACCCTATCATTGACAGATAAGCATATGTAGTTTACAAGGCAGTGAAACACTTCAAACCCTACTTGCTCAAAAACCACTGCATAGTTTGCGCCCCTCACCCAGCAGTCCTCACACTGCTTGTACAACAAGAATTGGGTGAACGATGTATGAACCAAACGACATGCTTGCAAGAATATGATCTTGACATCAAGCTAGTTCACACGATCAAAGTCCATTGGCTCTGCAGACTTGTAGCTGAAGCAATACACGTGCAAGAGGAGGAAGAAGAGCTCACCGACTGGGAGAAGGAAGTTGAAATGTATGATGTAGTGCTAGGAACAACCACTAAAGACGAAAACTCTTGGTACCCAGATGTGCGTTAATACCTTGAGCACAAAACCATAGCTTCTCAATTTTCCATCATACAGAAGATGGCTTTGCACCTCAAAGCCTTAGCATATCAGTCGATGCATGGAGTGCTTTATAGGAAGCACAACAATGGAGTTTTTCTCAAGTTCTTAGAGACACATGAATCAGAGAAGGTACTACAAGATCTATATGACAGACCCATCGTGGGTCACTTTGTGAGAAACAACACTCCGCACAAATTTATGCGAGATGGTTTCCTCTAGCCCACATTATTCAAGGATGCACACACTTATGCACGCAAGTGCCCAATATGTCAGCGATGTGCCGATAGAAAATGAAGATCAGAATCCCCACTACACTCTGTTGTAGTGACCAAACCATTCCAACAATAGGGCCTGGACATCATTGGGGAAATTTTCCCACATTCGTCAAAACAACACTACTACATTGTGACAGCAACTAATTACTTCATGTGGTGGATAGAAGAAGTTCCACTCAAGCAAGTGAATGACCAGGAGGTCATCAACTTCCTCCAACAAAACATCATTTCATGCTTCAGCATTCTGGTATCACTTGTTTTTGACAATGTAACGTACTTTTTGTCTTTGAAGCTTTATTATTTTGCATTATAAAATGGTATTGTGCTGAAATACTCATCTAACTACTACTCGCGGGGAAACGGTCTCGCAGAATCCACAAACAAAAACCTTATTCACATAATCAAAAAGACAATTTACTCTAAGCAGCGCAACTAAAATTCTGCCCTGACGAATGCATTATGGAATGACCACATAACACCCAAACCCTATCTTAACACCTCACCATACTTCCTGGTCTATGGTAAAGAAGCCATCCTTCCACCCAATATCTACTTGCCTGTGCTTCAGCTATCCCAAGAATCCCAAGGGAAGCCTTGCTAGCTAGTTCAGCATAGGATCAACACACTCCATAAGCTTCAGGAAGAAAGGATGAAAGCAAAAGAAAAATTTACACTCCACCAGAATAGTATGAAGAGATGTTTCGATAAGAAGTCTGCAGGGAAATCTAACTTCGATGTTGGTGACTTGGTATTGAAATGGGATAAATCCCATGAAGACGAAGTTCCAGTCCCTGTGGATTGGTCCTTACACATTTCATGAGAAGCTTGGCCCACACGCGTACCATCTACAATCACTTGACGGGAAGATTGAAAACCTTCCCGTGAACGACCAAGATCTCAAACACTATTTCGAGTAGGTCGAGCCACGCCCCACGCCATGTACGTTGTATGCTTATTTCTTATTGTTTTCATTTCATTTCTTTATTTTTTTACCTTTCTTACTATTTTTATTTTCATTTTGTTTGGTTTGCTTAATACCTTGCTCTTTTTTGTTTTCTGAAAATAAGTGTTTCCATCTACTGAGTTCTCTCTTTTGAATGAGTATGTGGTTGGGATATGAAGAGACTTGTGACACTGCAGAACTTGGCCAGTCTTGTGTCCGTCTTCTCTGTGCTTCGTTATAACCTTCGGTCAATGAAGTCTTGATGGAAAATATGAGCCGTCTGCAAGGGCAGATTTGGTCCAACCATGAACTTGTGTCCACACTGGGAAGCTCCATGCCTATACTTAGCCTTCTGCTCTATGTGTTCAACCTCATCCAACTAGTAGAAATGGAGAAGGGTAGAATCTAAATGAGAAAACCTATGTCAGAGGTCTTACATGCTTCTCTGAAGGAACAATCGCTTCTGCTCTCAATAAGTTGGGATCCCTCTTCTGCCCCAAAAATAAATAAGTTCCTATGCACAATCCTCCTAAAAAATAAAAAGGCGAAAGAAGAGAAAGGCTTCCTGTGCAGAGAGGTGAGGCATGCAACTACACTGGGGTACTGACCAAGCTTGTTGGTAGTAGAGCAATGTGTGCATTCTTGCATGACTCTGCTTTGGTACTGTCCAAACCTGCTCACAGTGTAGCAACACCAGAGATGAAAACTTATACTCTGAAAATGTTCAACTCGCAAGCCAAACTACCCTTCTCGATTTCAAAACATTGTGTCAAGATGAACTTTTTTTGTGTTTGACTGAGTTGGCAAAAGGTGAACCATGTATGTCCATGGGGTAAGTGGGGAAACTGAAGTAACTCGTAGAACGATTCAATACTCCCCAAAAGACCAAGGCCCTATGCTGTTAATGAATGAAAACAGAGAAGCTGGAGTTATACAAGTGTGTTGCAAAGTGTTGTAGCGGATGGAACACCCTCCAAAATTTTGGCCCGCATCCAATTTCGGAGCCTCCTTTGAGAATTTTACTTGATGACTACACACACTTAGGTTCACCCCGTGAGATCGTGTGAGGCTTCGCACCCACCTTGCTTGATCATTCAACAAACATCTTTGGGATGTTGATAACAATGTCACGCTTGTGACCATGTTCCTGTTATACAAAAGGTCCCCGCTTTGTGTGTACATGTTATGTTTCTCTATGTAAACATTCGTTGCACTCACACATAGATTCGTATGCACTATCGCGTAAGCATCGTCATGGTCATCCAACGATCAATCACAAGCGTCACACTTGTTGACTCGCACTGTCTTTCAATCATGTATCATGTGTGTCTGGATGGTTTGAGTCGTCTCATCGTCAAGTCATGTGAGTGTGTGTTTGCAAGGCCGCATATGCACATTTTCACTCGCTCACACACTTAGTCGTTTTTTTGAAGTTCTGATGATCATATCACCTTCTATCAACCGAACCTTCACCCCACTATTGACTCGATTGACTGTCACCTAGAATAGCGTAGAAGCATCCAACAAGCCATTTCAAGCTGCGTTGCCCACAAGATGATCAATCAACCCTCCTACTGGTCAACCGAAGAGTTTGACCCGAAAATCACCTTGGGACTAACTCCCCTCAAAAATTTCACAAAGGCTGCAGACCATGCCCACTCCGCTCACTGAGAAAATTGATCAAACAGGCTGGACAGACACCCAATGCCCATCCTTGTCTCCCTTAGAGAATTGCGCAGTTTTCCAAGCTAGCCCACTAGTCAGCCGTCAATTGCTCACCCAAAAAACTGCACAGATTTCATGAGCAAGCCCTCTGCTACCCAACAGTATACTCGACTCAGAAACTATGCAGAGGTGATCAACAGACCAACCTCCCAGCATCAACACATTTTTACTCGCTAGCAGCTCCCAACAACCTGCTGCGAGTTCCCTCTAGGAATTGTGCAATTTTTGCTACCAAGCTCCCGCTGCCCTCTCCTTCCATAAATTACACAGATTTTGTTTGTCTAGGCTTCCTACAGCCCAGACTTCTCCTCACAAAAATTGAACAGATTTGTCCTCCAGCTGAACCAAACCCCGCAAATAGTCACTGTTGATCCAGATTGCCTATCACCATCTCCCAGTGACTTTTGTGCAGTTTTCAGCAACAGCCCCTGGAGTCTCCATCCCAGCTCGAAACTTGCCTCGTGCGGTTTCATAACCTTATCTTCTCTCTTGGTTACCTTCATCTGAAACGATCATGCATCATGGTAGACTAGGAGATTTAAGGATTTGATGTTGTCTCGTCATGAGTGATTGTAGATACAGGTACACAAACAAACATGGTGCGATGACGGATGGAATGAACAAAGGGAGTACATGTAAAAGGACATGTTCACGAACGAACACACTGATGATGCATGGAAAGAGATGTGTTCGCAAACAAACGATCATACAAAGATGTGTTCGTGGATGGATGAATGGATGATCACGCACAAATGTGTTTGTGGACAGACGGATGGACAAACATACACTTTTCATGAACGGACGAACCTGTCAAGCATGCCAACATACAAGCAAGGAGAAACGTGTGAATGCAACATCAAGTGAACACAATGACCATCGAATACTCTGCACAACTTTCCATGTGGAGGTGAAGTTGTGACACACCATGAGGACATCCATCACCAAGAAACACTGGGGCTTGACATGCACACCAACAACAACACGAATGTACCATCACTATCATGTCAAGTCTTGTCATGAGTCATGTCGTCCACATCTCTACTGTGGGACATATTGTCGATGAATGTGATGTAACGTGGAAGTCCAAGAGAACCACTTGTCATATGAAGAGTCATGTAAAGTTGAAAGGTCATGGAAGTCAAATAGTCATGAGGGAAGTTGAACAGTCACAAGGGTCAATTTCACCCTTAGCTATAAATACCCCCTCATTTGTACATGCAAAGGACTTTTCACCTTGGCTCCTCCCACATAGCCTTGAGAGTCTGTAATCTTTTCTTTGAGGAGTAAGTAGTGGCTCCAATACCCCGCCCATTGGGTTAGTGATGTATGGTGTATCGATGTGTCTTGTAATTTTCGCTTAATTCAGAAGCCTTCTAACATGCCATCACATTTTCACACGTGTTGTAACTGTTTGTAAGATTCGTCTTGAACAGTTCTAATGCATGTTGCTTTAACCTGTGTTTAACACTTGCATTCATTGAACTGTTCTAATACATATATATACATGAAAATTTGTTGTATAAGTTGTTAACGTTGTCCTACCTGTGTTGGTTACCTCCCAGACATGAGACAACACCTTTCACGTAAACTTGCTATAACGACCATCGCACTCACGTAGATTTCCTGCTAAGTGTTCTACATGTTATATTCCCTTGTGTGTTATGACCTCTACATCCGTGTGGATTCCTCCTCCGGAAGCTATGCACATCCTGTTGGGTTGTGTGTTCTTAATAGAGTTGGGTTTCCTCCCATCCGACTTGGGACTCACTTCCACCCTTGCTCTCTCTGATGAAAGAACCTTGACACAAGTAACACTATCAATCATCAGGCACATGAACCTCACTACTCGAAGACAAAACAAACCACTCTCTTGTGTTGTCACACAAGAGCTAAGGCAAACATTTAAGATAATGGAAACCGAGCCATCATATCGGATGGGACTCCCACACCAAATGACGTGAGCTCTAGTTGGGACTTCATACAGAGGTGATCCCATGAATGTTGGTGGGTCCAGCACCATCAACAGGCCCCAAATGCTCCATGTTACTATCTTCATTAGGTAAGGTGTAGGGTACGAGGGTCATAATATGTGAGCTAACTCATTTGGCCCCAGTTGAGTAGAAACCCCGCTACTTCCATCAACATTTCCCTTATTGACTTGCGCCCTTTCTCTCATCTCTTAGTTGGTATCCGGGCCATCATCATAAGGCTAAGTTGGTTAAGTCTTTATTTTCGTTCCCATTCTTCCTCGACTCCTCTAGTTTAGCTAGCCTAGCACACCTTTTCCCAAATAGGTTGCGGAAATGCACCAACTAGTTGGATGGGATGTCCTTAACATTTTCCTTCACCCAGACATAAAAAACTCTAATATCATCTTTTCATCTAGACTTAGATGGTTCTGTTTTTCCTCAACTTCCATAATTTTACTAGTGTGTATCAGGATCTCCTTAATCTTCCTATGCTCCTCTAAATCTTCCTGCGTTTTCCTTTTTGGAGTGATAATTTATGCTTCCTTTGTTCTCTGTTGATCTACCTCCATGAATTGAAGTGGCATCTGCTTGACTTGGCTCTAACGATCTGTAAGGGTATCCATATCCTCCATAACTATAAAGGGTTTACTAGTTAAACCCTTCTGCACCATTTTCAGACCCCGATCTCACTGAGGGGGAGTGGATTTCGTCAACTATGACATAAGGTTTTGGATTGATTGCGTCGACTCTGGCATAGGGTTTTGGATTGAATGCGTTGGCGTAGGCATTTTTTTTGGATGGCTTTTTGTTTTTTGAGAAATCCAACTAGATTTCCCTTTGCATAGTCTTACTGTTCAGAAACCTTCGTGATCTTTGTTTTCTTTTTCCTTTTTCTCTTCTCTAAGTGTGAGTGGACAATCTTTGAAGAGATGCCCATATTCATTGCACCAACGATACTTGGATGACACATGTTCATAGTCCAACAGTTGGGACCATATCTTATCATGATATTCCAAGTCGATGGACTCTGGCAAGGCTGCAAGATATTAATGTGGAGACAAATGCATGCATAAGCTGCATGGTGCCTCCGCTTGGTAATATATGAGATCTTCGCAATTTCTCCTATAACATTTCCAATACCCTCCAATATATTAGGTTCCCAAAAATCTTTCGGTGGTGAGAAGAGTCTTTCGATAGTGAGAAGAGTCGGGGCTGCCAAAAATTGCTCCTTGTCTTGATTGTAGCATTCTTCCGAGAAGCACAGGTAGAGACCTACATTGTTCATGAAATAAGGGTCATTTTAGAAGACACTTTTTCTATCATTCAGATCTGCAAATATTACTCTGAAGAATCCTTTGGCAAGCGGCCAGAGTTCCAGTTTCCCTTGAGAGTTCCAGACTATTTCCTGTTCTTTCTGCCCGATCCACATAAATTTGCAGATGACAACATCGTCCTTCATGAATTGGCATGTTTATTTTCTCCAAGCGACTGTTCGGGATGACAAACTTAGAGTTCTTTGGCCTTTGGAAGACATCTTACTCGGGCTCTCGATTGCCACTGAGCCCCCATAGCTGGAGCATCCGTCTCCTTCCCGTCGACTATTGCACTGGAGTTGCCATCCGTGAAATGACGGGTTCCGCTCACTATTTTGCTGTATGAGGTGGAACCTCCGTCCCCCCAAGGGGGGCCACTCATTGGTCGATTAGACCTGAGAATGTCAGTCAGATATTTTCTGTCTCGGGCCTGCAGAAATTTCAGCGGCCCGCCGCCACCTGTTTCAACCTACCTTACCCTCGCGAAACCCTAGCCGAGAGCTCTCTTTGAACATCGTGACCTACTATACAAGTTACTACAATCTTACTGCATGAGATTTTTCATACCTGCCACGTCCTAGACGCTAAATACCAGCGCTTACCCATCTAAGTCCTGAATCTAAATGACCTCATAGCCCTCAGATTCCCCGTACCCAGCTTCACCTCCAATATGTGCGATCAATTTCCTCATTACCATTTTAATTCCGAGTGAGCTATACCCTTTACTGCCATCAAAATCTCGTTACCCTAATTTTTTTATTATTCCCTTGTTGGTATCTATTTTTCTATACGTTTTTTCTTTTTGATATGTCCTTGTTGGTAATTAGTTACATGTGTATCGTAAAACATGGTATATATATATATATATATAATTCAATCACGGCAATGCAAATAATTCAATCGTCAAATTTAAATTTAAATTCTTAAATCATCCATCCAAAGAAGTTGTACGCAGTACTGTAGGGCATCTTTTCTTTAATTTGCCACCTCATCTTGTAATTCCTTTTTCCTAATCATATTAAGCCGTAGGTAACAGTATTAAGTTGGACTTTAAAATTGAAAGGTAAACAGTATGGAATTTCAATTATCTATTTTGTTAAGTTTAGATTTGCATTCAATATAATAGGGAATATCATAGGGTAATTTGTGAAAATTACCTCATTTTAAAACAAATTGCCTCTAAAATTGGTAGAAGCTAACCAATATAGGGACGTCGGAGACAGAGGTATTAAATTTAGTATTAAATATGTTTGTTAAAAAGAAAATGGTTTAATAACTTTGTTCGAGCTTAAGAGTTGATGTTATGTTTATTTTTTTTTCTTATTTTATAGGACAAATATAGATGTTTAGATTTTCAAGTCATTCTCTAAGTGAGAAGGTATTGTAATAAAGTTCATTATATTGTTTAAGTTAGAAGATATTGTCATAAATTTTATTGTATTGTTTATTTGAATCAAATCTAAATGTAAATAATAATAATTATTTCTTCCCAATAACGGAGATAAACTCAATTAATAACATTGATGTTATAATTACGTACTAAATGAATTATTTATAAAACTTTGAATTGGAAAATTAAGCCAACCAAATTAAACCAAATAATCTATAACACAATGAACTTAACTGACATGATTTCGTCCAATTCGACAACTAACCCACTATTAACAACGTAAAATGGTAGACAAATTATTTTATTCATAATAACTTGATTCTAGATAATTAATTATTTTTTAAAAACAGATCCTACATTCATAAACTATGGAGCCTACCTCATTTAAAAATTAGTAAGGTTTAAACATGTAACAAGTTTAACGGAGAACTAGTTGCATTAAAATAAAATATAAAATAGATTTATTTATTTCATCGAAGGGCTCTACAAACGAGTATGGAGTTTGGGGCGATGTTATAGCTATATAAATGTTTATAATGACAGTTCAATAGAAAAATAATAAAATGTAATAAAAAGAAAATTAAAAGCAATAAAATTTAATTTTGTAGGTTTTTTCTTAAAAAAAAAATTGTAATATATAGTACTAAAATATATAATATATAAATAGTAATTATAAATTAAGATTTATTTTACGATACAAACTGTCAGATCAGGAGGTAACTCCTCAAAACAATTCATAATTTTCATTCAAATTGGTCTTTATTATATACATGAGGGAGAAACTGTTCATTTCATCTCCCAATGACTCTTCATATTTTCTATTATTTATTTACATCAATTTCAGTTATTCACCCAATCTTGATGATTAGGTGTCAACATTTCCCTCATTAATCTAAAGGGAAATTGGTGAGTCCAAGCATCGTTCTGAATCTTTCAAGCTTTTCTCTTTCAAGTGCTTTGGTGAAGATGTTTGCAATTTGCTCATTAGTGGAACAATGGCGGAAATGGATTGTTTTATCCTGAACATGATGTCGAATCAGATGATATTTAGTATTGATGTGCTTCGTTCGATCATCGAACTTTGGGTTCTTGGCCAACTTTATTGCCGAGGTATTGTCAATCATGAGTGGAGTCGATTGTACTTGTTTTACCTGCAAATCTTCAAGAATTTTCCTAAGCCACACAATTTCTTTTGTTGCCTCAGTTGCTGCCACATATTTTGCCTCTGTCCTGGAATTTGCTGGCACTGATTGTTTGCGTGATCTCCAGGAGACAGCTCCTGATCCAAGACTCATAACATAACCTGAAGTAGATACCCCAGTTTCTTTGTCTCTATCGAAGTCTGAATCATAGTATCCAATCAAGATGAAGTCGTCCACCTGTGTATACTTGATTCCAAAGTCTTGAGTTCCCTTCAAGTACCCTAGAACTCTTTTTGTAGCAGACCAGTGTCCCTCACAAGGCTTTTGCATAAACCTGGAGAGGATTCCAACAACAAACGAAATGTCTGGTCTAGTAGTAGTTAGGTAGTTGAGACTTCCTACAAGCTATCTATGCTTTGCTACATCCTCAAATTCTTTTCCTTCAATGGATGTGAGCTTTAAGTTTTGTTCCATTGGAGTGGTAAGAGGATTGCATTCTGTCATGCCAAACCTGTTCAACAAATCTCCAATGTACTTCTTTTGAGAAAGAAATATGGACTTCGGATGTTGAGTTACTTCAATACCAAGATAGTAATGAACATAGCCCAAATCAGTCATTTCAAAACCTTTACTCAATTCCTTCTTTATGGATGCATTGTAGCTTTCATTGTTCCTTGTCATCAAAAGATCATCTACATATACCACAAGATATACAATTGTTTTGCCAACTTTCTTGACAAATAAAGTTGCATCATCAAGATCATAATGTTTGAAATTGATTTTTAGAAGATGCTCAGTTAGATTTTCATACCAGGCTCCTAGTGCTTGTTTGAGGCCATACAAGGATTTCACAAGTTTGCATACTTTATGTTCATGTCCTTTCATAGCAAATCCTTCAGGTTGGGACATAAAAACATTCTCTTTTAGATCTCCATTCAAGAAAGCAATTTTTACATCCATTTGATGGACTTTCCAACCGTTCTGAGCTACTAGGGAAAAGAGTGTCCGGATGGTAACCCATTTTGCTATGGGGGTAAAAGTCTCCTCATAATCAACCCCTTCCTTGTCTGCAAAATCTTCTGCCACAAGCCTGGATTTGTGCTTGTCAAGTGAGCCATCAGCTTTATACTTGTTCTTGTAGACTCACTTGCAGCCAATTGGTTTGATTCCTAATGGAGGATCAACCAACTTCCAAGTGCCATTCTTTATCAGGGCATCATACTCCTTTTTCATCGTTTCTTTCCATTCATCATGAGAAGCAGCTTATTTGAAGGAAGTTGGTTCAAAATCTGTAGACAAATTCAATTCACAATCATAAGAAACATCCATATCAACAGGCGAATCAGAGTCATCTACATCACCTCCATTTTTTTGGTTTGAATTTCTAGCTCCTGTCTTTCCAACCTCATCAGGATGAACACTTTCAAGTGTCTTTGTCAGCCACTTTGGGGGACCTTTCTCAGATGGTCCAGGCTGCTCTGTTGATTGAGTTGGGACTGAATCAAGATTTAGTCTCCCAATTCTATCAATCACATCACTTAAAGTATCATCCGTTGTTGGAGTTTCATTCGGGGGAGAGAGTGCTTCAGAAAAAGATTCCATAGGTTGATCTAGTATAGGAATTCCCCTTCAAGATGTGGAATATGATTATCAAATTCTTGAAATGATTTTGCATTTGCGAATCTATCCAAGCTATCAAGTTTCCGTTCAACAACATTGTCAGTTTTGGATGTTTCAAGAAATATTACATCTCTAGATACAACAAAATTTTTATTGACTTCATCATAGAGATGGTATTCTTTGGAGGTGTTTGAATACCCTAGGAAGAAACACTTACGACTTCTTGCACCAAGTTTGTTTCTATGTACCTTTGGTATCAAGGCATAACAGGTGGAACTAAAGGCCCTAACATGCTTTACTAAAGGAATGTGCCCATACCACATTTCATATGGAGTCGTGTTTCTGATAGCATTAGATGGACATCTATTCTTTATATATACAACACATAAAACTGCATGAGCCCAAAACACCAATTTTACATTTTTGAAAAACATCATAGAGTGCAACATATTTAAGATTATCCTATTCATTCTTTCAGCTACACCGTTCTGTTGGGGATTATAAGGCACAATTGTTTGATTTTTGATCCCATGTTGGTGAAGATAGTTTTCAAATTCATTTAAAGTGTATTCTTTTCCATTATCAGTGCAAATAGAGCCACTATGAGATTGTGCATCATTTTCAATCTATGTATGAAAGTTCTTGAATGTTTGAAAAGCATCAGATTTGTTCGTCAATAAATAAAACCAATACATTCTAGTGTAGTCATCAATAAATGTCATCATATATTTATTTCCATTTGCAAAAGGAACAAGCATTGGACCACATAAATCTGAAAGAATGAGTTCAAGTTTTCTATGTGCTCTTGAATGTGAATCATGAAAAGGTTGCTTTTTATGCTTTCCTAGAATGCAAGAATCACATTGCTTAAGTTTCCTAGGAATTGTAGGCAAATCAGTAACACCATTTTTCTTCAACAGGCGGAGGCTGTCATAGTTCAAATGTCCAAATATAGCATGCCATAATAAACTTGATGGAAGTGTACCTTCTACCTAATGAGAATTGTATGAGAAATGTTGTGCACGAGGAGAGGTACCCTGCAGCTTGAAAAGCCTTTCTTCTTCTATCCCCCTCATGACAAGTGAGTGGTCAGATGATTTTATCACCTCAAGCTTGCCATCAAACATATGAATGGAGTGACCCTGCTAGCGGATGTGGACCAAGGACAACAAGTTTCTCTTCAGCCGTGGGAGATATAGAACATGATGTAGAAGAAAGTCTAGAAGACCAGGAAATTTAAGCCTCATTGTGCCAAGCCCTGATGGCTTGAGTTTTAATTGGTGTGCAAAGTATACTGCTCCATCAACATTGTCAGTAAATTATTCAAAAAAATCTTTTTTATGAGTCATGTGGCAAGCTGCTCCTGAATCAAGCAACCAATCAATTTTCTAATAAGTAAGTGAAGCATTAAATGAGTCTTCATTTACCCCAATATTACATTGTGCCACAACATAATGAGCTGATTCAGGTGCTTTACCGTTGTCTGTGTCATTAGTTTTATCTTTCGGCTGGTTTCTTTGCTACTTAATTTTGTCCCAACGTAACTTGCATGTGGAGGCATCATGTGATCCATTTCTTTTGCAGTGTATGCAGTGCAAATCTAACTTTTCTCGTTGAGAGTGTTTGCCCCCCCTGCCTCTGAAATATCTTCCTCTTCCTCTTCGACCACCTCTTCCTCTGGAAGAATCTTGGGCAAGATTCTTTTCTTTATGAGCAAGGCACACAACCTCTTCAAAGGATTCAGGGTCTGTCCTCTTTCCAAAAGCTTTCTCTATTTCAGCAAATTTTTTCACAAGAGAGTCAAAGGTAATATCTTTGAGATTTCCATTTGCTTGCAATGACTTAAGATAATTGGAGTAAGTAGGATAAAGTGCCTTGAGAAAAGCTATAAGAGGAATATTCAGTTCAACATTAGTGACTTTGATATCATGCATTATATATTTTACTTCTGATGCAAGAGAAAGAGGGTCATTGTTTTGTAATTCAAGAGTGAAGAGTTTAATCATGAGTTGAACAACTTCAAGTACAGAGTGCGAGTCATAGAGCTCCTTTAGTTTTTGTAGGGCTTCGAAAGCATTTGAAAATGGCGAAATATGTCGACTCACCTCTTCACTTACAGATGTTGCAATTAATGCATAGGCTTTGCTGTTCTTATTTTCCCAAATGGCGAACTCCTTCTCTGAGGTAGGTTGTTCTGGCTCTTTGTCTCCGTCTCCAACACACACTCCTTTCCACAACTCATTGAAAATGAGGGCGTGTTTTATCTTCCGGGACCACTCAGGATAGTTCTCCTTGTCATTGAGAACTACTCCCACAATATATATGATCAAATGCATTGTAAAATCTAAGTGCTGTAAAAATACTTCTACTGGCAAAAAATGTGCTTTTGTGGAGAAGAAAAAAAAACTTCTGCTGCTAAAAAAACTAATTCTGATAGAGGTATTAGAGCGGATATCAAAGTGTGTTCGGGCCCCACGGCGGTATTTACAAACAATATATTAAACACAGTCAAACGCAGGAGCGTTAACTATGTTAGCCACTTTGAAAACAATGTTATGAAAACAACATTATGGGAGCCCAACAACGTGTTATATATGGGATATCGTCTATATGAAAACAACATTGCGGTGGATACAACGTTATATATACCAGCGTATATATGAAAACAACATTCAATTTACCAAATGAATCCCTTCAAAAAATCCAATGTATTTGAGTTTACCAAATGAATCCCTTAAAAAATTCTGCTGCTTCACATCAGTGCACAGAGTTTAGTGGTGAGAGTCCCACCATGATCACCAAGAGTATGTCAGCTCAAAGAAACGCAGAGCGAAGGTATGCAAGCTCAGACCAATGGTGTGAGCCACACCATTTCGCACTTCTCATTCCAGATTCAACGCTGTAGGTCGTATGCATTCACCTCCACATCTGTTGTGAGATCAATATACCAACAGCGTTACATCATTCAACGTGAATTAACTTGGAGTGTTATGTTAGAGCAGATTCATATGCCAAGGGCCGAGGTATTAGAGGACTGTGTATGGAGGAGGGTCATGGATGGAGCTGAAAGTTCTAAAGGCCATCTTCTAATATTGCAAATAGAACCCATACATAGCTCTAGGAGTGGTATGATGCGTTCAAGCTCAGCGTGAATTTCATTTGTAGCACCGGGTTCTCCATTTCATGATGGGGTGAGTTATAAACCAGAAAATGCACCTAACAGCGATGCAGGTGGCACTCTAGATGAAGCAAACCGTTAGGGTGCTAGGTTTGTATGGGTATGGCAACTGGTGGGGAGAGCGCAGAAAGGCTGAGAATTTTGTATGCAGGTGGAGCAACGACAGGAGCAGCATGGCAGAGAATAATAGTGAATAGCAGGGGAATAATGATGCGTTCAAGCCAGTGGAAGCATCAGAGCTTCCAGGCTAGCCAGTCTGCATGGGATTCAGAATACCATAGGAAAAATAGGGAGTTACAAAGCAGAGGGAAGCCAAAAATGGCGCTGGCTCTGATACCATGTCAGACCAGGAGGTAACTCCTCAAAACAATTCATGATATTCATTGAGGTTGGTCTTTATTATATACATGAGGGAGAGACTGTTCATTTCATCTCCCAATGACTCTTCATATTTTCTATTATTTATTTACATCAACTTGAGTTATTCACCCAATCCTAATGATTAGGTGTCAACACAAACTAAAATAATGATTATATAATCATAATTAAATTTAATTAATAATAACATAAAAAATTAATACTTATACGAAACTTATAATATAACAAGATTTTTAATTATGGATATTAATCTTTACTATTAACTTGTAAATAGGATTTGTCATAATACCATGGCTTATCAATACCACATGTCCAAAAACCATAACTAATTTTACAATCAAAATATTTTACTAATATTTTATTTTAATTTAATTTTATAACATTTTTAAATTAAATAAAAAAATTACATAATTACTTTGAAGATATCCTTAAGATTTTTATCCTCACTACTACTAAAAATGTTAAGTGGATATGTTTTAATAAAATAAAAAATGAAGACACTTCTCTATATGTGAAATTTATATAATATAAATAATATTATTAATAATTATTATAGATCCATGTTAACTAAGGATCTATCCAATCAAATCTCTCTATGTACAAATATTTCATCAAGTTTCTCACTCAAAAAGAAGTTTGCATTTTGATAGATTTGATCCCTCTCTACGTATGTTAGATCCTTAATTAAGATAGATTTATATTCATAGTCAAAGAGTTGATAATGTAATGATTAAGATAGAATTATTGCCAAGGATTTCTGGAAATATATTGTTTACATTAGAATTATGATACAAACTTAAAAATCGCTTGTTTTCATTGTAGTTATTTCCCTCTATAATAGAGTAGGGGGCTATGTTGTAAGTGTTTATAAAAATTAACTCAATTAAATAATAATAAAAGGTTAAATGTAATTGTGTCTAGACACGCTCCACAACTTAGTATGGGGCAATGTTGTTGTCATATAAATGTATGTAAACATTCACATATTATCTCAATTTAAAGAAACTAAAAGGCTAAAAGTATTTGGGGCAATATGGGGGCGATGTTGTAGTGGTGTAAATGTTATAAACATTAGTTAAAAGTGATATAGAGCTCGGTATGGGGGAGATGTTTTAATGTCCCTAAATAATAAAAATAGTGCAACAATTTTCTCAATTACTAATAAAAACTAAAATAATAAAATTCAATTTGTTTTATGGTAATTTTGGTTTTAGTAATAGAATCACAAACAACTTTTTGATTAAAAAAATCACAATGTGCATATCACATTAAAATATATAACATATAAATAGCAACTATAAATTAAGATTCATTTTACCATATAAATTAAAATAATGATTTGAAAACCATATTCAAATTTGATTAATAAACACATAAAAACTTGATACTGACTATAAATTTACAATATAACAATATTCTTAGCCATGGATATTCATCCCCGCTATACCATCCATATTATTAACTTGTAAATAGACTTTGTAAAGTATTACTTGTCAATATCACATACCGAAAAACCATAACTCATTTCACAATCAAAATAATTTATGAGTATTTTATCTTAACTTAATTTTATAGCATTTTTTAATTAAATGTAAAAACATTTTTATCTAAAAACCAACGCTAAAGTTTATGACTAAATAATTAAATCTTCCCAATTAACAATAAACACTACTTTGAAACTTTAGATGGACTGTGGGCAAGGGTGAGTTAGTGGAGGTCGGACTGGATGCCATCATGGGTATGCCTAGGTATTATGATCTTTCCATACTCTTGATAAACTCTCTACACAACAAGGATATTTCGTATATCAAGGATGGCATGATGGACGAGTCTCCAATGGGCCTGCATACACATTGGAAGGGGGAAGACACCATCGGATTAGTTGGGCATCTTGCTATTGAGTGGGATGGATACATTTGCAGTCTTCAGGTAATGAGAATTTGGTGTAGCATCGGGTCGAACCAACTAACTCGGAATGACCCGATGGTCAAAGGCCAACCCATTGTTAAGGACATATATTCCTACTTCACATAGAGTTTGGTGGGTATCCCTCATTCTGGATGGTCTCAAGGTGTGTGGAAGTGGGACATCCCTCTGAAATTGGTTATTTCGGGTGGTTGGTGGTTCATGACATGATACTTACTTGGACAAATTTACTGAAGAGAGGATCTGAGGGGTCATGAAGGTGTGCCTTATGCAAGTTAACTATCGAGGATACATGCCATCTATTTCTACAATGTCCATTTTCTCATGCAATTTGGGAGGAGGTCCTTAGCTAGTTGAGGATTTTCTCTTGATGGGAGGGCTCAATGGTGGAAATATGCATGCATGTATAGTTTAGGGAGAAAAAGGCATATAGGGCCCTCCCACTTTACATATTTTGGGGATATGGAGGGCAAGAAACTCTCTGATTTATTAGCATAGAGACCTTGGCATGCGGGAGACCTGTCTCAAGATATCCTCATATTTTCTCAACAAAGGTCCTATTACTATGGCACAAAACACTAGGCACATTACACTAAGGGATGTGTGGGATAATTTTTCAGTGGATTCTTTTAATGGGGTTGCATCTGCAAGGATATGTGGTAGTGGTATGCTGATCTATCAGGGCCGAGATGAATATTATTGCTTCAAATGGCATAGTGGACAGGGCACAAATACTAGGGCGGAGTTGCTAGCCTAATGGGGCATTCTCCTTTGTGCCACTTGGATTAGGATCGATGAGAACAATTTATTTGTTGACTCGAAAGTCATCATACACTAGGCTAATAAGCAGGCAACTCTAAATTCCTCTGACCTATTCTACTTGTTGTACATAACAATGTCTTTATTGTCCACTTTCCGAAGGATATCACTTTCACACATTTATAGGGAACAAAACATGGTGGCAGATCAACTATCAAAAGAAAGGTGGTGAGCATCTATGGATCACATACACTGCCAGTGCTTTTCATTTGGGACACTTATCTAGGAGGGACACATTGATATATAAGGTGCCCCTTTTGTTTTATGGTTTTTCTGTGATATGGATCCAAATGTATGCCTTTGGGGGACCTCTGGCAGTCTAGTCCTGTGTATCGGAGGTTCTAATGGTCAACTGATCAGTCAGGTTAGATCTACTTTATTCTGTTAGCGGACTGTTGGAACTAAGGGGCATTACATACAATCCTCTTCCTCATAGTTGTTGCGACTATTTTCTTTATGTTTTTATTTCCTTGATTGGAATATGGTATTGTTGATATAGGTTTCTTTGTGCCTTTTATTGATAGATGATATATAATGGGTGCTTATTGAATACTATAAGGAAATGTATGGTGTTTTGAACTGATAAAACTAGAAGACATGGTCGATTAAGATGGCCATCCATTCTAGAATTTGTTTCGAAAGTCTCTTCTGAATTTTTAAAATGTAGTTTTGGATATGTAAATATTTTGTTTTTCCCGTGAAAAAAACTAACAATAAAGACTAAAACCAAACATAAAAATATAAAAACACTTTACCCAATGTTAGAGGTGGCATGTAAAGTCTTCAACTCCCAAGCTGAGAGGCGGTATGCAATGAAGGACTGATATTAGGAATCATAATATTAAAGAGAGAAAAGTTGCTATTAACGATAATGGGAGTTTAAACTCCCAATGAATATAAAACTCTAATTTAGTGAACTCGAACAAAGAAAGATACTTCTCCATCGCCTTTTCCTAATCCCTAGGGAATATGCGTGAAAAAGTAGGTTGTTCATAATTTATTTAATGGAGATTAGTAATTTATTTGCATCCCTCGTTTAGTGGGGCACACAAGAGGGAGAGAAAGAAGGGCTTGATTTTAATCGAAAAGGTCATGGTTTTGCACACCTTATGATCAAGGATTAGATTGGAATCCATCAAAGGATTAGATTGGAATCCATCAAAATTTTCAGTAATAATTTAATGAACAAGAAAATATAACAAATTTAGCTTCATTGACATTATGAATTTCATTAAAAAAAATTTATGTAAACTATGTCTTTTTTTTTTTCCCTTTACTCATATTATAACATGATTCGCAGTTAAGTAGAATAGTAATATTAAATGCATTGGGATTGATACAAATTTTACGTGATATATAATATTTACTACAAGAACACCTTACTAAATGGAATGAAATAATGCATTTTTCCATTTAGAACTATGAATTATATATTTAATTATCAAGTCTTTAAATTTAAAAATGATGTAACATTTGTAATTTATCAACTCTTTAAATTTTAATTTTTTTTGGCGATTGTCCAGTCTCTGATACCAACTCCTTTGAAACTCAAACCCGATTTAGATTTGGTACTGTAGTTTAGATTTGGTATGGAAATATATCACTTTTACTGTAAATGTTTTATTTGCATGTTCCCCAAATAAGCGTGACCTCATTATTCACTCGTACATGTTACGTAAATTAAATTCCCACATGATAGGCAAATCATATCCTCCAGATCATCGCCATAGGGCAGGCGTGGAATTTGACTTTTCCTTTAAGCTTTTTCTGGTTTTGAAAGTATTTCATCATTGTTTCGTCAAAAATCACGGCAACACAAATAATTCAATCACGGCAATGCAAATAATTCAATTGTCAATTTGAAGTTTAAATTCTTAAATCATCCGTCAAAATAAGTTGTACACAGCATTGTAGAACAACTTTTCTTTAGTTTGCCACCTCATCATGTTAACTTTTTTTGACTGATCATATTAACGCGTAGGTAACAGTATTAAGTTGGACTTTAAAATTGAATGGTAAACAGTATAGAATTTCAATCATCTATTTTGTCTCATTTCTCATAGTTATTAATTTTAAATCTAAACATCATAGGATGATAAAATTTGTGAAAAAAATTCAATTAAAAAAAAATTTGCCTATCTACCTCTCAAATCGGTAGAAGCTAACCAAGCGGAGACACAGATATTAAATTTACTATTACAGATGTTTGTAAAGAACAAAATGGAGAGGTCATCCAAAGTTTCAATACCTCTACTGGAGGTTAAGTTGATGGTATGACCGCATGCAAAATAAATTAATTAAATTTGGAAATTAGATAAATTAAGTAAACCAAATCAGGGAAATGAAATAGGTTGATTTTTAGTTTTCACTGTGGTCTAATGGTTGTATATGGTGTTTTGGTCGATTGATTTTTGTTAATGGTATTGTAACGAAAGCATATTGATTTTTGTTAATGGTATTATAACCAAAACATATGTGTAGGGTAGGAATTTTCATGATAAAGTGGAGATGAGTCTTTATAATTAAAACGTGTGTTAAATGTGTTACATTTTAAAAAATATTATAACAATATTTTTAACCATGGAGATTCATGCCCACTTTATCATAGACTAGTATTATGGCTTTACTAATATGATATATATAAATATATATAACACATTTTCATATGATACATCTTCATATGACATTTTTTTAATTAATTAATTTAATTAAAATGGGAAAAATAATGTAACTATTTTTGAGATAAATTTAATCCTTTGATTTATGACTATTATTGAAAATATTCAAAAATATTTTGTGGAGCTTAAATCCCTATCATCCACCTAATACTTATTGATAATAAACTAAAATTCTAGAACTATTCCAAAATAGACTTCTATGGGTGTAAAAATTCTGCATATTCTACATTTGTTTGGTAGAATTTCCATTACTTCTACACGACTTCTTTAATCACCTACTGCATAATATAAGAATCAAAGATATCATAATTAACTAAATTATAACTTTATTTTAAATTATTTTAATATTATTATTGATTATAAAAAGAATGTAAATATGAGTTAAAAATAGATACTTTTAAAAAACAAATAACAATATTCTTAAATCATAAATAGGTTTTGTTACAATATTATGAGTCAATGTCATGGTTTATGAATACCATATGTCCAAAAAATTATAACTCGTTTCATATCACACTTATTTTTATATGGCATTTTTTGAATTAATCAATTTAATTAAAAGGGTAGAACGAGATAACTACTTTTGACATAAATCTCAACCTTTGCTTTACAACAACTATTAAGATTGTTCTAGAATATTTTGTGGAAGTTGAATTCCTAATATCCATTAACAATTATTAATAATTAAACTAAAATTTTAGAAAGTCCATTCCAAAATAGAGAAACCTAATTAACTAATTATAAATTTATTTTAAATTATATATTACTATATTTAATTATACAAATAATTAATATATGCTTTAAACACCTATAAGTAACAAATTTTTTAATCATATAGATTCATTCTCACTATTTTATAGAGATTCTTAACCTGCAAGAAAGCTTTGCTACATTACCATGAGCCAATACTATGGCTTAATAATTCATATTCATATGATAACTTTTTTAACTAGCCAATTTAATTAAAAGAGGAAAATGAGTATAACTAATTTATGAATCTTAAACTTTTATCTATTAATACTACAAAAATTATTCTAGAATATTTTATAAAAGTTAAATCCCTATCATCCAATTCATAATTATGGATAATTAAATAAAATATAAAAAATTATATTCCAAAATAAATATTCCTTTAAAATAAAAACTCATGATTTATCTAATATAAAATAAAAATAAAAAAATAATGTAATTTATTTTAAAAATAAAACGACAATATACTTCACGAAAAAATGACAAGTCACCTTTTAAAAGAGACAGAATTACCTTGTACCTATTTATGTAATGGAATTAAAAATCTAAGAGTAACAAAAATAATAAAAAACCTAAACACGGATGAACTGCATCCATTAATCTATGCATTTGAGAAAAAAATATCAAAATCAATAGCATTAAATTAGTTGATTGTAATCATTAAACCATATGGATTCCAAATGAGAGGAGGAGAGTCCTTAATATATCAAAACGCGACAAAAGTGCTAAATTATAATTCACGTGGGCTATAAATATTTCGAGGGGAGAGGGACATTACCTGAATTTCATCACAAGACTGGTAGATTTTAGGAGGTTTTGTTGTGGATGTCCGGAGAGAACAAGGGAGGTCCAAGGTTGGAGATAAGTTCACTCTTAAAGAAGTACCACAAAAGGAAATTTGATAAGTGAACCAAGGATGATAATGGTCAGTCTTCCCCGAGGGTAAATAGAGTAGAAAAAACTTACGTGGGTCTCTTTAATGAAAATAATGAATTTAAAGATATGAGGTTTAGGCGGCTAGACTATGAAATTTTCCCTTAAAGAGGGTAATCTCATTTTTAATTTGAAAATGATGTTTTTTAGAATGGGATTTTTGTGACCTTGTGTCTGGTGGTCTTTTAGGGGTCTTATTAATGGTAAGGATCAAAATTTCACACTCCTAAATTCTTTTGTTATTGTGCGAAGTATGTGTTGATTTTTTTTGTTTTTTTAGAATTTCCTTAATTCTAGAATTTTCCTAATTCTGTTCAGCATATGTAGTCCATATGATGATATGTGTGATTATTAGGATTGGTTGATTTTTTCCTAGTGGATTGTGAAAACCTAATTGTGCGTGGAGATCTAAATCTTAAACTTAGCATGAGTGAGTTTTTTTCATAGTATGACATGCTTATTAACTATTTTAGGAACCTTTTTGAGATGGTTGGTTGGGTTGAAATTGAGACTTGTCAATAGAAGGCCACCTAGTCTAATAATGAGGTGGGAGAAGAAGTTGTGTCAAAAAGACTAGATAGATTTTTCATTCATCACAACTTATTGGAAAATATTGGTGAGCATAGATCTTGGATTGTTTTATTTTTATTCTTAGACCAATATCCAATATTTCTATTCTTGAGCATGGTCACATGAACCTAGGTACTCTATTTAAATATAACCGTAGCTAGTTCGAAGAGGATAACTTTCAAGAGCTTGTTAAATCAACCGGGTGATCTTTTAACAATAATTTGGGTTTCTCAAGTGGTTTACAATTTATATCTCTTTAATTATGGTCACAAAAAAGGTGGTAAGTTGCTCTACGGAAAGATATAAGGCACAAGATGTACAAATAAACGAAGTAAAATTTCATCTTGAATGGTTATATAGGGAGTACCCTGAGGGGAATTTTGATGAGGATGGATTGAAGCAAGTCAAGTAGTTAGAAACTAGGAAATATAAACTTTTTCCAAAAAGAGAAAGGGAATGGTGCCTCAAGAGTTGGGACACTTGGCTTGCATTAGGAGATTTAAACACAAATTATTTTCATGGTTTGCATAGGCACAATGAAATCTATAATTCTATATGGTAGTTGGATTGTAGAGGGATGAAAAAAATGTTCAATGCCTAAGCCAATCACGGGTTACATAAACTTTCTAGAATATTAAAAAAATATGATAGGGCCAACAATGGATAGATATTTAAGATCCTTGCACCTTTTCTCAGGATCCTAGAACAAGGGGACAATGAAAATATATTTAATGAGTTAAATAAGGAAGAGTTATTGAATGTTCTTCATTATTTTAAAAAAAGATAAGAGCTTGAGCATAGTTTTGTAGATAATTTTTCTTGGACTATTTATATATTTTATGGGATGACATATTTAGGGTCATTTAAGAACTAGACCATCCAAAGTACATTGATGAACTTAGGCCTATATCCCTTTATAATTACATATACAATACCAAGGCAAAGGTCATTGCTTTGAGATTTAAACCTCTAATCTTGAGTTCCTAAAATAGTTTGGATTTCTTGAGGGAAGGATTATTTTTGAAATGACTGATACAAACCAAGAGGGTTTACACTCTATTAATTAATCTATGACACCATCTATAATAATTATTTTGGACCTATCAACAACATGTAATAGCATATCTTAGCTACACTTGCACTTGCTCCTGATCTACCTAGGATTTTCCTCATGCTTGGTGAGCTAAGTTGTATAAGAAATGAGATAATAGGAATCAAAGGAAACGAAAACACACATAGATAAATATAAAAGAGAGCACAATCTAATGGTGAAAATATAACTTCTATTAATAAATAAAATAACATAATTCTATAGAATGTAAAATAGCTAAAATGATGGTAATTATCTCTGAAGAGAGAGAGAAGCCCATTAACGCCTTTGCAAAGATATTACAGGAAGCCAAAGGAATACCATTTCAATGTAAAGAAGGAACCATAGAGGTAGAAAACATAACCTTAGAATATGAAGCATCAAAAAAAATTTGGGCCACGAGGAGGTTAGTTAGTACATCAAATTCCTCGAGGGCACAAATTTTGCATATAATATTGGTTTGGGGGACACAATAACTTGTTGAAAAGAATTGTATCAGGATTAAAAACAAATTTCGGGTCTAACACATCGATGGAAACTCATACCCCTCAAATTTCCAAAAAAATAATTTAGGGTCTCAAAACAACCTCAGAAGCTTGGGACACAAAATACCATAGAATAAATTTAAAGAAGATAAAAAACTATTGATTCGGTCGAAGACGTCGGTGGCCATTGATATCCAGTCAGACCATTCCTCCCCCATTTGAAAGTAATAATATCGATTGCATTAAATTTCATTATTAGATGGGGAACTTTTGTTGAATTTAGCTTTGGGTGAGCGACTTTACTTTGTGAATAGCATGCCCTACTTTAACAACTTGATAGAGGTGTATGTGTTGCTGGTGAGTGTCATTTATATTGGTGTATGTGATATGATCCATAGTAGCATATTGAATGTAATTGAGATTGAGTTTTGTAGGGGCCAATTAATTGAATTCCTTCAATTTATCTAACAAAGGTGGAAAATATGATCGAAATAGATCCATATTATATATTGGGTGCAAGCCAAGGAAAGGGGGAATACTCATTTCAAAATAGTTTTCACCCATAGCCTTTGTGATTGTGTAAATAGAATATTATAGTGGTCTGAGATTACTATGGGGGCATGAGGTGTTATTTTTGTAGATAAAAGCACACCTACATGAACCTAAAACTTGCATGGACCCATGTGGTAGTCATGTCACTACTTATACTTGGGATTAGCTTTTTGCGTCATATTATGAACCTATTGTTGGAGGTGTTATATTCATTCAAGAAATTTGGATACTCTATCTACCTTTATCTAAGCATGGGAGGACTCTATCAATGAAGAGGTAATGGGAATATATACATAAATTGGGGCTAATGGTTGGAACCCCAAGCGAACCCAAAAAGGACTACATCAAATAGAGCTATGGATAGATTTGTAATAGCTATGTTGAAGATACAGAAGGATTTTTTCCCACATACATAGATGCTTGGAGTTGTACATGCACAAGATATGCACAATCATATTATTATGTACCTTTGTTTGTCCATTTATTTCGAGATGAAAGGTGGTCAATTTGGTAAAATTGGTATCCATCAGAGACTATAATCTATATAAGAATGTAATGAGAAGCCTATTATCCCTATAAAAAATAATGGCCCAAGCTAGCCGAAAAGGAACCCAAAAACAAACAAAGAAGATTTGATCAATGACTTTAGCTATGATATTTTTCATGCATGGTCCTAAAATGACCATCTTAGAGGCCCAATAAATAACCAGAAACATATAATAATTAGCATGCATGGCGGAGGTAAAACTTGACATGCAATCCATGGAGACTAACTTGTAAGGCTTTCATTTGATAGGTAGAAGAGTGTACAACCATGCTTATTGATGGTTGGTTTAGTAACGACACATGTAGTGGTTGGTTCAGCAATGACACATTAGTGCGCAGTATTATATACTAGTGAACATCTTATCAAAGATTTGGCTACTAGAAATACTTCTAAAGTATTGTTATTGTTTTCTTCACACCAAATTTGCCTACCACCCAATTGTAATATGCATCCTAATTCAGATTGCACGCTTACTTGAAGGAACAAAAAGGTGGCCTAGGTATCACAAGAGTGCACCCTAAACATGGAATTATGTAACATGTTTTCGTATGATCAACATCTAGTATGTCACCACCAACTTAGAGTCACTATTATCTACTGATGAACACCTATAGTTATCATTCCCAAAAGAGCTAAGAACTATGGTTAGCACCATACCCGGGGGAAGATTTAGGTAGTTTGCAACATGATTGGTGCTACTCTTTTTGCATTTGATGTTCGAGTGGAATTGATGTAGGTATGCAGATAACTTTATATTGTATTCATTATATAACTTTCCTTATGTATGTATGAATTTCAAAGGCATATCATTGGCTTAGATGAGAGTCTCATTCCCTAGAATATAATGCTTCTAGTGTCTACATGTATACACGAAGGAGCACATCTCCTTGTCATAGATGGGGTATCTCTAGACAATATCAGAGGCTGTTTCAATTTGATAGTCTACTCGATGTCCTTGTTAACTAAGGAATACAATGGTAACATAGTCGAATGCATCTATCTTAATCTCAAATGGCTATTACAAGTATAGCGGGGTGAGGACTCATGTAGAGAAAAGGTGGTGTTTCAGATGTTCAAATGAATTCTATTATGACTTAAACCTGGAAACATTTTCTTTAGCTACGCCCTTGTTCACTTGAATTAATGGATAATTGTTATGATAGAGATCCATTATGAACCTTCAGTATAAGTTACCAAGGCCCAAGAATCTACAAAACTCAATTACAATCATTGGGGTTGGCCAATCCTAAATGACTTGAGCCTTAGTCAAGTTCACTTGCACCCCATGTTCATTCACTATGCATCTCAATTCTAGGAATGCGACTAGTAGGTAGGTCTATGGGAAGGGTGTAACTTCTTTTGATAATATAAAATTAGCTTACCAAAGAAAAAACACTAAAATAAAATCATCATCAACTTGAAAATTTAATAAATTCCTTGTAGAATGGAGAGTTATTTTTTTCTAAGAATCCCATCTCCTTCTGAATGTGGGTCAATATTGATCACACAATATCACATTTGTGATATGCTCTTTCTCGATCACGTATAAATTATAGGTGTATGGTATTTTTATAACTATTCTATAACTCTCTTAGTAAAACAAAAAAAACAAAAAAATGTTTTATGTGTGTGTGTCTCTCAAGGAAACCCTTATAAAAAAAATATTTGAGTACCGAACCATGATTATGGATGGTAAATAATGTAAAATTTTGACCCTAATTATAGAGCCTAACATTTAAGGGATCAAGAGAGTTGAACCCATGATCTCCCTAACTTTCAAAGAGATAAAACCTCACTTCTAATTTATGACCACTTAAACTAACCCTCAAAAGTACCTATCAATTTATATCCTTAATATTGTTAAAAATGTAATATTAGTCATATTATATAATTAGTAAAAACAATTATAACTTTTACCTACACACTGAATTTATTAATTTATATACTAATCTTTTAATGTATAAATATTATGGAATAAATAATGTAACTCACTCAATTAAACATTATTTAAGTGAGAGCTAATCTATATCATTTTGTAAACTGTTTTATTTAACTGCAAATAAGTTATTTATATCATATTACTTATTTTTTTTTTCTCGATAAAACTGAGCTAATTATATTACAAAAAAGTCAAAATTACAACAAAAATTACATCTGGGCCGAAGCCCTGTTTCTTCAAAGAAGATATCAGTCATTGCTAACCTTGCAGAGAGATTCGACACGGTGAATACAGTATTCGACACGATGGATTCATGACTTGACACGGTGTATACAGAAATCGACACGATGGATGCATTACTTGACACGGTGAACATAATTCGACACGATGTATATAGAAAACGACACGGTGAACATGTTGACTGACGCGTGGACTGAGACTATGGTGATTTGGACCGACACTGCGAGCATAAACCCCATGACAAATATACAAAAACAGCAAAATGAGATGGTCAGAGAAATTCATTCCTTGCTGCCCAGACTTGGCGTCTTCTGAGTTAATCTTCATCCGTGGTGTGAGGCTCATCTTTTGCAGGACCCTTGAGCTTTTCCGAATCTTCCTTATCCTGGCACGAGCTCCTCTGAACAGGTTCACTGGGGCCGGCCTCATCCTTCTGAACTGGACGCCTGAAGTCGACAGTGGGAGTCTCCATATCAACCCTCGGAACATTCACAGTTTCCAAGCGCCCCCGAATACTGCTGCAATGCTCCACGGTGACCGAAACTATCAGAGTGTTGTTTGCAAATGCACAGGGGATTCTGTAACGAATGGCCGGGTGTTCCGTGTGACCACACTCCGGAATGCCCCAGCTTCCTCTAACATTGCTGCCCGGAGGCCTGTTTTGCTCAGAGGTAATCTCTACTGAAGAGGATGGTGATATCTCAGGCCTCTGAGAGGCAGAACGACCCCGTGACCCTCCTCTGCGACTGCTCATCCTGAGCCTCTCCCTTGACATTTGACAATGGCTTCCCACACCAGCAATTCCTTGAGAAACCTTACACCAAGCGATCACCCACTCAAACGGCTTGAGATGCGGCAGAGTGGTTTGGGTAGCAACCTTAATAGCTCCCATACTCCTCGGATGTTGCAGCGCATTGAATGGCGCCTGCAAACGACTGTACATTCCCACAGCATTCCCCTGCAAGCGACTAGACAGACTAACGACATTCCCCTCCGCATAAACCATTGCAGACTCGCTCATTGCTTCGCCTTCCGGCGAATTTAAGGAGCCTTCGTCGTGGAGTGGCGTGGCTTGTCCGGGCTGACAGAGGCCCATGTGACAAGCCACATGCCTCTTAACTCCATTAACACGCGACATTAAAACTATTAGCACCCGCATCCGGGAATATCATATTACTTATTATATAAATAAAAATATTTATATATATAATATAGTTTAGTGAAATATTAAATTAATAGTAAAAAAATTAATCCATAATAATAAATATATTCTATGTTTTTTTAATTTTGAAATTATAATTTTGAAATATATATTCTTAAACACAAAACCACTCTCACTCTCAAATCATGGATCATGACATAATTATAAGTTTACCTATATATAAATACATTGCCTACGTACAAATATCATCACAGAAGAATACTCTCTTTCCCAAATATATATATTTTACTATCATTCTTTTTCTTCCTCATAAATGTCCTTATCCTTGTACTTGTAATTTTATATATATCTATATCTATATATATATAATTAATGTATTTTTTCCAATTAATAAAAGAATATTCATGCAAATACGATTTGGAATAGGACACAAAAAATACTTCAAATAATAACGTAATACATACATCAAATAATAAAGTAATACATGACCATATCATCATAATACTATGTTGTTTCGTCTTACTCCATACCAAGCAACAAAGAGGAGAGGAGATTTGGTAAGTATTAATCTTACAAAATTTCTTTTCTAAAAGACAGTTTATATTACATAACACTACTTATTGATAATACACTTTTTCATAATAATGAACCTACTCATATCATAAGTAGGTTCGTTCAATGTGAAAATTTAATAGAATTAGGATTATTATTAGAAATTATTATATCATTCAGGTTGATTGTAAAGTTGTTATCTTAAGTTTGAAGCTTCACAATTTGTAATTTGAGTGCATCTATTTCATCTTTTTGCTCCTTAGATTTAATTTTTACTTTGTGAAAATTTTCCATTACATGTGTGGCGGTGACTATATGTTTATTGTATTTAAGTTTTATAGAAAAAGCTTCAGTTGCAGAGAGTCCAACATCTCCATAAGTTGAATAAATAAAGGTTATTTTTTCACGTTATGTTACCAAAACTCGTAATAACAAACCACTTTAAAACTATTATTGTGCCCATAGAACACACCATAATTGTGCACCTACGGCCCACATATGAAACCTTGCACCAAGCCAGATGATAATCCCCTCAACAAGGCATTCAAAAAAACACCTTGCTCATAAGCCCCCTCACAATTCGAATTATTTAACTGATTTCGTATCTTCATTTTTCCTCAATTTTAACTTTTCAAAAAATATACATAGAAAGTTTGATAATGTGAGCCAAATTTTCAATAATATCATACCCACCATTTTAATTAATATATAACCCATGTTAGACTTAACTCCCCTTACATATACCATCACCTCGTCATTTTCATTCGTAAATTTAATTTTTGTATCGCCTACAAATAAGGGTTACATTTTAGAATGTGAGCAGTTTGTGATTAGATAGTTATGAATAAATGTCAAAATATAAGTTTTTTAGAATTAATTTTTTTCAATGTTTAGTTTTATTAGTTATATTTAGGAAACAAAAAACAATATCTAAACCCTATGTGTATTTAGAAAACAAAGGTTTACAAAAGTAAGACATGAAAGTAAAGAGAAAATAACTAAAAATTTATAGGAGGTAGATCATAATCGATGGCTTTTACTTGGATGGGTTTTTTGTTGCTTTTAGGAGAATAACCTAGGTTTGGAGAAATTTCCATTTGTCTTTCAATTCTGGCTAGTTGTATGTCTATAGAAGTTGTTGTTGTTGTTGCATGGAGCTAAAGGAGAGTAACATGTCATGTGCGATAATGTTGCATTCCATGAGTTCCAAAAACAAGTTTGATATGCTAGTGAATTTCCGTTATGTACATGTGTTATCTATAACTATCTCGAGTGTGTTAAAAATTAGGTAAACCCATTCTACCTTTTCTACTAACACCTCATAATTGGTGAGTGTATGTTGCTCCTCCTAGGTGAGCCTATCACCTAGTAGCAGAGCTTTAAGCTCAAAGTTGGGTTCAAATTCCCCCCCACTCCTAATAATACGTTAACCTTAACGAACCCATGCCTTTTCGAATTCCATGACTAGCTTCTAGAGTTGGGAGCGTAAAACTTCCTAACAAGATGGACGGGTGGGGGGGTTCCTAGGTATAAAGTGAGGTGGTTCTCAAGGATTGGATGAAGAGAAACAAACCTGGGGAACAAGAAGGGGAAAGACTCTTTGTAACAGTAGATTCCTAGAGTAGCAAAGGGAGTCAAGTCCCTAGTGTGGTGACAATAACCCTATCAGAGTAGCCTTGTAAATAGAGGAGAGCCAACAAATACAACAAAGAATGAAGCTAGAGAGTAAAAAGAAAGGTAAAAGAAGAGGAGGAACCATGAACCAGTGAAGAAAGTATGCATACTAGTGGTGTGTCATTGTAGGCACCTCTAATAAAGAAGATGAACGACATCTTGACTTATATGGCTATTTGAGTCCTAGTTGAAGTGTCTCGAGTGGAAGAGCTGACCCAACATAGATAAATAACTAAGTGCAAAGAAAAATGTTAGCTTGCCATCAGTGTGGAAGAAAATGTTGGATTTCCTCCCATCAATTGATCATGCTATCATAATCATGAACCTTCATGTTTTAGAGTGATAGTCCTCAAAGTGATGAGAAGTAGATTCACTAAGGCGGAGCTGAGGGAGGAAGAAAGTCCAAATCTCCACAAAGAGCTAGGATGTAATGGAAGTCTGAATGTTGGTTCCCAGACTAAATGCAGAGATAATCCTCAGAGGAATAACTCCATCTACGCACTGGGTGCAGGGAAAATTTAAGGGGTTAATATTTATAGGTGGGTTAATTTTCCATGTGTTTTCCAAAAAAAGATTTGTTAATTTCTATCTTTTTTAGAAAAGTTTCACTCCAATTTTATGATATAAAACTATTTTACATTAAAATTCGTCAAACTTTTATATAAAGACTATATAAAATTATTATAAATTTGAATATCTTTATAAAAATATTTCCAAACATTTTATAGATTTGATATCATAAACTAATGAAATTCGTCAAAATTTATAAACTTTAAGATAAATTTCAATCCTTAAAATTTTCGAGTGTAAATGACATGACAAGTGATTTAAAAAAAAAAATGTATAATAATGGATTGAACTTGTAATAAAAGTTGCATTATTGAATAAGATGTTAAATACGCTAGATATCCTGCATGCAGTGAAGGCCTTTGACAACTTGCATTCAGGAGGCATGCTGCCACGTTTCGCGAGTGTGTATCTTGGCGAGATAAGGGTAGTCCGGCCCACCCCTTTACGTCACATACACCCATGTAAGGACCATCACCTTGTCATTTATTTATATAAAATATACCTTATCATTTATTTATATAAAGAACAAATAATTTATAAAATAAATAAAAGGCCATATTTTTTACACAATTAAAATAATTGTATTTAATTTATTTAATAAGATGATGTATATGATTAACATTTCAATCATCCCAGGGCACCATATTCATAAGACCAAAAGTTAATGTAATAGGACAAGGAACTTCACGAGAGTAGATAATTTACTTGCGTAGTAAGTATATATATATATATATATATTTCTAATAAATTATACAATTATATTATTAATATTTTATTTATAATATATATATATATATATATATATATATATCAATAATTTGTGGCTTTATTAAAAGTTAATAATATATTATAATATAATAATTTTTTTAAAGATTTTTTGGTAAGACTATATCATGATTATGTTCAAGAATAATATATGAATAACGCAAGGCAAGAAATTGCACTGGTGATTCAATATCTAGAAGTGTTTTAAAAAGACACCCAATCATTATTTATCAAAGAACTTGTGGACATATTATATTATAATATTATTGAATAATGATCTTACCGTTTTTAAATATTAATTTTTAAGATTCCCTCATAAAATTTAAGATGGTAATCATACTAAACAAGTTTTTAAGATGTTTGTTTTTTTTTAATTTAATTTAATGTTATTCAACTATCATTTTAATTAGTTGATTAATAATTTTTTTAAACACACTTTGTTAATTTTTTTCCATTTATAAAATTGAAGATAGTGTTTGCTACCAAATAAGGGAGCAACTAATGGTACCAAATAATTTTTGAACATATTTTATTTACTGATTATATATATTTTTAAAGAGCATATTTGTTGTCCACGGAGTCCTAAATAGATGGTGATGGAGTATTTTGTTAAGGCACTCATTGATATGGAGTCACTGGCTCAATTCCCTACCTTGCTTGGGGAGATATATTGGACATGATGGAGATGTAGTCATATTGTTGATAGTTTTATTTATGTTAAAAGAACCAAACTAGTCAACTCCTCAAACCTTATTATCACAAAAATATAATGAGACATATTGTTTGGAATCTTGTAGAGGATAAGTTATGTAAAACAATGAATAAATTAACAAAATATGAGGGTTATATAAAGATAAATTATATTGTATAGAAAAACAAGATGGTTCTATCAAAATAATAACCAAATCTTAACAACGGGTCTTCGGAAAACCAGATGATTCTATTAAAATAATAACCAAATCTTAATAGCAGGTCTTTGGAAAGACCATTGATCAGTTCTATGACTCCACTGATAGTAGGTCTTTGGAAAGACCATTGATCAGTTCTAAGACTTCATTGGAAAGACCATTCACCGATTCTAAGACTCAAATTACTAAGATGTACACACGCATATGCAAGAGTCAATGAAACCCAATGAAAGTGGCAACATATTGATCCTTCAAGAAATTTATGTGAATAGGAAGCTTGCTTTCTCCATAAATAGTGTAAATAAGACCTTCTAAACAACAAGTAAATGATCACAATGTTGTTAGCACTGATAAAATAAAATTCAGACTTTTTGAACAACAAGTAAATGATTAGAAAGAATGCAAGATACCTTCAAAATCGTTGAATAAATGAGGGGAAATCCTTTAGAGATAGAATCCTTGTCAACATTAACATGAGCCCTCTAATTTATAGAAAATAAAAGAAGAGAAGTAAATAATAACCTAATATTCCTATAACATACCTCTCTTCACTACTTTCTCCCTTTTCCTTCATAGATCTCTCCACTTTTTAAGGAGGCCTCAAGTGGTTTTTGTAGTTTTAAATATTAAATGATCAAGTTAATTGTATTCCTAATCAATATGATTAGGGTCACAAGGAGAGACTTCTAAAGGCTCATTTAGAAATTTTGAATTTAGGCGTTAGACACCAATAGTTCGAACCCTCATTTCCATTTGATTAGGCCTATTTGTCTTTGCTAAAAACAAATAAATTAGAAATCATTAACTTTATTTATCTCATAAATACTAATAATCATAGAGCATAACACGATCGTTCCACAACCATAACTCCATATGCATTCAACCAATACAATTAATCATATCATTACATAAAGATATCACGCTATAAGCCCATAAACAAAAACCTTGTATCTCTAATTCACGTTGTAACTCCATATCTTTCATATATAAAGTTCTACCACAATGTGCGTGCGTGTGTGTGTGTGTGTGTACAATGTTGTTTATCCTAAATCAATGTATCATATAAAACATAAACATAACATCTGGTAAAAGGAAACATCATGTCATAAACCTATGAATAAACAACAACAACAAAACATGACATGTGCCCAAAGTAATGTACTATAAAAATCATAATTAATTCCCTACGTATGAAAGGAGATGAATATGTTTGTTGCTACCCTTGTTGTAGGCGTCATGGCAGTGAATGTGATTATCCATGAGAGGAACTAGAAGATGTAGCTTGAGTATTTTGTTCATGCTCAGTAGCAATAGGTAAGGAGATGAAATGGAGCTCTCATGTTGACCAGCAAAGTTACAAAATCTTCTATGTTGCTTGGAGGCTTTATGTGTAGAGGAGGCATGCCAAAGAGGAATATATGGTTGAGGTGCTACAGGAGGAGTGCGTATAACACATGAAGAAACAAATTGTAGATGGAACATATGAGATTTAGGGGGATGATTAGGAGGAAAAATATCTACTCAACCTTTCCTTGAACACAAATTTTATGTAGGAATAACTTGTTTCGAGCCATCATTATTTGGGTTGACCAAGGGGAAGATTTATGCGGAGGGAAGGGCATGCCCGCAGGAGGAGGTTGTTAGAACAAGGGATGTTTTGATTAAATATGTGTATCAAACTGGTTTTGAGGTAACCCTCATAAATTCATCATCTATGAGAATAACTAATCTCTTAACATCTGAAAATTAGCATTGAAATGGATGAAAATTCTTGGTCCCATTTCTCCTCTTACCCCCAAGGGTTGATCCATATTCTTTCCTCCCCTCCACCTACCTCTTCCCCTATTTATGTTAGAGAAACTCATTCTACAAATGTATTCAAAAAATCACTGGTAGGTATTGAAAACAAAAACCATTCATTAAATAAAAATAAACCAAATTGAGTTTTAAAACACCACACTAGAAATGAAAATCAAATAGGGAAAGGGAAAATGCATAACATAATCATGAACACTCCTGCAATTTCATATATGAATAATATAATTAGTGAATGCGAAGAAAGCATTTTTTTTCCATAACCATTTATGGAGACGAGCTAGATTTAAACAGTTCACATAGCCCAACAAACTTAGTACATAACAAGCTTTAATATGCATGCCGAAGATAAAAAATAAAATAAAATAAAATAAAAAAAATCTAAAGAAAGAAGTAGAAGGTGAATAATACATAGTGTACTAATGCAATGAATATATGAAACTTATGAGGATGAAAATGAAACACAAAACCCTATATATAGGACCATGTTAGAATAAGAGGGTTTCGACCCACTTAAAATTTCCTCGAAATGAAGCATGATGGAGGATGTAATGGATACCTTATGCACGATAAACCATAGTTTTTTTCCCAAGGCATTATATCCTCAAAGGTTACCATGGAAACACAACCGAAAGGAATAATCAACATTAGGGTTACTCGTAAATTCTAATTACGAGTAACAATAGCGAACCATACCATAATTTCCATTAACATACACGCCAATAATCATTTATCACGTCACTAATAACCCTTTTATAATAAATAGAATTCAAATACATCAAAATACTAAAATTGTGAGTCTCTTACAGGGACAATTTTTTGTGCTCGACATTTCTTACCGAAGGCATTATATCCTCGAGGGCTACATACCTTCAGTGCGCATGGTAGCTGACAGTGGTTAGGTCAAAAGGCCTCAGCCGCTTAACTCAGAAGAAAATAGTAAAGGACCTATTTTTTAACAGCGAAGATGCAACCATTTAAGCAAACTAAAAACAAATATACCGATGCCACAATAGAAACCATATCCATATTAGGAAAAATGAGTTACATAAAGGACAAACCTGGAAGACTCCATAATTAACAATGAAAAGGTTCAGTGCAAGCATACCCTCTGAGCAACGAGTCTACAAAGAGAAATAGAATAAGAAAATACCACCTCCAAGCAGCATTGCTGAACACCAAAAAAGGTGAACACTCACTAACCACCAAAATTCATTTGCAGAGAAACAAGAATTGCAAAATGATGCAAAATGATACAAATGAAATCATTGAAGTAACACAAAGGTGGCCTCGGTATCACAAGAGACCACTCTAAAGGTGGAATTATGTAACATGTTTTCCTATGATCAACATCAATGATGTCACCACAAAATTAGAGTCAGTATTATCTAATTATGAACACCTAGAATTATCATTCCCAAAAGAGCTAAGAATTATGGTTAACAACTACCCGGGGCAGATTTAGGTAGTTTGCAACATGATTGGCGCTACTCTTTTTGCATTTTATGTTTAAGTGGAATTGAGGTAGATATGCAAATAACTTTATATTGTGTTCATTCTATAACTTTCCTTATGTTTGTATGAATTGAAATGGAATATCATTGGCCTAGATGAAGTCTCATTCCCTAGAATATAATGCTTCTAGTGTCTACATGTATACATGATGGAGTACATCTCCTTGTCATAGGTAGGGTATCTCTAGACAATATCGGAGAGTGTTTCACTTTTATAGTCCACTCGATGTCCTTGCTGACTAAGGAATACACTCATAACATAGTCGGATGCATATGTCTTAATCTCAAATGGCTATTGCATGTCTAGTAGGGTGAGGACTCATGTAGAGAAAAGGTGGTGTTTCATATCTTCAAATTCTTTCTATTATGAGTTAAACCTAGAAAAATTTTCTTTAGCTACAACCTTGTTCACTTTAATTAAGGGATAATTGTTATGAGAGAGCTCCAATATGAACCTCCAGTATAACTTATCAAGGCCCAAGAATCTACAAAACTCTATTAGATTCATCGGGGTTGGCCAATTCTAAATGACTTGAGTCTTAGCCGGGTTCACTTGCACCCCATGTTCATCCATTATGCATCTCAATTGTAGGCATTCCACTGGTAGGTAGGTCTATGGGAAGGATGTAACTTATTTGGATAATATAAAATTAGCTTACCAAAGAAAAAACACTAAAATAAAATCATCATCAACTTGGAAATTTAATAAATTCTCGTAGAATAGAGAGTTATTTTTTTCTAAGATTCCCATGTCCTTCTGAATGTGGGTCAATATTGATCATATAATATCCCATTTGTGATATTCTCTTTATCTAATCACCTATAGATTATAGGTGTATGGTCTTTTTCTATCTATTCTATAAAGCTCCTAGTAGAACAAAAATAGATAAATAAATATTTTATGTGTGTGTCTCTCTCAAGGAAACACTTATAACAAAATATCTGATTACTAGCCCATGATTATGGATGGTAAAGAATGTAAAATTTCTACCCTAATTATGGAACCTAACATTTAAGGGATCAAGAGAATTGAACCCATAATCTCCCTCGCTTTCAAAGAGATAAAACATCTCACTTCTAATTTATGACCACTTAAACTAACCCTCAAAGATACCTATCAATTTATATCCTTAATATTATTAAAAATACAGTACAGATGATATTATATAATTAATAGAAACAATTGTAAATTTTACCTACACTAAATTTATTAATTTATATACGAACTCTTTATGTATAAATATTATGGAGTAAATAATGTAACCCACTAAATTAAAGTGTAATCTATATAATTTTATAAAATCTTTTATTTAAAAAAAAATTAACTTTTATATATATATATAATAATAATAATAATAATATAATATAATATAATATAATATAGTGAAATATTTAATAGAATTATGATTATTAGAAATTGTTATATTATTCAGGTTGATTGTAAAGTTGTTAGCGTAAGTTTGAAGTTTTACGATTTGTATTTTGATTGCATTTATTTGATTTTCTTGTTTCTTAGATTCAATAATCTAATTTCATTTTGTGAAAATTTCCCTTTGCATGTATGGTAAGCTTGAAGTTTTCAATTTGTATTTTAAGTGTATTTATTTCATTTTTTTCTCAGATTCAATAATCTAATTTCTATTTTGTGATAATTTACCATTGCATGTATGGTGGTCGCTATATGTTTAGAAAAAAACATTTAGTTACAGAGAGTCTAACATTTCTATAAGTTGGGCAAGTAAAGCTTCATGTATTCACCCTATGCTACCAAAAATCGTACTCATAAACCACCCTAAAACTATTATTGTGCCCATAAAACACGCCATAATGCACACCTAGGGCCCACATATGGACCCTTGGACCAAGCCAGGTAATAATCCCTTCAACAAGGCATTCAAAAGAACACTTTGCTCATACGACCCCTCACTATTCGAACTACTTAACTAATTTCTTATCTTCATTTTTCCTCAATTTTAACTTTTCAAAAAATATACATAAAAATTTCATAATGTAAGCCAAATTTTAAATAATACCATTCCCACTATTTTAATTAATATATAACCCAGGTTATAATTAACTCTTTTTACATATACCATCACCTTGTCATTTTATTGCATAAAGTTACCTACAAATAAGGGTATACCAGAATTGGAGCAGTTTGTCATCAGATAGTTCTGAATAAATGTGAAAAATATAATTTTTCTAGAATCAATCTTGTCTAATTTTTGCTAGCTATAGTTAGGAAATTAAAAATTATCTAGACCTTGTGTGTCTTTAGAGAACAAAGAATACAAAAGTAAGACATAAAATTAAAGAGAAAATAACAGAAAATCTTTAGGAGGTAGGATCATAATCAGTGGCCTCTACTTAGATGGGTTCTTTGCTGCTTCTAAGAGAACAACCTGGGTTTGGAGAAATGCCCAATTGTCTTTCAATTCTTGATAGTTATATCTCTATAGAAGTAGTTGGTGTTGCATGCAATCAAAGGAGAGTAACATGTCATCTTTGGTGGTGTTGCATTCAATGTGTTCCAAAAAGAAGTTTGATATGCTAGTGAATTTCCGTTATGTACATGTATTATCTATAACTACCTGGAGTGTGGACAAAATTAGGTACACCCATTCTACCTTTTCTACTAACACCTCAGAATTGGTGAGTGTATGTTGCTCCTGAGTTAGGTGCCTTTCCACCTAGGTGAGCCTATCATATATTAGTAGTGGAGTTAGCTCCCAATACCTAGTAGCAGATCTTTTAGCTCATAGTTGGGCTCAAATTCCCCCCCACTCCTAACAATATGTTGCACCTTAATGAACCCATGCCTTTCAGCATGCCATGACTAGCTTCTAGAGTTGGGAGAGGAAGACTTCCTAACAAAATGGAGGGCGCGAAGCGGGAGGGGGGGTTCCTAGGTATAAAAGTGAGGTGGTTCTGAAGGATTGGACAAAGAGAAATGAACCTAGAGAACAAGAAAGGGAAAAGACTCTTTCTAATAGTAGGTTCGTAGGGTAGAAAAGGGAGTGAAAGCCCCTAGTGTGGTGAAAATAACCCTATCAGAGTAGCATTTTCAATAGAGGAGATCCAACAAATACAACCAAGAATGAAGCTAGAGAGTAAAAAGAAAGGTAAAATGGGAGGAGGAGCCATGAACCAAATAAGAAAGTATACATACTAGTCTTGTGTCATTGTAGGCACCTCTAATAAAGAAGATGAAAGACATCTTGGCTTATATGGCTATTTCAGTCCTAGTTGAAGTGTCTTAGGTGGAATAGCTAACCCAAAGTAGATAAATAACTAAGGAAGTGCAAAGAAAAGCAAGTAGAGTCAACGTATGAGTTTTAGCTTGCCATCAGTGTGGAAGAAAATGTTGTCTTTCCTACCATCAATTGGTCATGCTATCATAATCCTGAACCTTCATGTTTTAGACTGTTAGTCCTCAAAGTGATGAGAAGTAGATTCACTAAGGCAGAGCTGAGGGAGGAAGGATGTCCAGAGCTCCAAAAAGAGCTAGGATGTAATATAAGTATGAATATTGGTCCTCAAACTAAATGCAGAGATAATATTCAGAGGAAGACCTCCATCTATGCACCTAGGTTCGGGGAAACTTTTAGGGGCTAATATTCGCAGGTGTCTAATTTTCCATGCTTTTTCGAAGAAAAGAGATTTGTTAATTTCCATTTTTTTAGAAAAGTTTCACCCAAATTTTATGGTATAAAACTATTTTAAGTTAAAAAATCACCAAACTTTCATATAGAGAGTATATAAAATTATTATAAATTTGAATATCTTTACAGAAATATTTCTAAACATTTTATAGATTTGATATCACATACTAGTGAGATTCGCCAAGGCTTATAAAATTTAAGATAAATTTTCCCTACCTAGGTGACATGACCAGTGGTTTAAGTGAAAAAAGTTGTGTAATGGTGAATTGAAGAGTTGATTATAATAGAATTTGCATTATTGAACAAGATGTTAAGATGTTAAATGCGCTAGATATCATGCATGTGGTGAAGGACTTTGACAACTTGCATTCCTTTACAAAATCATAGAAGGCATGTTACCACGTTTCTTGAGTGTGTATCTTGCTAAGATAATGTTGCTCCCCCAGCCCTTTGCCCCACACCCATGTAAGGACCATCACCTTGTCATTTATTTAAATAAAATATACCTTATCATTTATTATCCCTATCGCAGGCTAGGGTATAACGTATTCAAAAATACGTTGACTCTTCAATTAAATTCATTTTGACCAAAAATTTGTGAATAACATATAAAGTGGACATTAGAACTTATAAATAATTTATTTTTTAAAATTATGAATTTAAATTTATTTAATTTATGATTGGTGCAAAAGAGAGGGACTCTTATTTAGTAATCATTACTTCAGATTTGTGGTACAAAAATTCTGGCTAAAATTTTATGGTTTCCACAATGTTAACTTTAGGTTTAAAAGTTTTCATACCAAATTTTTGGTTTTAGGTATGGCCATTGCCATCACCACAAAGGCTACGGTGGCCAAGGCCATACGCCAGCTATCCCTGCAGACCTATTCCAGCCGTCCTCGCACGCTTGTTCTGTCCTTCGAGAGTTTTGTGGTACATTGCCTTGACAAAAAAGTAATATGGATATGTTTTTCAACTGTTTTCTGCATGTTTGTTCTATCCTTCGATTGTTTTGTGGTACATTGCCTCGGCAAAAACATAATATGGATATGTATTTATAGAACAGTCTGACAATTATTTTAATTAAGAAAGTGTTGGAAGTTTGTATACCCTTAGCACTCTTAAATTACTTTTTACATGTTCCAATATTTTTGTTATTTTATATTTTTATTAATTAATATTAGTTTTTTTCCAGTTCTCAATGTATTATTTATTTATAACTATTTACGAATATCAAACTCTAAATCAATTTAATTACATATATATTCAGGAGCCATCAATTTGACATTATGATTAAATCTTTGACATTATGATTTGATTTAATGATAGTTTTATAATATGAATTAAAATTTAAACTAGATTAAAGTTTAAATTTGTTATAAATTAATTATTTTCTATATATTTTAAATTTATAGAGTTTAGTTGTCTGTTCGATCTTTTTTTTCTCCCTTCTTAATGAAGAAACTTTAGTATATATCATTTTAAATTTATAATTTAATAATTTATATAATTTTATACTCTAAATGATTTAAAATGGAAACATAGAATGGAATATTATTTACTTCACTATTTATAAATTTAATGCGGATTCCTTTAATCATTTTTATAGTAATATTAAACATAACTCAAAAATTTATAACCATAAATATAACTCCATAACTCCTAAATGTATAGCCATAAATATTAAGAGCCACACATGCATATATTCAATTTAATATTTTTCAAATTTACTAATAAAAAATCAAAATTATATATATATATATATATATATATATATATATATATATATATATAACTAAAATTAGCTTAATATTTTTCAAAAAACATCAATTTAAAACATATGAAGATTTCGATATATTCTCTGCCCTACCAATTTAAAACACAACCAGGTTTCAATGTATTTTCTGCCATGCCATACCCAGAAAATACATTGAAAAATATTAAGTTGATTTAAGTTATATTTAATTTATTCAAAATATTAATATTTTCAAATTTACTAATAAAAAATCCAAATAAAATAAACATCAATTTAAAACCTATGATGATTTCAATGTATTCTCCACTCCGCCAACTTTAAACCTAAGGGTTGAATTTAATGAATGCAATTCTCCTAAAAAAATTGTTGCAAAGAGTTGGAAATATAATGATGCAATATCCTCAAAAGATTTCCAGCTTTAATGAAGTGATTCTCCCAATATATTCGTATGACCACTTTAATGTTCTATCCAAATAACTAAAAACAATTTAATATTCGTATGACCACTTTAATGAAGTGGTTCTCCCAATATATTCGTATGACCACTTTAATGTTCTATCCAAATAACTAAAATCAATTTAATATTTTTCAAATTTACTAATAAAAAATCCAAATAATATACATATACATATATGTATATATTTTTTAAATACGTATATATTTTTTAAATTTACTAATAGAAAAGAAACATCAATTTAAAACCTATGATGATTTCAATGTATTCTCCGCCCTGCCAATTTTAAACCTAAGAAGATTTAATGAGCATTCAAGTTGAATTTAATGAATGCAATTCTCCTAAACAAATTTCTTGCAAAGAGTTGGAAATCTAATGATGCAATATCCTCAGAAGATTTCCAGCTTTAATGAAGTGATTCTCCCAATATATTTCAGAGCACTTAATCGTATGGCCACTTTAATGTTCTGTCCAAACACATGAATGCCAATTAATTGAGATAAATGGGCTTCTTTGCTCTTTATTGCCTCTGGGTCACTCTTTATGGTTCCTTGCATTTCTTTGCTCTTTATTGCCTCTGGATCGTTGTTTATGGTTCCTCCCGTTCTTATTGCCTCTGCATCACTGTTTACAGTTCCTCCCATTCAGGTATATGTATTGTTGACTGAGAGAAAATCATGTTGGGAAAGAATTGGTGAACATTCAGAAGGAATTGGTGAACATTCCATTCCAGACTGAAAGAATCCGGTAAGCGTTAATTTTATTTAGCAGCGGCCCAAAAAAATCCAGTAAGCATTTATTTTATTTAACAGAAAAAAGAGACACAAGGCCTCTTCCATTGTGGGTTGTGGGTTATTTATTTTTGGTTTTATATCGCATCCCTCTTTGTCTATGTATTTGAATAGAAAAGTTGAAATCTACGTGGAGTGTTCTGCATTGTGGGCGAGCAAGATTCTACATTGTGGGCGAGCAAGAATCTGGTAAGTACTCATAACCCACCATCCGAGGCTGAAGGCCAGCAAATGTGCTTCCAAAGAAGAACCACCCTCGTGCACACCTGTGCTCTGTTTTATTCTCTGTTTTTAAATTTTCGAAAAGTTTCTCTATTTGCGCCTCTGGTTTGATAATGTTAATAGTCTGGTGAAGTTCACCTAGCTTCAAATTTTAATTTCTATATGGTCTAAAGAAGTCAGCTTCAAATTTTAATTTCTATATGGTGTAAAGCAGTCGTAAGGGCATGTTTTATAGGCCCTATTCTGCACATAATATATGTGGTAATTTTAGAAGTATGGGCAAGGAACAATAAGTCCTGTTTTGAGACAAACTAGAAATGAATGCAATATTTCAACTGTAGATTTGGGGGTCTAATTATAGAAATAAATTAAAAAACAAAAAAATTGAGTTGGGTTATTAAGATTTTGTTTCAAACTACAAGCCCTGGGTATTTTTCACCTATAGAAATACTACTACCTGTGGAGGCCAAATGCGTGTCCCTAGTAATTTTGACCTGGACGATTAGTAGTAATATCTATGGCCTGAAAACCTAATGTAAATTTGCCATTAAATTTATTTAATAACAAAACAAAGCAAAATCTTACCTCCAATGTAGATGCAAGAAGGCAATTTTTTTCCGGAACCAACCAAGTTATTGAAGGCCTTTTCTGGGATGGGCAGAGTCCCAAAGTTTGCCACCTGTAGCTCTAAATCCTTTACCTCCTGCTCTAGTCATAGCAACTGAATACAGGAAAAGATACTAAGGAATGGGTTTGGTTACAAGAAAAGAAGGTATAGTGGAAATGTTGTAAGAAATTAAAATTCCTATGTCCCATTTTTAAGTGAGGTTGAATGCTATAATTGTAGCAAATTTGGGCACAAGGTAGTAGATTGCAGTTATAGCAGGACAAAGCCCACTTTGCAGAATATCCATACAAAAGAGGAAAGTCAACCATCGTTTATGAGAAGACACAAAATAGCAGAGGAAAGCGAGTTTGTATTCAGAACTTTGTGTAAAGGAAACAACATGCAAAGGCGTGAAGCAAATAAGCATAGATCTAATCCTTCCCTCAAAGAAAACCATAGAAGAATTAAAAGGTATGATCCTCTTAATTCTATAGTAAACTTCTCTGAGTGTACCAGTTGCATCAAGTGTACACTTTAGCCCAGTAAAGAAATAGGCAACCCATTTAATTCTTCTTTGTAAAGAAAGCAAAAAGGAATCAAGAAGATATGGGTGAATAAAGGAGAAATTAAATAGTAGTGTCTTCTAACTCTACGCAGGAAAGATAAGGCCTGAGGAAAGGTAGATAAGAACTTGGAAGATAATGTTCCTATCAAGATTCGTCCAGTAAAGACGCGGAAGAAAAAATATGATAATCTACTCAGGCCGATTAGACCCTTTGTTTCTCTTCATTAAAAGAATAGAATGGATTCAAGTGAAACCAAAAGAGTCAAATGCAGGTATCATAATAAATTAAATAGTGATGAGCATATGAATGATGAAGCTATAACAAAATTCTCTTAGTAACAACAATAATGAATTTTCTTATTTTAATATATCAACATCACAGAAGAGAAGAAAGTGCAGCCAACGTGGGTCCATGAGGAAACCACAACAGAAACATTATACCCATGAGGTGAACATTATACCTGTGAGGGAGGGAAGTACACTGGGCGTGGAGAAGCCATATGCATTCGCCCTAGTGAGGCCCTACATTATCAAGAGACAAAGATAATTTCATCAGAAAATCGGTAAACCTTGAATCGATTGCAAATCAAATGCGAATGTGAATTCATCCATGGAGAAAATAAATAGCTACATACCTAAGATGGTAGCATGCCAGCAAAATTTCTCATCAACATGCCGATAAATCTGGTATTCCACCTGTGTCATTCCACCAAAGTCATGTAGCCATGGCGCTCCACCTTGTCGTGACAGTAATAGTTAAAAATAATGGAGAAATGGTTATATGGTTGTAACACATCTTCTTAATTTAGGATTAGTTCCTAGAGTTTAGGAGGTTGTTTACAATTACCTAATTTTCAATGATGTATTTAATATTGTAATATTCATTTGATGTAGTAGTAGAGTGAACAAGAGTGAGAGTCTCCTCTTTGTTTTTGAGTGCAGTTGCCCAGGTGTTGTACACACCTGTGAGCTGCAACTCCTTCATTTAATTCAAAGTTTGATTTTTATCTTGGTATCAAAGCTTAGGGTAGAGATAACCTCATTTTTTTTTTAGGGATGTATTATTAGTTACATATCTGTAGTGGTAGGAGTGCATGTAAATGTATTTGTGTGATCAGGTGGAACTGCAATAACACATGGAGCAAAGGGTCTCAGATGACTGATCATCTCTGAGCCGAAGAAAGGGTTGGAGCACAATTTTTTTTTTTAGAAAAAGCAGTAGTTGGCGTATATTTTTTGCAGACAGTCGCGCCAATAGAAGAGAACAAGTGACTGGAGGGATTTTTTAAAGAACAGATGCGCCCATTGACGCACGTTTGAGGCTGATAAGCGCGCCAACGAAATTGTGACTGAATTGGCGCGGATCCGTGGCTGTTAAGCCCGCCAATTTTCATGCACATCGTGAATTTTTCTTTTCTGCAATTGGTGCAGATTTTTGGCTATTCAGAGCGCCAAAGAGCCAACCTCTTTCTCTGTGGAAATCTGCAACTTTTGTTGCAGATCGGAGTTGCCTAGTGGTGGCACGTGGAGATTTCTGCTCGGTGGCAGCAGATTTGATTCGCCTGGTGGTGGTGAATTGAGGTTCCTTGATCCCCTTGGATGTAGCAGATCGGACCTGCCTGGTGGTGGCAAATTAGAGCTCTATGATCTGCTCGGTGGAAGCAAATCGGTTTTTTGCCCGGTGGTGGCGCACTGCAGCTCCTTGATCTATTCGATGGAAGCAGATCGCCTTTGCCCGGTGGTGGCGTGTTGGAGCTTGTTTGTTGATCTATTCGGTGGTAGCAAATCGGTTTTGCCCGGTGGTGGCACAGTGAAGTTCCTGATCTGTTCGGCGGTAGTAGATCGCACTTGCCCGATGGTGGCCGATTGGAGTGTTTAGTTGGGCGAAAATGAACAATAGTATAGAATCATACCTCCACGAGTCTAGCAAACTCGATGGATCGAATTTCTCCAACTGGAAATTCAAAATGAAAATTTTGCTCGAGAGCATAAATGCATGGGCGGTCGTTGAGGGAAATGAGTCGAGATCTGGAACAACGACCCAAGAACAAGATTGGGATAAAAGAGAAATGAAAGCAAAAGTTATACTGAAGATGTCAGTTAAGGACAATATTATCCCACATATCAGAGATTCCAAGTCAACCGCTGATATATGGACAACGATCAAGAACCTGTACGAGACTCAGAATAAAAATCATGTTCTGACACTCAAGGGAAAGTTGTTTGCATTGAAGATGGACGAGAATGAGTCCGTTGGTGGATTCATAACCAGAGTCAAGGATCTGAGAGACAAACTGGGAGCTATTGGAGAAAAGGTGTCTGACTCAGATCTAGTTACACTCACATTGAACAGAATGATTGATGAATACCAGACATTCATCACAGAACTGTCAGCGAGGGAGAGAGCCCCTTCATTTGATGAACTGACAGCAATTCTGCTCCAGGAGGAGGAGCGACGATAGAATCTGAAAACTCAGAGCAATGACCTAGCTCTGATGGCGAAGAGGTGACAGTACAGAGGAAAGCAGGACCATCACCAACATCAGCACCAGCAACCGCAACAACAGCAGCAGAAGGGATCCAACTCTTTTCCAAAGAGATCATTCAGAGGTATGACTGATAATTATGTTAAGAGATGTTTTTATTGTGGGAAACCTGGTCATCAGATTAAAGAATGCTATAAGAGGCAAGCGGATGAAAGAAAAGGCAAACAGAGGAAACATCAGGGTTGTTTTGCTCGAGAAGAGGAGAACCACAACCATGATCTTCGACTATTCACAGTCGATTGTGCTCTTTTAGCATCAAAGGGAGATGAGGACGACATATGGTATGTCGAATCTGGCGCATCCTCACATATGACCGGTAAGAAGGACTGTTTTGAATTTCTTGAAGAATCTCCATGTAGATCAAAAATTTATCTAGGAGATGACAGTGGGTATGAGATCAAAGGATATGGAGATATTCCTGTGAAGCTACCTAGTGGCGACATTAAACATCTTAAAAATGTATTATATGTTCCATAAATTAAGAAAAACTTGATCTCTGTCTTAATGATTACAGACCAGGACATGCAGGTGCAATTCTTTAAGAATGGTTGTGTCATTAAGGATAGTCAGATGGAAACAGTTGCAACAGGAGTACGTGTGGGGAATTTGTACAGATTAGATGCAAAGAGTATACCACGACAAGCAATGGTTGCAGCTGGATCAACAGTCAAAAATCTCTAGCATCAGAGATTTGGACATCTCAATTTGCAAGACCTCATCTTACTTCAGAAGAAAGGTATGGTCGATGGACTCCCTGTTTTTCATAATGTCAAGCTGGAATGTGATGGATGTGCATTTTTTGATGGATGTGCATTAGGGAAAATGCATAGAGAAGAGTTCCCTTTGCATGTCAACAGAAAGGAAAGAGACATCCTAGAACTAGTGCATACAAATATTTATGGACCTATGCAAACTAGGTCCTTAGGAGGTGCATATTATTTTCCACTGTTTACAGATGATTGCACTAGGTTTTCATGGGTGTATTTTTTAAGTAAAAAGAGTCAAGCCTTTCGGTACTTTAAAGAGTTCAAATCTATGATAGAGAACCAAACAGGAAAGATGATAAAGATTCTCCGCTCAGAACAAGGGGGAGAATACAGGTTAGGAGAGTTCATGAACTTCTGCAAGCAGCATGGGATTATGCAGCAATTCACAATGCCACACACTCCACAGCAGAATGGAGTAGTAGAACGCAAGAAGAGAACTCTTGTGGAGTGTGCGAGAAGTATGCTTCAAGGTAAGGGACTATTGAATGGTCTTTGGGCAGAAGCCATTAATACTGCTGTTTATTTAAAGAATAGGAGTCCTACTAAATGTCTAGGCTTCAAAACCCGCTTTGAAGCATTGTTTGGACTCAAGCCAACAGTTAGTCATTAAAGAATATTTGGATCTAAAGCTAATGCTCATACACCAAAAGCAGATAGAAAGAAGTTAGACCCCAAAGCCTTGAAATGTATATTTGTAGGATATGGCACAGAGTTTAAGGCATACAAGTTATATAATCCTGTGACTCATAAAGTTTTTGCAAGAAGAGATGTTATTTTTCATGAACAGACTGAAGATGGAAAGGAAGACCCTAACAGTGATAGCCACATTGCATTACTGATAGAGATTAACAGTGATGAAGATGAAGAGCAGGAGTAGGAGCAGAAACAGGAAGAAGTAGCAGCAGATAGTGTAATAAGTGATGATGCAGGCCCGAAAAGTGCTGAAACAGATAGAGTTGAGGTAGGTCCTCTACCTACAAGATCAGGTAGGAAGACTAGACTACCTGAAAGATTGAAAGGCTATGCTTTAATGTCCAAAATTTTAAACATTGTAGAACCTTCAAACTATGAAGAAGCAAGTAAATCAGATGAATGGAGGGCTGCAATGCATGAGGAAATTGAATCAATATATATAAATCATACTTGGGATTTAGTTGAGTTGCCTGAAGGAAAAACCCCTATAGGATGCAAGTGGATGTATAAACCTAAGATAAATGCAGATGGGAGTGTAGAAAAATTCAAAGCTAGAATGGTAGAAAAGGGTTACTCACAGCAAGAAGGAATAGATTTCGATGACACCTTTGCCCCTGTAGCTAAACTAAATACAATTATAATGCTAATTTCTTTAGTAACAAAACATAAATGGAAGCTACACCAACTAGATGTTAAGTCTGCATTTCTGAATGGAGAATTAAAGGAAGAAATTTATTTAGTACAGCCTCCTGGTTTTGTGAAAAAAGGGCAGGAGCATTTAGTGTGTAAATTGCATAAGGCACTTTATGGTTTGAAACAAGCACCTAGATCATGGTATGAGAAAATTGATTCATTTTTTATACAGCATGGTTTTCATAGGAGCCTCAACGACCCAAACCTGTATACCAAGATAAATAAACAGAGGCAAATCATTTTGATTTCTTTGTATGTGGATGACATGATTATAACAGGAAATGCAAATAATTTGATCAAAGAAACCAAGCAGCAAATGTCACAGGTACTTGAAATGAAAGACCTTGGAGATCTTCATTATTGCCTAGGTTTGGAGGTATGGAAAGATTCTGGTCAAACTTTTCTAACTCAAGGAAAGTATGCCAGAACCCTGTTGGAAAGATTCAGAATGGAACAGTGCAAAATAGCAGCAACACCATTGCAGCAGAATCTCAAGTTAAGCAGTGATGATGGCACAAAACAGGTGGATGTCACTTTGTATAGACAGCTAGTGGGAAGTTTGATATATCTCACGACAACTAGACCTGATCTGGCATATTCTGTTAGTGTGTTGAGCCAGTTTATGTCCAAACCACTTGAAGGTCACTGGATTGCAGCAAAATGTGTGTTGAGGTACCTTAGTGGTACTTGTAATTATGGTATTTTATACACTGACATTTCTGATGCTACTTTAGCAGGTTATTCAGATTCTGATTGGGCAGATGACCTGGATGATCGTAGATCCATCACAGGTTACGCATTTAGTATTGGATCCGGGGTTATTTTGTGGAGTAGCAAAAAGCAAAGTATTGTAGCATTATCATCATGTGAAGCTGAGTACCAGGCATTGTGTGCAGCCAAATGCGAAGCCATCTGGTTGAGGAGATTGCTTAGCGATGCAGGCGAAGGACAGAAAGAAGCAACCAACATCAAAACTGACAACTAGAGCACAATAAAGCTTGCATACAATCCATTTTTCCATAAAATTACTAAACATATTGACACTCAGTTTCATTTTGTTCGAGAAAAGATACAGTCAAAAGAAATATGTGTGGAGTATTGTAACACTTGTGATAATTTAGCTGATATTTTTACTAAGCCTCTAGGGTGAGTAAAGTTTGAGTTATTTAGAGAGATGTTAGGAGTGCAGAATATCCATTTTTCCATTAAGGGGGGAGTTAAAAATAATGGAGAAATGGTTATATGGTTGTAACGCATCTCCTTAGTTTAGGATTAGTTCCTAGAGTTTAGGAGGTTGTTTACAACTATCTAATTTTCAGTGATGAATTTAATATTGTAATATTCATTTGATGTAGTAGTAGAGTGAACAGAGTGAGAGTCTCCTCTTGGTTTTTGATTGCAGTCTCCGAGGTGCTGTACACACCTGTGAGCTGAAACTCCTTGATTTAATTAATTCAAAGTTTGATTTTTATTTGTAATGAGCTAAAGCCAGAGTAATTCGACAAAGAAGCTAAAAATAGAAATAGGGTAAAGGCGATTAGTTGTTGAAACTTTCACTTTAAAAATTGTAATGGTTAATTTATTTTGTTATGAAAACCAATTTATAAATTCAAAATGACTTTGCAGGTTAATAATATATAAGAAAAAATGGTTTTCTACCATTTAAAAAATGTCACAGAAATTTAGATCCTATGTCACTAAAGTTCTGTGTAGTTAAAGTCTCACAAACAGTTAGTCAATGGCATAGGGAATTTCGGATAGGATTCCCATACAATTGAATTTTGAAAGACATGGCCACCAAATTACATGGCCACCAAATTACAAAATCTATAGGGAACTGACTTATAGTAAAATTAAAATTAAACAACGTTATCTAATGTTGGGTTGAAGGTGCAATGTCAAACACTATGTAACCAAATAAACGTTTTGCATAGGTGCAATGTCAAACACTCTGTAACCAAATAAACGTTTTGCATAACTCAATGACTTTTTATGGTTTTATGGAAGAAGATTTTCTGAAGGGAAATTTGTTGAAAATGGAATTCGTTATGTCAGAACTTTACCTGCCTAAGAGAAATAGGTAAAGTGAGCTTCCCAGAGAGTTGGGGTGTCTGGACAATCTCCTTCTTAATTGCCCTCCAACTTCTGCAAACCCCAAAACAGGGAACCACGTATTTCTGCACGGGCCAAACACCATCACTTGCCTCGATTCTCGAAATAACATCTCTGAGCAGCTCGCGCGGTATATTTTCCCAACAGCTCTGCGGCAGCGAAACCTGGCTCCTGTAATGGCTGTCATGCACAGCACTATGCGACCGAGATCTCAAATTATAGGAAAACTTCACATCGAAACTCCTCCTGGAGTTGGGTTATTAAGATTTTGTTTCAAAATACAAGCTCTGGGTATTTTTCACCTATACAAATACTACTACCTGTGGAGGCCAAATGCGTGTCCCTGGTAATGTTGACATGGACGATTAGTACTAATATATATGACCTGAAAACGTAATGTAAATTTGCCATGGAAAGAAATAATTGCTTACCTTCGATGTCATTTGGAAAACACAGAGGTTGTTGCAAGCCAGCCTCGGTGACAAGGAGAGCAATTAACAGGGTGAATAATGTGAAAACAGAACCATAGGGTAATAAATGACAGAAACCATGCCATACCTCAACCATGGAGAGGTCTGTGCGCAGAAGCTTTGTTGTTGTTGTGGTAATCCGTCCAAACCCTGAAAGAGGAATAATTGATGTTGCCGCCATGAATTAACATAAGGAGAACATAGTTTTGCGTCAACAAGGTGAAAGGTAATATGAGCTAAGGTTCAAGGCGGAAACTGGTAGCAGAGCGGTAAGCCACACTTAGAATGGCGAAATCGGTTTACTGAAACCACTTCCTTCAATTTCCATTGTTCGATGAGATCCAAGGCAGGTGAGCGACGCTGAGGAGCCCAGGTGTCACATGCATTGAAAACAAGGCCTACTACTTGTAAAAATAATAAAACTACTTGTAACTATGGACAAAGCTACCATGGCGACACTAATATAAATACGAAGATAGTGAACATTCTAGAGAATATAAAGTTTCAACTTCGTAATTCGATTATCAATTGATTTGTATTTAGAAATATAGAGTCCATTGGATTATTTTTTTGGTAATTATTAAATCGGCACTTCGTAATCGATTAACTTTGGGTTTTTTAAATAATTATCAATCGTTTAAATCAGCGTTTCAAAATCGATTAACATTAGTATTTTGAGTAAATATCAATTATTTAAATTGTCACTATTGGTAATTGGGTGTATTGGAACTCATCATTAGTGTTCGTTAAATAATTTATACTTTGTAATATTCGACCATTGGATGTTTTAGTCAGTAGCAATGATTCAAAATTGGTATTATTGATAACATAGGAAACTGGATTTTTTAGGTAGCAATGGCTGAAAATTGATATTATGCGTTTAAATATGTTTCTGTCAAATTGATATTTTAACATTTAAAACGCGTTTAAATATTTTTCTGTCACATTGATATTGATACATCCCGGACTCAAAAAAAAAATCTCATTGTATTTGTTAAAAACACAAGCGTTTTTACGCTACTTCATGTAGTTAAAATACATAAGATTTTATAAGCCATGACATTAACAATAAAGTAGATTTGGTTTCTTTCTTGGCCATTTCTTGTTTCGTTCATCATGCGGGGGCTTTGTTGTTTGCAAGTTATTGCTCCAAATTCAACCAGTTTATGACAGGACTCACGTTGTAGGTTCTATCTCTTTTTTTAGCGATTCTTAACTTCGACATATGAAGGCACTTAACTCACCGTATTCGTCAAACGGCACTCGGTTGTTTAATGCAAAAGCTTATCTTTAACGCCATAGGGGAAGGCCAGCGTTATTCATCGCTCAAAGTCCCTTGGCTTATATATTTGGCAATCGGACGGATATGGGCATGGCAATCAAGATAAAGATACTTTTCAAAACCTCCTATTTATAAGTACGATGGTAAGAATGTAATCATGAAATTACTTATACATGACGTGTTATATATTAGTGATATGTGTTTATCTAGTTATTTGTGTTTATCAGTTTTTTTTGGTTTGTGTTTTTTCACATTCTTAAATTTTTATTTATTTATTTTTATTATGATTTAAAATTTAAACTATTCTATGAAGATATAATATTTTAAATTTAGTTGTTCTTTTAATGTTAATGTTGGATGGAAAAAGTCTATTTTATATATGGGATATTGCCAATATACAAGACAAGAGTAGATTAAAACTAAATATTTTATAAATTTTATCCCTAATCTCTTTCCACAAGTTATCAAAATTCACAATTAAATCAATCATCTTAGAATTATTTTAATTCATATTCTTACTGACAAGCACCATAACATTTAATTCCAATTCATTAATGAGTGCTTCTCCACCTTCTGCAAGGCTTTGGTGCTTGCTAAGACATGCAAAACCACTAGAACTCAAACACCCAGGAAATCTTGATAAAATGGAAGCCTATATAGGTACATGCATAATGGAAAGCAAAACTAAAACGAAAAAATTAAAATTAAAAAACATGAAAAAAAATAGGACTATATTTAATTATACAAAGTCAAATTGTGTGACTTGTAAATTTTAAAGATTTTGATAACAAATTAGTTATTATTTTTCTTTTATTAATATATCTTATTTTATGATTTTACTTTTAAATACAAATTTCAATTTTTACCATAAAATTTAAATTACTTAACATAAAAAAAACTTACCTAAAGTGAATTTCTATTGTTAAATTTTGAAAAATGATGTAAATAGTTTTAATCAAAACAAATTAATAAACAATCAAACCATTTCAATTAACACAAAATATAATGTATTTTATTGTTATAGACGATTATTTATCAATAAAGTAATGTTTTTTCTTTATTAATGTGGAAATATTAGATAAACTATTAAATTAACCTAATAACTCTTTTTAATAATATATCAAATTCTTTTAATAAAAGAAACGACTTTAAAAAGTCTCATTAAATCACTATTTTAATTATTATTCTAAATTTAATACAACTTATGGCTTTAAAGCCATAGCTTTTCATGTGGATTAAAACCCTTTGATAGCGGGAAAGAAATGTTTGTAAAATATTTCATCAATAACAAAACCATGAATAATAAATAGCATTTTTAATTTACATTTATCTATCATCGTTACAATGTTCCCATTGGATTCAATTTGAAATCAAAAGGAGAATGGTGATTATTATGTTATATTTGCAATGGTAACCAACCGATGATTCCGAAAAGAAAAAAGTGTCAGGTGTTTTAATGAGAAAGCGAAAGAAAACCGTGGGTAGTTTATATTGGAAAGCAAAAGAAAAATTGGTTAATTACTAATTGTTCGTTGGGTGGGTAGAGAGAGAAATAGTCGTTGCAGTTCCAATTTTATGGAAGATTGGGCTGGAATTTGTAACGATGGCTATATTTTTATTATGTTTTTGTTTGTTTAATCTAATTATTTTTCTCTTGCTTAAAGGTAGGAATTAGTTAAATAATTAAATTAAGTGGTAAGATGTATTAGTTATGAAATTTACTATATTTGCAATTGATTTTATTTTTTCTGAGTAACTTAAATTAGCTATTTGGCCTAGTTAAAATTTGTAGCATTTGTGCAACTTATTGAAGGTACGACTTCTTGAAATATTTGTACTTTTCTGCTCTCTAGTTTTCTTTTGTGCAGTTTTTCATTGTAACTTCTTTTCCTGTGTGTTCTATGTGTTTTAGATTTTTAGATTAATATGTCTCATGCTATCAATGTTTATACATTTGTTTAAGTTAATTCACTAGATTTTAATTTGCCTTTGGTTAGTAATGAGTAGTATGGAAAAGATGGTAGGAAAATTCTAGTTCCAGTTTCTGTCTCCGTGATTTCATTCTAGATGAATATGGTGGCAAAGATTGTTTCTCTATTTTAAATCGTCTATGTTTTATTGTTGCATAAACAAAATCATACATTAATGTATCCTTATTTAATATTTCGGAATGAAGAATTTTTCTGGTGTCTGTTAAAATCTTGCAACAAATGGGAAGTCATAGAATGATTTTTAACCTACCTGTTACCCCATGAATTGTCACCAAATAATGCAAGATGTTCATCTGAAAACAATTTTGTGCAACTTCGAAAATAAACCACCATCATCTTAATTTATCTTCCCACTCTTAGGGATGGTCCAAGATCACTACGGGGGTTTCCCTGTAAAAGATTTCTCTCGTATGGCCTATGGTGCCCAACAACAAAAGGGATTGCTGATCCAACTCTTGCAATCGGGTATAATATGATGATGATCTGTTCTAGTCAAGCTGAAAATAAATATAATCAATAGAACAAGTAGCGAAGTCACCGAGAACAGATCTATATTCATGGCCTACACATTATCTATAATCATGCTGTTACAAAGTCTTGCTTTAGATGAATTAGAACCATCTCACTTAACCTGTATTTCTTGTCAACAACATCATTTCTCTTCTCAATAGTTTGCTAAAGTACATGGCTTTTGTGATTTCCTCATGATCTTCCTTTCTTTAGGTTCCTTCATGCTTTCATTGTATGTCATAAGCTATTGGTTCAACATATAGAAACTTATATGGCAATCTCATTGTTTTCTTTTGCAGAGTCTCCTTGCAAATACATGGGAGTAAGAATGTCAAGTTAGTTGCACATTCTATTCCACTTTGTTGCTGCTTCTGTTTCATTGCAAATACAACTTCTCTATCGTGTTCCAAATTCCCCAATCTTGCAACAACAAGACAATTGCATTTAGGTAGCCAATTTCAACAAAAAAATACATGAAATAACAATATAAACATGTACGAAATAATTGATGTAAAAAGTGTGACAATGATGCGACTATTGATGATGTCTTGAACACCAAAAACCTTTTTAGAATCAAAGAATTTTCATACATTCTAGGCGATTGTCTTTTCAATGCAATTGAAGTCCTTTTGCATTTTCAATATACGTCCACTGAATTGCAAAATGGCACAATAGACCACTTCTTGATGTGCCTTGAACAAGGTCACACAGAAGCATTGGAATCATTCAATTACGAGCTAGCACCTGATATCCTGTATCAGCTTCATGGAATTTGTGACGTTGAAACATACTTGTGAAGAATGCATCTCCCAGCTTCAAATGGTCCGATTGAGAATGAACGAGGACTATGGGGAGACACATTTTGCATACACTGGCTAGCAAAATGGTTGAATTTATCAATAGGAATTTGGTCATTAACAAAAAAAGGTATTTGTTATTCAATTCAAACAAAACAACAAATCCATTGCATATATTGTTCCATGATGAGAACCCCTCTAATGGGCACTATGAACCATTGTTGTACAAAAAAATAGCTCAATCAATTGTAATATGCAATGAATACCTTCCTCCTCCCTGCAAAGATCTACAAACCTATTGGGAAATAATGAATGATAAAATGCAAGGCCATAGATTGCATAAAGCAACAAACACTATATCCATTTGTGGAAATAGCATGTTCTTTTCACTTTTTCATTTGATTGCACCTGAATTTGACGTAGAAAGCTTAAGACTTTACATTGTGCAATCATTCTGCAATTCGATCATGTGCAATGCAAACACTGCATTGCATTGTCTACAAAAATATCTATCAAAAGATGTCATAAAAACTCAAAAAAAAGTTGCAAATTGGCAAACATACCTTATCAATATGGCAATGCCATTTGAAAAAGGTGGAATAGAAGGCAGGCCATTTTGTTTGCAATGGGTAGCAATATTATTCAAAGTAAACATACAAGAATGGTCCTCTGTAACTAGGAGCATTGTCAATTACTACCAATGCAACAAATTTTCAAGTCAAACATACAATATAGTGTCATTTGAAATAGATGCACTTCACACCCATTACGCACCTTTGTCAATAGATGGACATAACAACAGAAGCAATGTACATTGTCCAATTCTTCCACTAGAAACAACGTCATTGCACATGCAACATGGACCTATGTCAAAAAATGCACATGTGCATGAAGACAAATTGCAATATGGTATTACGCCAATGAGAGAAGATAGAAATAATAGGGTCAATGTACATAGATTAAAACAACTAGCACGATTACAGACAAAAAAATATAAGAATTTATGCAAACAAAAATCACAAAATAACTTTTCAAGTCAAACATACAATATAGTGTCATTTGAAATAGATGGACATAACAACAGAAGAAATGTAAATTGTCCAATTCTTCCAATAGAAACAATGTCATTGCACACGCAACATGGACCTATGTCAAAAAATGCACATGTGCCTGAAGACAAATTGCAATATGGTATTACGCCAATGACAAAAGATAGAAATAATAGGGTCAATGTACGTAGATTAAAACAACTAGCATGATTACAGACAAAAAAATATAAGAATTTATGCAAACAAAAATCACATAATAAACATAATTGCTTATCCAAGAAAAACCCTATAACAATTTACCTAGCCAGCATAGAGGACACACCAGAGAAAAAATGTCCAATATGTAAACAGTTGCAGTTTCACAAGAATATGGAGAGGATTGGAAAATTTTTGAACAAATATATGTAAATTTATCTAAAAACCATAGAAATATGCCCAAAAAAGTGATATGCAAGGTTTGCAAAACAGCACTTCGAAATGGAAAATTGCCACAATTTGTTGTACCTGAGAACACTAGGTGAAACAAACCATTGTCAGTTGTAGCCACACTCTCAGAACATGAAGAACGTCTTATAGTATTAAGAATTGCATTTGCACAAATAGGACAATGGGGCAACAAACGATCATAAATGGGTTTAACATGATCGATCATCAATGTTCTTATCCAAACAGACATTGTTTAAACTTCACTACCACAATCTATGGAAAACACAACAACAATTGTTGTTGCATTGAGAAGACAGTTGGAATATAAAAATTCATTTCAAAAAGGAAAAGTTCATGTGCATACTGTCATGACAACATTGAAAGTACTATGTTCTCGATACCTTTATAGAGTTGAAAACATACGCATAAATAAAAATTGGGATAGCATCCAGCAATCAACTACCTCAAACACTCCAATTGAAAATAGTGACATTGAAGGCAAATATCAAACAACTAGCAATTTAGAAAATGAAATGCCAACTGAAACATTGGTGCATGGATACATATGATCCCAATGCATCTATGATTTAGAATACAAGCTTATTGAAATTGCTCCAACTGAATTCTAGTGTCCCCTTGGAACTTTCCAAGACAAATAGTTAGGTGAAATGAACTTTCCAACCATATTTTATGGAGACCCATATGATGATGACATTGTAGAAAGATTTGCTACCAAAAAATTGCACAATGGGAGTTAATGCACCATAGTGGTGACTTCTCCTACCACACAACAAATTTGCTTTTCAAAACATTGCGAATAATAATTGAAAAATTCCTTGCATGCATTTCAATAAGAATCAGAAAAGGGAAATTAAAAGGAAGAAAGTTACTAGCAAAAGATATTAAATATAAACCAAACTTGGACAATATTCTTAAAAGTGACATTGGTTACATTGATTTTAAGCACATAATAATTTCTCTTGGTTACCTACAATAAATGAAGAAAAATATATTCTCCATTATATGTCAACAAGGCCCTCCAACGTTCTTCGTCACATTTACAAGTGTTGAACATCGATGTGCTCCATTGGTCAATACATTGACCAAATTACATAGCAAGAGGAAAAAAAGAAAACATATTGAAACAATAGAAGACTATAATACTGACTATCCCATAAGAAAGAATCCAGTAAGTTGTACTCATTATTATAGGCATATAATTAATTCCTTAAAGAAAATGATATCTGGAGAAAAATATTCTTTGGAGAGATAGTTGATCACTACTTTGTAACTGAATTTCAAAATAGAGGAAGCGAACATCAACATGGATTTTTATGGGTAAAAAAATGCACCAATACATGGCGTTAATAGTAATTTTGACATTCAAAACTTCGTTGACAATTACTTGACTTGTAGCACTGTTCACCTTGATCTAGAGCTTGCAAAAATACATGAACACCACCATACAAGAAGTTGCAAAAAGAGGAAAAACTCACATTGCAGATACAACTTCCCAATGCCACCAATGAGAAGCACAAAAGTTCTTGAACCAATTGCGTTGGTAGATGAGACATTAAATGAAAAAGAAAAATTCATATATAACATCTTGGAAAAGAAACAATATAATAGCAACAACACATTTGACGAGTTTTTGGATGAATTGCATTTAACTAAAACTGATTACATATTGGCAATACAAAGTACATTGAAGCAACCAATGATTTTATTGCAACGAAAACCCTCGCACACTTGGAATAATTGATTTTCCAGGAATATGCCAAAGCTATGGAATGCAAATAGTGATGCCCAATTTGTACTTAATTCATATGCAGTTGCATCATATTACACTTCTTACATGACAAAATTTGACAAATCAATGACAAATACATTTAAAATGATAAGAATAGAACATGACAGGAGAAAGCTAAATGCTGTTGAAATGATACACTCATTCGGAAATTTTTTGCTCAATCTCCAACAGATCTTAGCTCAACAAGCAATCCAGATAACACTTTCTCTCCCATTGAATCATAGTTCACGAGAATGCATATTCATAAAGATAGGGCCAGTGGACGAACGTACATTTATCCTGAAACCATCATTCCTACTAAAACAGGAAGATGACAACTCTAAAAATGTCATGTGTAGTTCCATAATTGATTATTATATCAATCGACCTAATGCTATTAAACATATATGCCTTGTTGAATTTGCTTCAATGTACAAAAAAAATGGCACACCCATTTTGAAAAGGAAAAAACCAAAAGTCATATGATACAAAAAACACGCTGACTATGAAAAATATTGCAGAGAAAAGCTTTTGCTATATGTGCCATTTGAAAAAAGTGAAAGTACATTGATAAAAAACTTGCTATCATGGGAAGCTGCTTATATGTTACATGACAACACAATAAAAACAAATGAGTCCAATTTCACTTATAATATCAACCCATTATGGGGTGATTTAGAAAATTCCATTCAAGACATCCAAAATAGCACCAAAGATGCCACTGATACAATGAAAAAGCAAAGAACCACTAAAAAAATTAGCGAAAAATATGACTTGGAAATAGATTTACAACATTCCCATCACCATGAAAGAAAAAGACAACTAAATATTGGATTCCAGATATCAAAGCATCCATATTTTCTCACAAATGCAAAATATTGCAGATTAAGAAGAATTCTTAATAAAGAACAACAAGCAATTACCAAAGACATTGCAATGAAAAAGCGTATGGACATGTACAAAGCACTATGTTTATTGTTAACTAGAGGAGCTAGAACTGGCAAAACATTCACAGCAAAATTTATCTTCCAAATGCTCATGTGACTTTATGATGCACATCATTCAACTGATCCTTTGAAACCAAAGGGTTTGATACTAGCATACACAGGAAAAGTTGCATATAATGTAGGTGGTACAATAGTCCACTCTGCACTACTTATGCCTTTTAACAAGTCCGCCCACACACCGGTCAAAAATGAAACATTGGATGCACTCGAAAAACTTTACCAGGAATTGAAATTAGTTTTCATTGATGAGGTTTCCCTACTTGGAATTCAGTTCTTGTTTTGCATTGATGATCGCTTAAGGAACATAAAACATGTCGAAACAAAATATTTTGGAAATGTCGATATCATTTTTTGTGGTGATCTCTATCAATCACAACCTATACAGGACACCTTGGTATTCAAACCACCTATTCTCAACAAACAACCAGTCCCATATGACTTTTGGAAAGAAAATGTAAAGTTCCATGAATTGCATATTACAATGTGTCAAACAGACAAGCAATTCATCTCAATATTGAATAGAATGCGAACAAACACTCAAACTGAAGATGATTTGCAATATTTGAGCATAAATTGTGTTATATCTACACCTATAAACCCTGCTTCCCCCTATCCGTTTTATAAAAATAAAGATGTCACTTTGCACAACAATAAAATGTTTTCAATTGTTCCTAGAGACAAGATTTTTATCAATGCAATCGATTAAGAATAAGAAAACCATGGAAATTTTCCTTCCCATTTACATACAATAACATTGCCTTCACAAATAGTTGTAAAATTAAACATGTTAGTTGAGATATATGCTGGAAATTACGATTCACAAGATGGCCTTGTTAATGGAGCAGATGGAATCATTAAAGCATATACAAAAAAAATGAAATTGATATCATATGGATCAACTTCTTCGATGCAAACATAGGGCATTGCCAAGAAAAAAATTGGCTCACTTCTATAGTCAAGGCATTTCCAAATATTGGATCCCCATATTGCAAATAGCAAAACCAATAACAACGCAAGAAAAAGCAAGCTATATCAAAATACAAAAACGATTTCCTGTTCAATTTGCATGTGCTCAAACAATCCATAGATCACATGGCCTTACACTAAACAACCTTGCATTTGATCCTACTGGAATACGAAGTCATGGATTAATCTATACAACCTTGTCTCGTGTTAGAAACATGCAATCCTTTGTCGTATTAAAACCACTAAAGAAAGAAAATTTCAAAGTCTAGCCGAAAATAACAGCTGAAATGGAGCGTCTACGACAATTTGAAAAATGGGAACTAGATTACAACTATCAATATTTGCATAAACATTTATGCACAACAATTTCCTCTCTAAACACTCGCAACCTAGAAACTTATATCAATGATGTCCTCAATGACTATGATCTAATGGACGTTGATATTCTATGTTTACAAGAAACACATTCGAAACAAGAAATATTGCAACAAAAGTTCAAAACATTTAATTGCATATCAAGCCATTATAAATATGGATTGCTCACATGTCTGAAACAAAATATAGCAATTGTTGATCATATGCAATTTCATGAGGACAATGTAGAATCATTAATGACATATATTAATCTACATGGAATGAAAATTACAATTGTTAATGTTTACGCAACACCCTATGCCACATTGCCGAATATACTAGATATTCTTGAAGAAACATTTTGCAATACATCTATTAGTAAACTAGTAATCATCGTAGGAGATTTCAATATTAACATGCATGAACATAACGCTAGAACAAATACAGTAAAAGACTATATGCATAGCGAAAACCTCCATTTCCTACTAGATACAAATGTCTATGTGCACACATCAGTCATTGATCATGTATGGTCTAACATAACAAACAACTACAAGATTTACAAGCTAGATACATATTGGTCAGATCATGACACAATATGTCTCATAATGGACCATGTACATATAGATGAATTACAAAACACATTGAACTGTTTCCAAATCTACAATTAATATCATCTTCTTTCCCCTTTTATTTTCATTGAAACTTAACCATTCATTACTCTTCTTTTGCAAGAATTTATTGTATCCATATCCAAAGAAACCACTAATGCAATCTCCTTTTCTCTTATATAGCTAAAATGGATCAAAGCTTGAATGACCAAAAACACAAAAGGTAAGTATATACATATACTATTCTAAATATCAATTCACCAAATATATATATAGAATTTCTTTTCATGTCCCCAATATCACTAGTTCCATTTTCCACTCATTATCATTTGCAATGAAAAAAATACCTTGCAGCCTTGAACAACAAATCAACACAACATTGGAGAAAGAAAAACAACTAACAAAAGAAGCAATAAGGCAAGTGAAGCAACACCTATCACTTATTTTCACTTGTCACATTCTAATATACACATCAGCATTGTTTCTTTGTAAGTGGCTCTAATTTTCTTCGTATGTGCACATTACAGATGCACCATCAACAATTCCAATATCAATTGAAGAATTGAACATCTGCAAAACTCGAAAATTATTCCATGGTGATGTAATGGTTGTCTACAACACATTTCTTGACAAAGCACAAAAAACTCATCAAATATTGCGTGCAGATCTAACTGATCAGTAGGGATTGATGACAGTCACATTGGTTGTTCCAAATGAACTCATCAAAAAACATAATCAAAAGATCTTTCCAGGAAAAGGAATTGCAGTGACAAATTTCCAGATTCTACCAAAAATAAATTATGACCGTGGTGACTGTGATCACATTTTGTTATTAGACAACACAAGCACTATAGAAAACATCAGCCCAATCTGTACAGAATACAAATTTGTTCCAAATGCAACAATAAAACAATTGGGAGAAAGCATAGAAACATTTCCAATAACAACAGTTGCAGCACTTGTAATAGTAGCTCAAAAAGTTGGCATGCAATATACATTGCAAATTAAAGATGGAAGTTCTCAAGATGATATGGCCTTGGTAACATGCTCTTCCTTACACCATTCACCCACAAGCTTTATGAATCTTAATTTATTGTCTTTGTGAAAAAATGTGATTTCTTCTTTCTATCACTTATGTCACAGCCACAACTATTTGAAAAATTGCTGCCTATCTACAATGAAATTGAACAGAGACTGCAAAATGGAGAAATGTCGATTATGATCTTCAAAAACATAACAAAAAGAAAAGACCTCAAGGAAAAAACATTTCGTACAACACAAGAAACATTCATCACAAATTTGAACACTGAAATAGAATAAGATCTCATAAAACTAATTAATAGAAAAAATCAGGTAACTACATATACAATAATCTCTTTATTTTTAATTACACAATTACTTATTTTCCATTATACATTTACTCACTAGTTTTCTTTTCTAGCAGGTGCAAGGAACACTGCTAGTTGCAAATGCATATTCCACACCATTTGAACCTGTGTGTGCACTTTGCAGTTGCCCAATATCATCAACTGTAATGATAGAAGACATGTCAACATTTCGCACTAAATGCAAACAAAATACTCCGCTTCTCTTTCTGCACTGTGTCAACTACATTATAAGAACTCCTGACGACATCACATTAAGATGCTTCCTTATAAACATACTAGTTTTAAAGCAGTTGTTGCCAACATTAGCCAAAATGTCTTACCAGGAATATTTGTAGAAAAAAAAAAAAACAACAACAACAACAATTTATACACTGCACAATCTCCAAGTTCAAGGTATCTTCACTCTAAATGGGGACAATGAGATTTTAGATACCGACCACAGCAACAAGCAAAAGAAAATCTCAACTAGCAAGTTTGTCTTCTCTCCCTAGGTAACAACTCCATTCTTTGACTTTCAGTCTTTAATCATATTGTTGAGTCCCAAACTTGCATATTCCCTATACACCTTTACAACCTTCTTTTCCATTTACTTGACCCACCAAGTTGTCAAATCATTGCATATTAGTTTGAAAAGAGCTTATAAAATGGTTTCCTAACTATGTCTTGTGACCGCTGTTTGATTTAGATTTTTGTTCAATCAGCTGCGGAAACTTGTCACTTTCCGCAGCCAGCTCAAGTTTTCGCAGCCATTTTGTTGAAGTCCATGTTACAAGTGTCTACTGGAGAATCCAGCCACATGGGCAAGCTGCAAATGATGTGTACATGGAGCGTGTCCCCTTGGTTCAGCCGAATCACTCACAAACAGCCATGGTCAAGGACAGTCAAAGCAGTGGTCAACATAAGAGTTTTGCGGTGGCACGACTCTGTTTTTACCACGTGAAGATTTGCGTGGCAAGTTCCTCAATCTCCGGAGGTGTGCTAACACCTGTGGATCGATCCGTGAACCAAATCGAACAGCCACCACTCCTTAGATTTAATTGTCACGGCTACCATACTGCTAGATCTCAGGACGTGGTTATTCACGTGTCTGTTTGGCAGCGCAGAATTTAGGAATTAGTTGTAGCATCCTCAGTTATAAATAACGCGTTATCATACGCTTGATAGTTAGCTTTTTATATGTAATCTTGACTATTTTTACAAGCCCACTGTGTCGTGCTATATCTTTATCTTATGACTGCATTTTAATATATGAGAAGACAACGTTCTTAAGTTCAATTCGTGACTGAGTATTGATTGGCCGAGGTTGCAGAGGGCCCCTGTACACCAAGGCTCTGTAACTACTGTATAGTTTCTTGCTTTCTTTCATTATGTTACTACTTCCATAATCATTTTCTTGTATATATTACACTGTTCTGATATTCATGTTAACTGTTGTCCATATTTTCTTTTATGCTTTCTCATGATTGTTAACTGATCAATGTTTTTCTTTCAGGTTCTTGTAGACAGCCCGGGCAATTTCACATAGTTTTTAATGACTAATGACATGAAATCATCTTGTCCTTCTGTTGATTTATGTTCTGAGTTTTAATTCCAGCATTGTCATTCCTTTCAGTTCTATTTTGCTCATTTACTTTCATGCAATTTAGATCTCATATTACTCCATTTGTTTATGATTTCCTCCTATAGCCAGAGCGACTCAAATAGTGAGGAATCAGAATATTAGTTGATGTAGTATGCTTTAGTTTACTTTCCTGCAAGTTAGTGATTAGATTACTCATGTCATTTTCAGGGATTGAAATATGAATGCGTAGTTTAATCTTAGTTTCATTTTATGCAATTTCATTTCATGCAATTTAGATATCAGATTACTCAATTTGTTTATGATTACCTCCTATAGCCAGAGCGAGTCGAATGGTGAGGGGTCAGAATATGAGTTGAAGTAGTGTGATTTAGTTTACTTTGCTTACAGTCTTTGAATTGCTTTGAGTTTAGTTTTTTTTCTTTTTATACAGCAGCAAGGATACTGGGCTTCATTGTCACTAGCTCACTGTTTTGGTACATTTTTATTTTCTCTTAGGAATTGATTTCATCACAGCAAGTTTTAAAACCTTTTTGAGAACTTTAAAGTTTGGAAAATCATTGTAGAAGTCACCATTGCCATCCATACTTGACTTTCAATTTTGCCATCTCACATTAGGGAATCAACAGAAGATAAACCCAAAAACAATCCAAAACTTAAAAACGACAAAAAAATAAGAAATCGGTTATCTTGCATATACAGTGCACTTCACTTCAACAGTTTACGACTCTCGGATTGACATTTTAAATAGCAATTTAGGACACAATAAATTGACCAAACATTTTGGCGCCGTTGCCGGGGAAGTGAAACTAGGTAGCCAATTTCTTTAAAAAAAAAAACAAGAAAATTTCAAGGAAGGTACAAATTGATAACTTCTCAAAGTATGCTCTCCTCTTCCACCTAGTGTGATCTGGAGGATCAGAAAAGAGAGTTATTGGTTTAATAATTTCTTGAGTATGCTCTCTTCTTGCACCTAGAGTGACTTGGAAGATCAAAAAGAGAATTATTAGCTCGACTTGAAGAAAAATAAAAAAATGGCATGCATAGAGCAAGAGATTCTAGGGGAAGGTTTTTAGCTAGGGCCAAGAGTTCGATTTTTACAACTCCATCTACTTCAAGGAATAGACAAGAAACACCTCCATCATCTCCAACTCACACTCCTAGCCTTAGGATTCCTGGAATTCAAGAGTACTTAGTTGAATTAGGAGACTCTCCCACACTATCCACCGAATCTGAGTTAGGAAAAGACCCTTTCTATACTTCTATAGGAAAACACATTGTAATTGAGGAAGTAGAATCACCTGAAGAAGAAGAGGGAGAAATTCCTCCTCGTTCGCCATTGGTAGAAGAACCAGAGGACTCTGAGGTCTCTGAGGAAACTATCATGAGAGAGGAAGTAGTAAACGGATTTGGTAGAGGTAGAGGTAGAGGAGGAGGAGGAAACAATGGAGGAGGTAGAGGTAACAATGGGGGAAATAGGGATGGAGATAAATCATTCAGATTTCCTATAGTTGATGATGATTCTCGAGCAACAATGAAAAACATATCACCATCTGTCCTCTCAAACTTTCATGGGTTACGAAATGAGGATCCTGAAACATTTCTATTTGAGTTTGAAGTTGTGTGTCGAACTTATGATTATCTGGAAGTCTCTCAAAAACTCAAATTGTTTCCTTCAACATTGAAGGGATTTGCTTTGAAATGGTTCATGGGATTAGTCACTCAATCCATTAGGACTTGGAATGATATGAAACAAACATTTTTGGATAGATACCTGGACTATTGTATGCCCATCAATCACAAGGATGAGGTATTCAAAATGGTGCAAAAAGAAGATGAAAACTTGGAGGATTTACTTGAAAGATTTCAATACAACCTGAAAAGAGCATAAATGAATAACTTCGATGAGGAAATCTTGAAAGCCCTTCTATTAAAATCCATTAGAGATAAATGGATAGATATTTTGAACATGATGGGAAAAGGAGATATATTTCAACTTCCACTTCATGATATAGCAGAGCTATGTGTCCATCTCTCAAGGGTAAAATCTAAAACTGCAAAAGGGCCTAGAGACCCTTCTCTCATTAGAGCAAACAAATCTGCAATTGGATCAGTAAGTAGGGCTGAGATTGGCAACATGCTTGATGAATTCAAAACTGATATTTTAGGTAGTTAAGATACAAAACAAGCAGAAAGCAGAAACTGAAGATTTGGCCATCTTTTGTCCAAAATTTAGGAAGAAACATGCTCTAAGGGAATGTCCCTTGGATGCAAAAGTTGTAGAAACATGTGTGATTTGTTCAGAAAACCATGAGACCAAGGGTTATCCTTCAATTCCTGGGCTCAAAGCTGTCTTTCAAGAAGATCCAAATTCAATTGAGTCTCTCTGTTTTGTTTCAAGGAGACCTTGGTAGGGGCAACAAAATAAAGGGTTTCACAAATCTATGAACTTTCAACCCCCACCAAATTGGAATCCTTGGCAACAACCTTGGTCCCAACATCAAAATCCTTTTCAATCATGGTACAAGGTATGCAAAATCCTTATGGGAGATTTGCTCAATTTTATCAATATCCTCCATCTTTTCAAAATCAACAAGCTCCACAACTTCCAAATCAAAATCCACAACTATCATTGCCATTTCCACAACAACAACAACCTTCTCAACAGAATCCAAATTCTCAACTCTTGCTTCCATTCCAACAGAAGACAAATCAACCACATTTCCAGCCATTGCCGAACCCCAACAATAAAAACCCTCAAAATGCTTACATGGTAGAAGGACAACAATTTCCTACCTATATGATTGTTCCTCTTAATGATGTACAACTCAGATCTGGTAGAGTTTTAGACAAGCCTTCTATAGATGCTAAAAAGCAAAGCATTTCTGAGGAAGATTCTCTTGAAGTCAATAAAGGTTCTGAAGCACCTCTTCAAAACCCAAGCACTCAAAAAGAAAAAGAAAAAGAGTCAACCCCCACAACTCCTATAGTTGAGAAACCTGCATCTTCATCTACACCTCCTTTTCCTGAAAGATTACAAATTGACAAAGGGGTGGAAAAACAACTTTTGTTGCCTGATTATGATTTTCTAAATGAATTAAAGAATGTCTGTATCAAGATTCCCTTGTTACAAGCCATTAGAGAGATTCCTATTCTAGCAAAAACAATAAAGGAGTTGAGTCTCAAAAGACCAGGAAGGAAACCAAGAGATACAAGAAGAATCCACTGGTAGGAAAAATTGCATATATCGTGATGGGAAAAAATACCATGCAGAAGTATGTAGATCCCGGTAGTCCAATTGTGAAAACACATATAAATGGGGTAGAAATTCCAAATACTTTAATTGATTTAGGGGCTGCTATCAACATTATGAGTAGACAAACTATGGAACAGCTAAAACTTCCTAATCTTCTTTTTACACCTACTTTACTGCAACTTGCCGATCGATCAATTATCAAACCAGATGGTGTATTAGAAGACATTTCGGTCTCCTTAGATTCTTAGGAATATCTAGTAGATTTCATGATTTTAACTCCCAAGAGTAATATGGGGGGCACTCATTTTAGGAAGACCTTGGATAGCCACAATTGATGCTTTTATCAGTTGTAGATCTGGGGATATGTATATTTCTGATGGTAGTTTGACAGAGAAATTCAATCTGTATCCTATAGCAAAAGCAATTACAGAAGTAGGGGATAATGAATGGGTTGATGATGAGGATACTATACAACCTGTCTTTACCATTTCTGAAATTAGTGAAGATAGTCAAATTCTGAACACATTAGAAAACTTTGAAACATCTTCAGAATATGACCACACACAATTTCAGTTAGATTCTGACATTGAGTATCTATCATCTAGACAAATGTCTCTTTACTCTATGGAAGAGTTTGGTAGTTCCGCCATTGAGATCTTTCCAGGCAAAACATTGAATATCAACAGAAACTTGGAAAAATCACAACAAGGAGAGCTGACCAAAATCTTTCAAAAACATTCTACTGCATTTGCATGGGAGTATACTGATATGAAAGGTATTGAACCTAAGACTTGCATTCATCACATCTACATTGAGGAAAATAGTAGACCAATCAGACAACCTCAGAGAAGGATGAATCCAAACGTTAGGGAGATAGTGAAAGAAGAGCTCCAAAAACTACTCAATGTAAACTTCATTTATCCAATTTCAGATAATCGATGGGTTTTTCCTTTGGTTATAGTACCTAAAAATGATGGTAAATGGAGGGTATGCATTGATTACAGGGAATTGAACAAAGCAACTTTGAAGGATCACTTTCCTTTACCCTTTATCGATCAAGTATTAGATACTCTAGCAGGCAAAAAGTACTTTTCATTTTTGGATGGTTTTAGTGGCTATAATCAGATTCAGGTAGCACCTGAAGATCAAGATAAGACCACATTTACCTGTCCATGGGGAACTTTTGCCTACCGAGTGCTTCCTTTTGGATTATGTAATGCACCCGCAACATTTCAAAGGGCAGTACTAGGAATCTTTTCTGATCTAATCCATGATTGTGTAGAGGTTTATATGGATGATTTTACAGTTTATGGTGATTCATTTGAAGAGGCATTAGAGAATTTGGAAAAAGTCCTTATAAGATGTAAATAAACAAGCCTTTCATTGAGTCATGAAAAATGCTTTATGATGTTTACTAAAGGTATTGATTTGGGATATCATATTTCAGGGGATGGGATTAAAGTTGATAGATCAAAAGTTGAAGTCATCTCCAAGTTGCCTATTCCAAATTGTCAAAAAGATGTTAGAAGTTTTCTAGGATTTACTGGGTTCTATAGAAGATTTATAGAAAGCTTTACCAAAAGAGCATCTCCCCTCTTCAAATTACTTACAAAAGACTGTGAATTCAAATGGGATCCTGATTGTCAATCAACATTTGAAACTTTGAAAACAAGAATATCTGAAGCACCCATTTTGAGAGGACCAAATTGGAAAATTCCTTTCCATATTTCTACATATGCTTTAGATACAGCTCTAGGAGCTGTGTTGGATCAAAAGGATTTAGTTCCTTATGCCATTTACTATACCAGTAAAAATTTGACTCCCACTAAGTTGAACTATACTGTGACTGAAAAAGAGTTCTTAGCTGTTGTTCATGCAATCAATAAGTTTAGACATTATATAACAGGCTATGAAAATTTTGTCCATACTAATCATTCTGCAATTAGATATCTAATGAACAAACCTATTACTAATGGCAGAGTTACAAGATGGCTCTTACCTTTACAAGAATTCAATATTACTGTGTTGGATAGACCAGGGAAACAAAATATAGTAGCTGATTTCTTGTCTAGGATCCAAAATACTAATGAATATTCTCCTGTAGAGGATAAGTTTCCAGATGAATATTTATTTGCAGTAACTACTAAGACTCCTTGGTATGCAGATATTGCTAACTATTTGGTTACAGGGAAGCTACCTCCACATTTATTTCCTAGTGAAAAAAGAAGAATTATTCAGGAGAGTTCAAATTATTCATGGATTTCTAACGAATTGTTTAAAATAGGGCTAGATTGTGTGATCAGAATATGTGTTCGGGAAGATGAAATGCCTGACATCCTCAAGGCATGTCATGATGAACCATGCGGTGGACACTTCGCTGACAAAAGGACGGCCTATAAAATCATTTCTTTAGGATATTATTGGCCTTCCCTCTTCAAAGATACAAAACAATATGTCAGAAGATGTGACAGCTACCAAAGAGTAGGGAAACCGACTCTTTCAAATGAAATGCCATTACAACCACAGGTACTCATCGAACCCTTTGAAAAATGGGCTTTAGATTTCATTGGACCCATTAATCCACCATCTAAACAGAAGAATTATATATTGGTATGCACTGATTATGTCACTAAATGGGTAGAAGCCAAAGCATTACTTTTTGCTACTGAAAATTCAGTTGTTAATTTTCTTTATGAGGATTTTTTTACTCGTTTTGGTGTCCCAGGAGAAATTGTGACAGATCAGGGAAGCCAATTTACATCCCACATGATGGAAAAGCTGATGAAAGAATAAAAAATCAAGCACATAAAAGCTACTCCTTACCATCCACAAGCAAATGGTCAAGTGGAGTCTATAAACAAGGTTATTGAAAGCATCATCACCAAAACTATTCATCTACACAAAGAGATTGAACAGAAAGGCTTCTTGAAGCCTTCTGGGCCTGCAAAACTACATGGAGGAATAAAATAGGACATTCTCCCTATGAACTCGTTTATGGGAAAGAAGTCCTGCTCCCCATTGAGTTTCATGTCAAGACTTTCAAGATGGCAGTTCAGTTGGGGATGAATCTATCAGAAGCCCAAAAGCACAGAATGGAGCAGCTGAATGAGCTAGATGAGATCAGACAAGAAGCAATTTTAAGAACTGATCTAGTTCAACATCAAAGAGCTAAGTGGCATGACAGATACATCAAAGAGAAAAAGTTTCAAGAGGGAGATTGGGCACCACTGTTTGATTCCAAGTTTAGAGACTTCAAATGTAAATTTCAGACCCATTGTCTTGGGCCATATGAGATTGACAAAATCTTTAGAAATGGAGCAGTAAGAATCAAGACCATTGATAAGTTTAAAACTCCTCTTATTGTGAATGGCCACAGATTGAAAATTTATCCTAAGCCACTCTCAAAAGAGGAATTTGTCAAAATGTTTCAAGAGAATTCTGTAATAAGGCTGGTGAAGAAGAATCCTTCTTCCCCACCAGCGTAACCTTTGTTTATTTCAGTTCAAAATAAATAAATAAATAAAAATTTGATTAAGCTTGAAAACCAATCATTGATTGGCGGTCTTATACAGAAAATATAGAGTGAAAATTAGGGACACCTGACACTCTATATTTTCCAAAAAAAAATTATCCCCTTCTTTTTCATTTTCACTCCACTTCATTTTCCATTCCACTCCATCTCCATTTCATTTTCATTTCACTTCACTCCTCTTCATCTCACTCCATTTCATTCATTTCATTCCATTTCATCAATAAATGTCTCTTTCAGGACCATTTCCACTCAGTTAGTTATTATCTAACTATCTTTGTTCAGCCAAGTGGGTGTTGTGTCAGTTTCCGTAGCTAGAAGCAGTTTCCGCAGCCACCACTCTATTTTTCAAATTTACAGTCAAAATGTTAGTGCAATAATCATAAAAATGTAGGTGTGACTGAGCATATGCTATGAAGACATGGAGCATCTCCAGACATCAATAAAGAGCAGTTGATTAAAGGCTAATGGACAACAAATGACAAGGATTCCAAAGGTATGAGCAAAAATTTCTTTCAAATAGCAATTAAAGGCACAATTTTGCATAGTTGTCAAACCATAAAAGCTCTACTATGTGCAATGATTATCACGATAGCTCCATTACCCATTACCATCCCATGACATTATTCCACAAACCATGCATTTATTCCTTAACGGTCTCATGATTGATTTTCAGGTTTAACTCATAGTCGACTGCACTTTCATACCCCACTTGTAATCATGAGATGTGACCTATTTCATTACGGCTCCTCTCCACTGCATTTTCCACAACCATTCATTAAACGTGTAACATTTCGTACGCAGCCATTCAATTCAAAATCTCGACTTCACTCCATTTCCTTACCATTCTGTTAAAACGATCTTCTTCACATACGTCTGCACTTCATTTTGTGAACTCACCTCGGCTGCTCATCCTCTGTTTCCGCTTGCAGTTCCGAAACACTCCCGTTACCTGCTATCCTCCAATTGCAGCCACTGTATTTTTTCCATAAACCCTGCAACCGAGCCACCTTACCTCTGCTAAACCCTCACACGCAATTCAATTTTCAGTTGAATTTCAAAAAAGAGGAAAGGATGGGACAATTACTAAGGGCAGAACCGGAAGGACCTAAATATTTAGAAGGTTACTCCCAAGTAAAAGATTTGCTGAAGAAAGCAAAATGGCTATGCTTCATTCAAGAATTTAAGGGCCATAACAAGGAGGTAACGAAAGCCTTTGCACGGTCTTTCGACGACTAGATGGTGGAAATTGGAGACTTAAAGCTCACAGACACTGAAGCCTCAGTAGCAGCTGCCACAGATTTGCCCTAGGAAGGTGAGCGATGGTTTAAAAACAAAAGCGTAGATGAGCAGGCATGGAAAATTATGTTACGTAACCCAGGTATGGATGTTACTGTGTTTACAAAAGGAATTCTTGTTCATGCATTGAAAGAAGAATGGGCCGGCTTATTGTTAATCATCCAAAAGTTTATCACTTGCGAAGGATGCTTTGGAGCAATGTACATGTATCATGCTAGGCTATTGATGAACTTCTTAGAGAGTCAAACTCTTAATTTTCCTTATTTCTTACTGCTGAGTTTGAAAAATATGAGTACCACAGTCCAAAAGAACATAGGAAATATAGAACCTCATTTATATCATCATGGACTTGTAAGGATTCTCATTGAAGACCAACTGAAGAAAAACAAAGATACCTGGGAACAGTTCTTGGTAAGAAATTACTTTCAAGAGCCATCTGAGGCACCTGATAGTAGTACACCAAAGACACCGAGAAGGAGTAGGAGAAAAGAAAAGAGTGCCATAGTCCAAGACTCTCCTATAACCAAAACTCAAGAAGTTGGTCAAAAAGAAAAGGAGAAAAGAACTAAGGACAGGAAACAGAAAAAATTGAAAGGCAAAAGAAACATAGAAGAAGTCTACCAATCACCCGAGCCATCTATAGAGGAATACTACCAAAGATTGTCTGAGAGACTAGTGCATCTTCAAAAACAAGCTGCTACAGCAAAGAAGAAGGAAAAAAGAAAACAGAGCATAGAAGAAGGGAGTACTAGCCCATAGTATTTAAGAAGAAGCACCAGGCTTAAAGGAAGGGAGAGGAAAACACATGAAAAAGGACCCCACTTCATCGACTTGGGTGGGGAAACACTCGAGAAACCTCCAACTGGCCATAGTCCACCTCGTCCTCAGCCAAGTATTGAAACTAGTCCTCCACATGTTGGTGAAAGCCCTTCTCGAACATAGCTAGAAAGCAGTCCTCCTCCTCAACAAGACTTTGAAGTCAGTCCAAGAAAAACACCCGAAATAGATCCAAGTCAACAGGAGGTGTATGATTACCTCGAATCTTTAGAAAAGACAGCTGCAGGCCCGAGTACATCAACCACTCTGCCCCACATGACACAAGATGCACAAGTCCAATCCTTAAAGCAAGAAGTGTTTGAATTAGAGGTTCTAAATAGGCATATTAAGCAAGAAAATGAAGCACTGAAGGAGCAGAGCAAAGTGGACAAAAATATTCATGATAATACTATGCTTCATTTGGGACTATGGCAAAAGAAGAACAAGAAACTAAAGAAAAAGTGCAGAAAGTTGAGCAGAAAATTAATCAATCTCAAATTCAGATGTCTGATAAGGAAACCTAGGATGGTGGTAGTACCAAGAAAGAAGAGAAGAGGACTGGATGTACTAGCAGAGGCTTCAAAACATATGGATTAAAGGGGAATGACTAAAATTTTGTTTGCATGAGTACATGCAACACCTTCACAGTGGGGGTATGTTGAGTCCCAAACTTGCATCTTCCCTATACACCTTTACAGCCGTCTTTTCCATTTACTTGACCCACCAAGCTGTCAAATCATTGCATATTAGTTTAAAAAGATCTTATAAAATGGTTTCCTAACTATGTCTTGTGACTACTGTTTGATTTAGATTTTTGTTCAATCAGCTGCGGAAACTTGTCACTTTCCACAACCAGCTCAAGTTTCCGCAGCCATTTTGTTGAAGTACATGTTACAGGTGTCTACTGGAGAATCCGGCCACACGGGCAAGCTGCAAATGATGTGTACATCGAGCGTGTCCCCTTGGTTCAGCCAAATCACTCACAAACATCCATGGTCAAGGACAGTCAAAGCAGTGGTCAACATAAGAGTTTTGCGGTGGCACGACTCTGTTTTTACCACATGAAGATTTGCATGGCAAGTTCTTCAATCTCCAGAGGTGTGCTAACACCTGTGGATCGATTTGTGAACCAAATCGAATAGCCACCACTCCTTAGATTTAATTGTCACGGCTACCATACTGCTAGATCTCAGGACGTGATTATTCATGTGTCTATTTGGCAGTGCAGAATTTAGGAATTAGTTGTAGCATCCTCAGTTATAAATAACGCGTTATCATACGCTTGATAGTTAGCTTTTCATATGTAATATTGGCTATTTTTACAAGCCCACTGTGTCATGCTATAGCTTTATCTTATGACTGCATTTTAATATATGAGAAGGCAACATTCTCAAGTTCAATTCGTGACTGAGTATTCATTGGCCGAGGTTGCAGAGGGCCCCTGTACACCAAGGCTCTGTAACTACTGTATAGTTTCTTGCTTTCTTTCATTATGTTACTGTTTCCATAATCGTTTGCTTGTATATATTACACTGTTCTGATATTCATGTTAACTGCTGTCCATATTTTCTTTTATGCTTTCTCATGATTGTTAACTGATCAGTGTTTTTCTTTCAGGTTCTTGTAGACAGCCCGGGCAATTTCACATAGTTTTTAATGACTAATGACATGAAATCATCTTGTCCTTCTACTGATTTATGTTCTGAGTTTTAATTCCAGCATTGTCATTCCTTTCAGTTCTGTTTTGCTCATTTACTTTCATGCAATTTAGATCTCATATTACTCCATTTGTTTATGATTACCTCCTATAGCCAGAGCGACTCAAATAGTGAGGAATCAGAATATTAGTTGATGTAGTATGATTTAGTTTACTTTCCTGCAAGTTAGTGATTAGATTACTCATGTCATTTTCAGGGATTGAAATATGAATGCACAGTTTAATCTTAGTTTCATTTTATGCAATTTCATTTCATGCAATTTAGATATCAGATTACTCAATTTGTTTATGATTACCTCCTACAGCCAGAGCAAGTCGAATGGTGAGGGGTTAGAATATGAGTTGAAGTAGTGCGATTTAGTTTTCTTTTCTTACAGTCTTTGAATTGCTTTGAGTTCAGTTTTTTTTTCTCTTTTTATACAACAGCAAGGATACTGGGCTTCATTGTGACTAGCTCACTGTTTTGGTACATTTTTTTTTCTCTTAGGAATTGATTTCATCACAACAAGTTTTAAAACCTTTTTGAGAAATTTAAAGTTTGGAAAATCACTGTAGAAGTCAGCATTGCCATCCATACTTGACTTTCAATTTTTCCATCTCACATTAGGGAATCAACAGAAGATAAACCCAAAAACAAACCAAAACTCAAAACTGACAAAGAAATAAGAAATCGGTTATCTTGCATATACAGTGCACTTCACTTTAGCAGTTTACGACTCTCGGATTGACATTTTAAATAGCAATTTAGGACACACTAAATTGACCAAACACATATAACAAAATTCTTCTGTTTTTTTATACAACCATAATAATCATTTTGTATTGTCTCTCTCATTGTAGGGTTGGCCATTTCTCAGAAAGAAGACTCCGTGATATCACAGAACTTAAGAGACCAATCTTGAAAGAAAAAGGAACATGATAGTGAACAATTTCAACTTTTTTTGTTCCAAATTTGATAAAACAATAGATATGCTTTTACTGACACTATGTCAATATTTTTTTTTTTTTTTTGACACTGATATTACTACAACAACATTTATAACTTCTTCATTACATATATGTTTTGAAAAATTATAGTTTCAATTTGGTGTCTATAGATAATAGTTATGTACATTTTCCTCTTTTATGTAGCTAAAAAAAAACAAGTTGCCTATACTCTCATTTTCATTTTTAATGCTACTAACCTACTGCTTCTACACTTCTAGCCCTTGCTCTATTTCATTTCTTTCCACAAATGCTTGTTATATTTTTCATGCATTTTTTGAAATCTAGTAATGTTAACCGGAAGACAAATAAATTAGATAGATATGCACGATGTTAAGAAATCATTTTATTTTTGTTCTGAGAAAATTTATTGGACATTAAATCTGAACTGGATTCTAGAAAACTAACACATCTAAATCATATTTGGAATCTGCTGACCCTATGAATTGAATGTTATGGATGAATGTCTGAGAGTCAAACTCTTTCTAGTGCATGTCAATTATACATCTATAGTAACATGAAAGAGGCCATTGAAGCCAAACATTCGAAGCTGGACACATGCACTTTACTCTGATGAAAAAAACCTTTTAAAACAAAAAGAACTTTGTAAATGTTGAATTTACTATGGGTGAAAAGAGCTGAAGCCTCAGTTTATTTTGTAAATGTAATTCAAGTATATTTCCTTGCACACTTCATTTTGTGCTTTTAATTTTTATTTCTTCTGTGCAATACTCTGTCTTGTAGTACCTTCAATAATAGGGTATCTGGATTCTTAAGGTTAGCGTGGTTTTCCACTTGCATTTTCAGTTTTATTTTAGAGTTTTTGGTCATGTAAGTACAGTACCTGGTATCTGTCGTAAAGTGTATATTTTTACAATATGTAATAAAACAAGTTTCTACCACCAAAACAACATAGAGAGATGGCCACATTCATTGAGTTGTAGTTGATAATGGACAATTATTGTTAGATGTCATTTTTAATTGTTGTAGCCTTGATGCATTCTGACTTTCTAGCTCAAAGTTATCTTTGTTTAATTTTATTTAAGGGTGTTTTGGGTATCTACTAGTCTTGATTTTTCATTTCTTGTTTGCATTGACTATGTTTGTTAGTGCCTCGGCTGCATTATTCTTTGATCTTCACTTTGTCAACTTGACCACTCCTCGGTCCTCCATTTTCCCAACAAGTGTTACTTCACATCGGTATGCTTACTCTTTGTTGCATCATAAGTTGATGTCCTAGTCATTGCAATGACACTTTGGCTATCACATGCTATTTCCAAACTACCTTGTTAGAGATCGGTGTTGTTTCATAATCTTAACAAGATAGGTTGCATGGAAGCTAGTCCCTGCTTTGAACAGGAAGCATGTAAAAGAACATTATATGCTGCAACAGTTTATACAGATACGTGGAACAAACCAACGTTTTCCTAGATTGTTCTTGACTCTAGCAAGAAGATAACAAGGATGGAATAAATTTGGATTATTATCTCTGGTTTCCCAGTCATCTACATTTTTCCAGCCCTATACCTCCTATAAAACATTGTTAAATCCAATATTCAATGCGAAATTGCACTGTTATTAATTGATCACATGACATAACATTATGAAGTGAGCATGCCCTAAATTTACAAATTGTAATTCGCTTTAGAATAACAAATTCTAATGTCTAATCCAACCTCCGAGAATGGTATGAGAATATTGTGAATGGATGAGACCAAATAGAAAAAAGACTCTGCAACATTCTTCTTTCTTATAGCCATTTCCGGGACAAAAGTAGTAGTACCAATAGAGAACATCATGAAATAGGTGATAAGAGCAATACTTGAATCCATTTACGATCTCACCCATGCCCACAAGGCTAGTTCCTCTCAGCTTTTAAAACTTACGCAAAAGCCCGTATGGGGGTATCAGTCGTGGAAGTCTTCAACAACATGGAGAGAAGCTTCAAATGCCATCACTTGTGATATTTTTATTGATGGGTTATGCAAGGTTGGATAGATAAATAAAGTATTTGAAATTTCGAACTAGATGATGATGTATATGTTATGATAGCAGCGTTGAAAACCCTTGTGGAGTTTGAAAACTTAAGTCACTAGCATGTAAAAAAGTATATACGAGCACAAAGCCAGTAAATTCTCCTGTAAATGTCAGAGAAACCAATGACCTACAATGCACCTACTCCAGATCAACAAAGTTCCAATAGGTCTACATGCTCAGAAGATAAGTGGTAGGGAACCATCAGGTAATTGTATTTCAAAACCATCTATTTCCAGGTCGACGACCAACATTGATTACGACGGTAACCCCATCACTTCTAGAAACTGCAAAAGGAAGTGTCTAGAGGTAGTTTATGGTTTTGCATGACACCATCCATGGTCTGCCAACATACACATGAAAACAGTCGGGCCCGCACATACATTCACTACATCTCAAATTTTATTATGTATGTGTCAAACTCATAAATATGTTTCTGTTTTTCACTTTATTCGGGATCAATGGGGATCAAAAGAAAGGTCTGGTTCATAGATCGAGCCCTTCAATTGTGAAGAAGACACCCCTATTACCATTTATGTAGGAAAACAGAGACACAAAGATATAGTTCCTCAACAGTCTCCGTCACTCTCCCTCTCTACCCAGACGACACAATGCAATGTTTAGGTGGGGCCAAATAGTATGGTAAGTGCCACGCGGCCTTTCAAAAGGAAAGACGAGCCATTCAACGAATCCTCTGCCTCCCACAAATTCTTCATTTTCTTTGCCAGACGGCCTTTCAATGGTAATGGTGGGCCATTCAATGACACAGTCTGTAAGGGAGGTAATGGCACGACAATGAGGTAATCAGTATAATTACCAACTCTCCTGTGCCTTTGCACACAATCACACAATTTTCATTTTTTGCCATTTTTCGACTGGTTTCGTTGGTTGGTTTTTTTTTACCTACAAATTAACAAGAGCCAGGAGTGAGGAAGTTTACTTTGTTTCTTGCCTGGAAGAAGTTGCTCGGTTCTCGCAGTCGACTTTGATAGGCATCCAGTTTGGCCTTGCATCATCTAGAAAAATCATAAGTAGCATGAACTAAATAGAGAAGAAATCTGGTCCTTGTTTAAAGTTCTTTTGTCTTCTTTTGTTGCTTGCTTCGCATAGGGGTAAATAGATGAAACGATAGCTTATAGATCAACCCTGCGACTAAAGTTGCTTTAGCCTTTGCTGTTTACTTGTATGCTTCCCTTGCTCTTGCTCCTGCCTTAAATGGTTCCTTCTACCCCCATACCAAGCTGCGACAGATACATTTAATGGTTAAAGGTCAACAACTTAACCTGCTACCTTAGCTTCTGCAGAAGAGAGAGCACTTAACCCCTTTATTTCATTCTGATTCATGGCTAAGGGTGTTGTTTTATTAAAAAAGAATTGAGATATAATATAGATATATATAGAATGGTAGTAATAAAGGAGTGATAGAGATTGAAATGGATATCACTATGGCTCGGTCATTGCCCCTCCTTTTGATTCTATAGGAGCACTGGTAAGGTAGATGCGGTATTGGTGGCCCAAGCTTCCATAACCTCCCAGGTGCAGAAGGAGCCATTGGGTGGTTCACGTACTAAATGTGGGCATATTGGGGAGTGAGGGTTTAGATGGGTAATGCTGGGGTATGCTGGAACCCGCATCTGTGAACTCAGGCTGGCATGGGTATCTGGTATTGAAAGGAAAAACTATAGCTGCTTATCAAGATGTTGTTAGCAAAAAACTTCTGCCGCTAGTATTGTTCATTAACTATAACTCCTTTCGCCAACTTTGAAGTTTGAATGCTGATAATGTCTATGTATTTAATTCAAGTTAAACTAATTCTTTTTAACCACTCTTCATCCTTTACAACTCTCTTATGTTTGGTAATGGCTTACGTTGTTTGCCTTTCTCTGCGAATTATTTAGGAGTTGTAATTATCTGAACTTTATTAACCTAAAATTGTTGTGAATGCTATAGGGATACAAATTAATTATGGAGAATTGCAAAGCTAATGCAAAATACCTAATAGAAATTAGAAGAGACATGACCTTTTAGAATACTTTCCAAAATCCATGAAGATACTAGACGTTTCAAAATACTTTCCAAAGATGTGGGCGTGCCTTTCCAAAGATGTGGGTATGCCTGTTGTTGACTCCAGGTGTCACTTGCCTCATTTTCCCTAGTTGTTTTTTTGTTATTTTGTTTGGCTTAATCAAAGTCTTTGGCTTTACAAACCAGCCCGATGGCCCATAACCAGAGCCGACGTTTTTGGAATATTCAGACTAGAAATAGTAGATGCTACAGATGGCATCCCCTCAGAGATTTTTCATCCAAAAAATAAGGGATGCAGGGACAAGATTAATGGAAAGGAGCAGAGGGAGGACTTCAGTAGAACTCAAGCCGAGTAGTTGGCACAGAATATTGAAATCGATCGTTTTGCAGGAATTGGACGTTGTTTTATAGGAATTAAAGGCTCATTAGGTTACGCATATCCTCGAGGCTTATTAGGTGATGATATCCTGTGAACTTGCCGTAGAAATGGAAATACAGGCAATGGAAGCATGTCCAGCCAACCGTAACCTACCTTACTTGGCCATGCCACACCACAAACATGCACTAACCACTAACGGATGGCCCAAATACTATTGTGAAACTGCCATGTGGTGTAGCCAACGACCTGATCTGCTATGTCTTGTTGCTCTTGTATATAGCTATGTCCTATTGCTATTATATATACAAGCATGTTCCTGAACATTTAATGCTCTCGAGTAATGCCATTATTATTTTAGGTAGTATTTACAAGTTTGGAAATATGAAACAAACAAAAAAATTATAACCTATTCTTTTTTCTTTGGATTAGCTTCGGTTCTCGGGAAGAGGCCAAATAACATGATAAATCAATATGTCTATAAAAACTTTGTTTATAGTTCATGAGCTAGGATTAAAAACACCTCAACTAATAATAAACTAATAGTTTCTTATTACTATAGTCCATCCCAGGATGGCAGGGACTAATAATTGGACAGGTTTTTAATAGCTACTGTTAGAGTAAGATATTCTTCTTTTGAATTAGCTAATCCAACAAAGGGTTGCATCTTACTCATCCTGTAACTGCTACTTCAAACAAATGTACGCACTTGTGGATGGCTATCTTTAAGTCGATTGCAGATTCCCCGAATATTCAGCGATGGGACGGACATGGGCGTGGTTAATTTACTGCGCCCATGTCCGTCAGATTCCCAAATATTCGGGGAATCTACAATAAACAAAAGCTCAGGGCTTGTGGATGTCCTTTACTCTAGGATGAGGCAAAAATTCAATTACTGTGGAATTCCCGATATAACTTCTGAATTATTTTTATTATTGCACTAATGCATATGAATGTTTCTCCTTGATAGAATAGCCCAATTCAGCTCTCCTCATGGTTTTTCTCATGGATGCTCCAAATTTTGACTATTCTTCTACAACAACTGTATGAGTGTCTTTTGATGAAAAAGAGAAAATCAGAAAAATCTTTTCATAATTTGGGCTTACTAAGATTGGTGCTGATCAGATTGACCTCTTTGATTTCTGAAATGTTCCTTTACTTTTAGCAGTCCATTTGACATCTTAATCCTTCTTTAACATGTTAGAAATGGATTTAACAATCGTAACAAAAATATAAATATTCTAATAAAATTAATTTTGATAAAGAAATATTGGATTGCCTTATTAGTGGGTAATGGCACCAGTTGTATCCCTTTTACTTTGGCTGGATCAATTTTAACCCCCTCATTATATACATTATGCCCCAATAGCTTTCCGTCATCAAATCCATTAATTGACTTCTTAGGATTAATAGATTCCATATTTTTTACATGTCTTAAAAACTTTCTTTAGATGGTAGACACATGTTGTTCTATTTTTTAGAGAACCGTTAGAAAGATTGTAACAGCCATGGTCGATGATTATGAAATCAAGAATATCACGAAGATGTCAGTGTTAAGTTAGATTTATATAGAATGGAAAGTTTCTTTTCTAAGTTAGATTTATATAGAATGGAAAGTTTCTTTTCTGGAATTTAGTTTTATTGTTCTTTGCCATTATTTAGTTTGTGATGAAATAAAGGTTTTCTATAGTTTGTGATGAAAAAAAGGTTTCTAGTTGGTTTGGGTTAATTCCATAGATAACAGATACCATAGAAGTTTTTCTTCAAAACATTATTTAATCTTTGCCTTTCTTTCATCCCACTTCATATGTTCTACATGTTAAGGTTTTCAGACCGTGCAATAGAACCATTTGTTGGCTATATTCTTTTACATGGGTTTGATACAATGCTAATAATAGTTAGCCTAGATTTTAGCCTAGATAATAGTTATCCAATAATAGTTAGCCTAGATAAGTTATCTCCTTGCTAAGAAGGGATTTTCAATTTGTTGGTACTATTTTCACGTGGCCCATGTTCTTCTATTATCCAGAATTGTGGAATTTTTAATTAAATATCTCAATGTACTCCATCCATGCATTTACTTTTCTTGCTTCATCAAATAGATGAAATTTAATCTCTCTCTGCAATCTACTTGATTATTTGTTTCTTTATTAATGTATTTTTTATTAATAAAATATCATAAAATATAATAACATGTGTAACTGAAACATTATAATAAACTACAATTAAAATAAATTATATTAATTAAAAAGTTAACATAAATTAACAATACATCATTTAGGTGTTACTGAAGACCTGGCGAACATGGAGGTTTAGGGTTTGGGTCAGCCCTGCAATGGCAAACCTTCATAGACCACGGTGCCTCTGTCATTGTTCTCCAGTAATATGACAAACAACCAATGACAAGAAATATCGCGCAAATCATGGACATCCCCCAGGGGGAGGACACGGTTCCTCCCCCCAATGATGGTGAAAACATTCAGATGCACATGGAAGATATCAAGGAAAAGACCCAGGACGAAACAGGAACAGGACCTGATATACCAACAGCTAATACGGAGAGAAATGAGGCTCCCAAAGCAACATCGGCTACCTGCAAGCTGGTCGCAGCTGAAAGACCTAATATTGAGCTCCTAGGTCGCCGGATCAACACTCAAATCCAGTACATGAAGGATCACACCTTGATTAGGAAATTTATAGGCTTCTAGCCTAGAGAGAAAGCTTTGCATGGATGGATCGCAACCAAGTGGAAGTTGAAAGGGCACATTAACCTGCAGTTGCGGCCTAATGGTTTCTTTACGGCAGTTTTCAACTGTATAGAAGATCAAAATAGAGTCCTAGATGGAGGACCTTATTTTTTTAATGCAGCTGACCTGTATCTAAGAGACTGGATCAAAAGATTCAATCCGGACAAAGAATATCTAAGCTGGGCACCAGTATGGATCCGCCTCTATTCCCTTCCATTGGAGTACTGGGATGAAGACTCACTGCAAGATATTGGAAATGGTCTAGGGGAATTCATCAAAATTGCGGAGGAGACAAAACTCAGAAGATATACTTCCTACGCCTGAATCTGTGTTTATATGCATCTAAGCAAGGCTCTTTCGGATGCGGTAAGTCTACACCATGATGATTTTGAATGGATTCGGTCAATATATTATGAACATGTCCCATTTCAATGTAGGAAATTCCATGCCCTGGTCCATCTACTTCGTGACTGTCCTTCAAATCTGAAAACCTCGACCTCCTCCTCTTCAGATAAACCTAACTCAAACGGATTTACCAAGGTTAGCAACCAAAAAAGGAACCACAAAAGACCCGTTTCAAACCCTAAAAAACCTATCGCCAGTTCTTCAATTCCATCCACCAACAATAGCTTTGAAACCCTAGCCCAGCTGGAGCTAAATAACTTTGAGAATCTTGCTCACTCAGAGGAAACGCCCAAGATGACAACACAATTCATTCCAACTGGCTCAAAGAAGGCCCAAAAGTCTAAGAAAACCATAGATCTCACCTCCTCCTCACCCAGTATGAACCCGAAATGGAACACACAGGGCATCGACGTCGACAACATGCAGCCAACAACCACAACTGTAACAGAAACAACAGAGGAAAGAAGTGAAGCCTAGCAAATGGAAGAGGAGCCTAAAAGCATAGAGATTGGAGATCTAGACATACTTGGATTAGAAAAAGCTTGCAAGACAAAAGAATATGACAATATCCCAAAAAGATAATGGAAAACCTAGAAGTCATCCTTTTCAGAGCACAACAACAAAGAACCCTAGGAATTCAGCCTGGAAGTCAATGGGATGGCAAAAAATTCCTAAAGAAAATAAAAAAAAGAGGAAGGAAAACAGATCTCCAAAGAACCATCTGCATTGCGGAAATGCTGGTGGAATCGGGAAGATATTCCAAGCTTACAAATTATTACAACCCCTTACCCAGCAATGCATCATGAAGCTCACCTCATGGAATATTAGAGGGCTCAACAGCCCCGAGAAATACAGATTGATAAAAAACATGATTTAGCAGGAGAAACCCAAAGTCTTCTTCATGCAAGAAACCAAATGTAACTCTAGAACACTGGATAAAACCCTTGCAAAAGCATGGCCAGGCAGTAAAGCAGTGGAAGTGGATGGCTTAGGAGCCTCAGGAGGCCTAGCAATAGTCTAGGATGAACGAGCCATCACGCTTACTAATATTCATGCGAGTAAGCACTTCATTCAAGCCAACTTCCATATTACAGGGACAGATGTGCATGGTCACCTAACCAATGTCTACTTCCTCCAGGAGGCAATGCATAAGATAGACATATTGAACACTTTGTCTTTGATCAACTCCGACAGAACTCATCCACTCTCGATCACAGGAGGAGATTTCAATATGATTACAAAGCTGGAAGAAAAGAGAGGAGGCATGACCAAAATGGATAATGAAAGCATTCATTTAAAAAATTTCATACAAAACAACTGGCTCATAGATATGCCATTCAACAATGGAATCTACACTAATAACAAATTAGCAGGTACACATCAAATTTCCTCTTGATTGGATAGATTCTTACTATTTGACAATGCAATCCATCTTGGAGGAGAATTCTCGGCTTCAATCTTGCCTCTCACAGGATTAGATCATTGGCCAATATCGCTCCAATGGAAAAGACCAAGAAACACTACACGACGGCCTTTCCGCTTTGAGGCTTTCTGGCTGATGCATTTAGACTTCAATAACCTGATAAATACAGTTTGGAAAAATTTCAAACGCCTGGATGGACCATAAATGTATCAATTCCAACAAAAAATCAAAAATCTAAAAAACAACATCCAACAATGGAATCAACTTACCTTGGCAATATCTTCCAAGCTCAAAATGCTCTAGATCAAGAAATGAAAAGACTACAGCATAGGATCATCACATAAGGAAGATCTGAGGTCAGAGTAGAAAAAACACCTTCAGACACAAATATCAGAAAGAGAAATGCAAGAAGAAATACTTTGGAAGCAAAAATCAAGAGTTAGATGGCTTAAGGAGGGCAAAAGAAACACAAAAAATTTTCATCGCACCACTATCCAAAGAAGAATGCACAACAACATCCCTCACATCCAAAATCAGCAGGGAGAACAATTGGAAAAACATGAGGATGTAGAACAAGAACTTATTACCTATTTCAAGCAGGTACACTAAGAACCTCAGATAGATAGAAAGCCAGCCATAGAGAAGATAACCAAGAATATCCCAAAAATTATAACAGAGGAACACAATCAGCTCCTCCTCAGGCCATTATCTTTACAAGAAGTGGAGCATGCAATGCGACAAATAAAATAAGGAAAGGCATCCGGCCCTGATGGCTTCACTTCCAATTTCTTCCATAACTTTTAGGATCTAATTAAAGAGGAAGTCTGGCAGGTTGCAGAGGAATCCAGGACTAACAAATGGATGCTTCCCTCTACCAACGCAACCTTCATTGCCCTCATCCCCAAGGAAGCGCAATCTCAGGCATATCGCTCTTTGTAATGTCATTTACAAAATAATTTCCAAAGTTATTGCCTCGCGACTAAAACCAGTGCTACCATTACTCATATCGCCAGAGAAATTAGGTTATTAGGAAGGCCGGCAAATCACAGATGGAATCATTCTCACTCATAAGATTATTCATTCCTTGAAGCAATCTGATCCAGACTTAAATAGGAACACAAAAAATTACAGATATAACCATAAACACATATATGCAGCGGAAATAATACTTCACTTCATTAATGTAAAATACTGAAATATGCTTACAAACAATAATGGAAATAAACCAGCTAGGGTGATGGTAGCTTATCTTTGAGAAGCGATGTGGTGGCTACATGCCTCTGAACTGTCTTACAGTGAGGCTCGAAGGCCTATTTATTGTTGAGAAACAATGGAAAACCATTAAAATTCCAAAACCTAACCCCAGAAGATGAAACGCCAAACTATGGGCCCCGTTTGGGTAAATTGGTATCAACTTACCGGGGTTGTAAGTTTGGCATACGATCTCCGTTTGATGCGTACAATAGCTCGTTAGAAATATCTATCCGAGCACTACCACTTTGGTAGGCAACATCGGTCCAAGGACCCATGTTGCCCCAGATTTCCCAAAAAACATTGTTTAGGGCCTCAAAACGACTCCGAAAGTTCAGGACCCGAAAAACTGCTAAAAATAGTAAGTTGTGCTACAATTAAGGAAACTGAAAATGTTGAGAGAAACAATGGTCGGGGTCTAGGTGGACTTGGCAGGTGGCCACCAAGATCCACCTGGATCATTCCTCACCCCTTAGGAAGCAATGGTCCCCATTGCGTTGAGTTCCTCCATGAGATGAGGAAACTTTTGCTGATCCACTTGCCCTGGTGAAGGAGTTGGCCTGCTTTGACAACTCGATACAGTTTGATATTCTGTTGGCGAGTGTTCTTGATCTGTGTGTCCATGATCTGATCAGTTGCAGCTTGTTCCATGCAATCTGGATTTAATTCTGTGGGTGTGAGCTGTTATGCAATGTCGGATGTGTCTAGCAATGGTGGAAAGTATGGCTGAACGCAGTCCACATTGAACATTGGGTGTAGGCCAAGGAATGGGGGAATGCTGAGCTCAAATGCATTGTCTCCCATAGCCTTAGTAACGGTGTAAGGACCATATCGGAGTGGTCTCAGTTTCCAATAGGTTCTAGTAAGGCATTCCTTTTGCAAATGCAACTAGACTTTCTCGCCCACCTGAAACTTGTGTGGCACCCGATGTTGATCATGTCGCTGCTTGTACTTGGCATTTGATTTCTACAGAATGTCATGGACCTGCTGGCGAATATTTTGGATGTGCGCAATGAAGCTGGTTTCCTTATCTGTTTTGGACTGGACATGAGCCGAATCTATGTGAGTAGCTGTAAGTGGCATGGCCACATCAATGGGGCATAGTGGCTAGAATCCCAAGCCCACCTGAAAAGGGTTGTGGCCAGTCGAGCTGTGAAGAGCTCGGTTGTAGCTGTGCTGAACATAGGGGAGGCTCTCATCCCATGTGCGTGGATGCTTTGAGTTGTACATGCGCAGAATGTGTACAATCATCCGATTGACAACCTCTGTCTAGCCATCAGTTTGAGGATGGAAGGTTGTGGACTTAGTGAGTTTGGTGTCCAGCATTGACTAGAGACTGGACCAAAATGTACTGAGGAACCGACTGTCCTGATCTAAGATGATAGACTGTGGGATCCCAAAGTGCACCCACACTCGTTCAAAGAAGAGTTTAGCAGTGGCTTCTGCTGTGATATTCTTCTTGCAGGTCGCCATAATGGCCATCTTCGAGAACCTGTCGACGACCACAAAAACACAATCATTTCCATGCTCAGTGGAAGGAAGGCTTGACATGTAATCCATGGAGATGGATTCCCAAGGTCGACTAGGGGTAGGCAGCGGGGTATAGAGGCCTTGCTTCTTGATGGTTGGTTTGGAAATGGCACAGACAGTACATGATCTGATGTACTTCCTGACATCCTGTCGAAGATTTGGCCAATAAAAATACTTTTGTAGTACTGCTACCATTTTCTCGACCCCGAAATGCCCAGCAGCCCGACTGTAGTGTGCTTCCCAAATCATCTTGGCACGCTTGCTTGAAGGAACACAAAGGTGACCCAGGTGGCATAACAAGGCATATTGGAGGTGAAAATCTGGAACATGCCGACCCCCCAAGAGTGTCTAGTATGTGTGGCCAAATTCTGGGTCGCTTTTGTAGAAAGTGGCCAATCAGAAGTCTTGTGCCCACAAGAGTTGAGCACGGTGGTTAATTCCATGATTAGTGGTCGACTGAGGCAATCTGCAACATTATTGGTGCTGCCCTTCTTATACTTGATATTCAAATGGAACTGTTGCAGATATGTAGACCACTTCTGATGGCGATCATTCTGCAATTTTCCTTGAGTTTATATGAACTGCAGGGGTTGGTGGTCTGTGTGGATGACCGTTTCCTTCCCCAAAATGTAATGCTTCCATTGTCGGTAGGCCTGCACAATGGAATACATCTCTTTATCATAAGTGGGATACTTTCGGACTGTGTCTGAAAGCGTTTCACTATGATATGCCATTGGATGCCCGTGTTGAGTAAGGACTGCCCCAATAGCATAGTCAGAGGCATCTGTCTCGACCTCAAATGGTTGTTGTAAATCTGGTAACGCGAGCACTGGTACTGTGCAGAGGCGTTATTTCAACTCTATGAATGTCTTCTGTTGAGATGCAGACCAAAAAAATTTCGCTTTCATTCCTCCCTTGGTGACTTGACTCAAGGGCCAAGTGATATGAGAAAAACCCAACACAAACCTGCGGTAGAAGTTGGCAAGACCTAGAAAGCTGCGGAGCTCTGTCAGAATGGTTGGAGATGGCCAATCCCGAATGACTTGGATCTTGGCTGGATCTACATGCAACCCCTGTTCATCAATAATGTATCCCAGATACTGAACCTCGGTCATGCCAAAAGTGCATTTCTCCAAATTGGCACATAGCTTGTGTTTCCGCAGTGTTTGAAGAACCTGTCGAATGTGGTGGAGGTGCTCTTCCCAACTCTAGCTGAAGATCAGAATGTCATCCAAGTATACCACTACAAATGTGTTGTGGGGGAAAGTATCCAACTCGGAATGACCCTAACCCACTCTAAGGGTGACAGTTCCTTAGCAACAGCTGAAAGCAAAGCTATCTAAAGTTTCTTCTTTATGACATGCAAGAGATAGAAGGAAGAGATCCACTTACCGATGTCTTGCGCAAATGGTCGATCCAATCTCCTTCGTTTGCCGCTTGCTCCCAGATCCAAGTCTTTTCACGGGCCCAGCTACACGAGATCCTGCGAATAAGACAAGAAAAGGAAACTACAAGAGGCATGCATTCATAATCGATTCAAGGATTAGCATAAATCAAAGACGCAAGTAAGACAATACACCATTGAAACACATGCGAATAGAAGAACCTCAAATGCTTTATTAATATATGGAAGTAAGGTTCAGGCAATGATACAACCATGAGAGGTCCAATCCAGCATCACCTTCCCGACGGAGAGAAATCTCTTCTTCACCTCCCTCAAGCAATCACCCAATGCTCACAACTGTAAACCAATAGCAATTCTTTGCACTAAATTCCGCCCTCCATTTTGATCCCATGGGATGAGATCCTTATATAGAGTTTTGGAGTGAAGATAATTCAGCTTGATGTGTGACTTGTTGACTCCAGTTGTTCTTCAGTTCTTCACTCCTTCTTGGAGTTTTAGAAGCTCTTAACTCATCATTAGGCGAATCTTATCATCAAGTGTCTTTTTAGAAGCTTCCTGGGCACTGGCACTTTGAGAAAAAGATTCCTCCACATGTCCAAGTACGCCCAACGCAGGTAGCCTTTGTTCTACTTGCTATGCAACGCAGGTAGCCTTTGTTGTACCTGCTATGCAGCGCAGATGCCTAGTGGAGCAGCTGCAATGATCCAAAACTGACCTGTTTTTGAGTGTTTTTCAGTGGAGAACTGATTTGCAGTGCTGTGGTTTGCTGACCTTGTTCCTCTAAGGGTAAGAACAACTTGTTTAGGGACTTTGGATCCCTTAGATTATTGACATTTCATGCTCTATGCTGTAAGGCACAAAAATGTCTATAACAGTTGCCCCCTAAAGTATGAGGTCGTTTATCGGGTGAAATGCTTTATTAGGAGGATCCGAAGTTCATTCAATCGCCGGGAGGTGACCTGTAACAAAATACAATACAATACAATACATTATCTTTTCATACTTTCTTTTCATGATCTAGCTGATACGGGCATTTCCCATGATCATCTTTATAAATACATTTGCCGTACATGAACAGACGATCGTCTGATAAGAGACGGATAATTCTCTGCTTTTAATTATCATCCTTTTAGTAGGATGCTCATCTGCTGCACATGTCTATGTTTTTATCTCCTGAATATATATCGCAGCCCGGATGGATGAAACTAGATCCGGGGTCTTCAAACTTGTCCGATCTTCACTCTAGTACAAGTCGATCCATGTGAGAATTTCTTGAAGTCGAACATGGAAAGACATCGCTTGATTACCAGTCAATAATGTAAACTGTTAACAAGCGCGAGAGGAATCACCGATAATGATGATGACCCTCAAGGTACTGCAGCACAATTCACGTGGCGTGAATATAGGATCTGACGTCGAACACCACGCAAAGTCTCCCGGTCGAAGGTCATTAATGTATACCTATCGCCGGAAGTGAGAAACTTGCCATTGAGGCATGCAAGCTTCAAAGTACTGAGGGGGTGTTCCTAGATCAACTTCTTGGATAATGAGCTGATGTCGACAAGAAGTGATCCGTCAAAGGAGGGCCTTAATGAATCCCACATCAGTGACACGGAACGGAGCTAGTGATGATGGTGAGAACGACCTGTGAAATATGATTCAGGGTGGCGGTCATGGAAGGATGAAAGATGATGTACGGTAGTGGATGGGACCCGGTTGACACTTTCTGAATGACATCTCTTGAACATATAACGACACTGATGTGATGGATCGGTAGCATTACCCCATGTATGGATGGTATGGCGAGACCATGGTGAAGGGACCGGTGAATGATAATAACCCAACCCGATATTTACGGAGGCAAAAGTGTCATGTTCAAGAGCGACTTGCTACCATTAAGCTTTGAGGTTCTTCCCAATTTTTCCCCAGTCATTTCTGACCAGTACCTCTTTATTTTTGTCAAGCTTGAGGAGGATAACATATGCTTGTTCTATAACCTGCCCTTCGGGCAAGCCCATCGCTATGTTTTAACGAGCCTAGCGATAGGGAAACTCGTTCTCGTCTAAAGACAAGTTTGTCGCTATCTAATATTTTTAACGAGCCCAGCGACAAAGACAACTCGGTCCTTTTCATTTTTAGAGAGTCTGAAAAGGGTACATAAAGTGGACTCCAGGGGTCCTTTTTCGTCATCTAATCCCTTAAGTCCGAAAAAGTATAAAACAATACAGAAGGGATGAATGTTCGATAGCTTTATCGAGCCGAACTAGACAAGCGCTCGATCTTTTTGTGCAATAATCCCTCAGGTCCAAAAAGATTAAAATCTAGAGGAGGGATAGCTCTTCCGGTCCTTTTAACGAGCTGGAAGGCCAAAACTCGGCAAACTTTTCATTTTTTACGAGTCAGTGAAAAGAGCTCAAAGAAGACTCTTATTTTGAGGAACGAGTGATAAACAGGGATAGCAGCAGATTCCAGGTACAGGTTGGAATTTTCCAATCATGGCAGTATTACAAGGATGGCTAGGTGGGATCACTCTTCGCAGCTGTTCCTCAAAATAGGTAAAGTGGAGGTGACGGTGCACAAACACGACCAAGGCTTTTATGGCTAATGAATTTACGGTCTCAAATGGTTATTTACCGGTTCATTTTTTCTGAATGAGCTTGAACACTGGGGGGAAGCCTGCTCACATGTGTGTTTATTTTTTAACGAGCATGAACTCTTGCGAAAACTGCTCGGTTTTACGTTTATTTTTTAACGAGCATGAACTTTGCCAAAACTGCTCGTTTTTACCAGTCAGAAAGTAGTAAGGTCTCATGGAAGATTCCTATTTTTTAAGGAGCTTCATCTCCCTACGCTTTGCTCCATATCCTCTCTTCATGCAAGCTGGGTATCGGCCTATCCTACGGGTTAGAGGGGTTAGTCCTACCTAAAACTAAAAAGCCGCCCGTGCTTGCATTCCAAGAGGTTTGCATGCCCCCAGGTGTAAGTCTAATTTCAAGATTGCCCCTACTTTTCCGTTAAAAACCTTTGTTTTCAACAGGTGAGGCTTACCTCTTTCAGGTTACCCAAAGATTGTTCTGTTAATTCTTTTAAACAGAAACTTTCTTCGGCGATGTCTATCATTAGGTTATCCAAAGATGGTTACAATTTGTTGCAGCAATAGAATTTCTTTCTTTGGAGGCTGCCCCTACTTATCCTTTAAAACATTTGTTTTAATGGGTGAGGCTTGCATTTTATCCAAAGATGGTTACTACTTGCTGCCGCAAACGGATCCCCTTCTTTGGCAGAGCCTACCTATTTAGACAAAGGTGAATGACGACGCTCTGCCACGCACTTAACTTTAACAAGAGAATCTTATTCTAGAACAACCCCATTCCTAACAGCCCCTTCTGAGATTCCCAGTCTCTCTTCGTCTTCTTGTCCTTCTTCTCCACGAAGATGGCTCAGAGGAAGATTCACAAAGATGAAGGAGGGGACGGGGTACGGACTAGTCATATTCTCCCGCGGAAATTCTACTTTACACCCAAGGTTTTTTCTGCCTCCAGAGCAGACCAGGATGCATGCCCCCTGGGCTCCTGCGTTCCTTTCCCGAATCACTCGCATTCATCAGGAAGAAGAACCGGGGGAAGAGACCTTTCTTGATCGAAAATACCATTGAGGATAGGTATGTGACTATTTGCGATGCGTGATCCCGGAAGTGAAAGTTGGTCTACGAGCTTGACCATCCTTCCTTCGTATCGAAAACACATTATTCGAAAGAGTGAGGAGACTATTGCTTCCATGCAATATATGTAGTCTCATCCAAGGAGTAGGTTATAATCCAAGGGTCCTTGGACGACCATCAAATTCATCTTGACGGCCTTCCCTTTCAAGGTAATAGGCACATTAGGTAGAATCCCTAATGGTCGACTGGTTCCTTTGTCAAAACCCGAGAGATGCCTTGTCTCGGGCAAAAGCGCCGGGCAACCCAGTGCTTTCCAAGCAATAGAGGACAGGATACTCACAGATGCCCCTTCATCAATGATAGTTCCAGCCATCACCATTTTGTATATTTGGACTATAATTCTAAATGGTATGCTGGATGGTAACCGGGGTCTGCCTAGTTGGTTCCAATCAAAGGACACAACTAGGTTGCTTGGTGGTGGGACCGAATATACGGCCGGATATGATCCTGACGACGCTCCTTCCTGCGATAAAGGAGTGGGCACATTGCCCTGATGTTCATCAGAATCGGTGTTGACGAAAAGAATATGGACGGTGTCATCCTTATTCTCTTCGGCGGGGGTGTCAACTGAAGATGAATCCTCAGTGACTGTGGTGTTTGAAGATGAAACTTCTGAAGGGAGAACCGGGTCAACTGCCGTTTCGACCTTTGGACTTTCGTCCGGTCCGGATTCAGTAGGTTCACTTTCAGTGACTGACACTTCAGCTGGCCCTCTGAGCAAGACAGCTGTATTTTCGACCAACGAAGGACCTGGCGCGAGTTTTTGATATCCAGGAGGAAGTAGTACCGGTGCCACCGGTTGATCTTCCAAAACTCTCTTTGCCTCGTCTAAAAAGGGACAACAGCGAAGGGTGTGATCGCCTTCACACAGTTCGCAAGGGAATCTCATCCCTCTTCGTCGTCTGCGACCTTCACTTTCGTTGGTCGACGGTAAGCATTCAACCTGGTTGTCAGAGGTTGACGCTTCCGAATCGTGCAAACGAGGGGACCAGTCCCTTAGTATCCGGGGAATACTGGGACAATCACTGTGGAAGTGGTCTCCTCTACATATGACACATGGCGATTTGGGCCCGGTCCGTGCTGTGTGTGGGTTTTCGTTAGATGCCTTTTGCTTGCCGCCAGGCGCCTTTGGCTCCTTTTGCTTCTTTTCTTTCTTCTTCTTTTCCTTCTTCTTTTCTATGGGAGCTCCGCTTTTGGCGGCTTGACCTTTCAAAGAAGAAGGATCGGAGGAAGGCTCATAAGAAGTGGAAGGCTGGAGGGTAGCTCTAGACTGGTCTAACTGTTGAATCGACTGTTCAGGAACCGTGGTGGTCTGAACTACAGCGGTCGAGAATAGCCAAACTGGCAGGCCAATTGTCAGTCCTGGAAGCGACAATGGGGCCATGTGGGGCGCACCAACTTCTCCCCAAGAGGAGAAAGGGCTAGGGGTCCCATGCTGTGGAATCCCTTGGTTGGTGTGTTCCATGTTCTCAACCTTAAGATCAACGTAGGAATAAGGGGTGATTATGTTCCGTTTAGAATGAATTTTATATGACGACGCTTTTTAAGACACAACTTGCTTTTTCACTTTTTAAGAGTCGAGAAAAAGCTAAAGATGACTCTAGTCTCCTTCGATGTATTAACGAGCCCGAAGTGACAAATGCTCGGATGGACTTTTTCAGTTATAGAGTTTGAAAAAGGCCAAAAGAAACTACTCTGGAGTTCTAAGCAAGGGTGTGCCAAACCTTTCGCGAAACCACAGAATACGTTTTACGGTACGAGTGGTCGATCTTCGTGAATGCTGTGTTAACTGCATCGCGATCAGTAGGGCGGCCGACACGGCTTCCTATGGATAAAGGCTTTGTTCCTATAGGGGTCCCCCAATATACGCGACGGTACGCGGGGGCACAAGTCCGTATTAGTGTTATCGTCCCTCAGGAGGAATCACCCACCTTCGTAGAGATCGACAGTCACTATGTTTAACGACGCCGGTTCACGTCTCTACCTAGACCTCTATTGTGTTTCGTTATGTTTCAAAGCGTTGTTAGATAAATTCAGTTCTTTTTAGGTTGATCTTGCTTAGCAGTTTGCCTTTACGGATCACCACGTGATGTATGATACAACTCCTAAATGCAGTCTAAGAATGATAAGCAAGCTTTTTCAATTCTTTCAACTTATGAAAACCTTAACTACTGAAGGAAAAGAAAGACATCATCTTTTCAAACAGATCATAGAGCACACACTGATGCACTTTTCCTAAATCGACATGCAAACTGTCAAAATGCACATGCACAATGCAAGTATTTCTTTTCTTCTTCCTTAATGTTGATGTATTACAAAAAGAAAGCTGTTGTATAATTTCGAATTCAATTTCAAGTGAAAGAAAACAAGTTTTTGTCCAATAATCAAAAGAACACCTTAAGATTCACTCGTTTCAACACAAGAAATACAGAAATTCGAACCATATAACGAAAGCAAATGTTCAAGCAGCTATGAACAGCAATAAACTAGCTCTTAGAATCACAACGACACTTTCTCACAGGTCTAGATCCAAGAGGTCACAGCAAGACTAGTTCACTTTCGCTACGGGAAACTATGAATGAAAGCAAGAAATACAATAAGAACAATCACGGTTTCTTCATACAACTGAGGCAGAATGAAGGCAAAGAGAAGTGGTTTCAGCTGGGTATACAGGTTGACAACAGGCTGCAAAAACAATACTGAAAACTGGGCAACAGACAGTGGGGAATCCCAGCTGCACAAGGCAAAACTGGATCAGCGCAGGTGCTGCACTGTCAATCTGAGATGCAGCGCAGGTAGCCCCTTCGGGACCTGCGTTGCAGTGCAGGTAGCCTTTGTTGCAGCTGCACTGATGAGACAACTCTCGTCTCTCTCAGATTCTGGCTCACAGTTTGCTAAAAAATGAACGGTTTTTGGCCAAATCAGTTGCTATCAGTCAAGTATACACTAGAGGATGATTAAAGGAAGATGAACACTATCACAAAGAGCTACAAAGAGTCCTTGTGGATCAGCTCTTCAAATCATAAACATGCCCAGCACTGGGCTAGAGTAGCTGCCCCTCTACTTTGCATTCGAAGGACTCGAATGCAGTTCGATTCGGTACTCTTTTGTTTAAGAAATGAATAGCAAGAAACACAAGCTACCAACAAGACACGCTCCCCAGCGGAGTCGCCAGTCTGTTGTGGGGGAAAGTATCCAACTCGGAATGACCCTAACCCACTCTAAGGGTGACAGTTCCTTAGCAACAGCTGAAAGCAAAGCTATCTAAAGTTTCTTCTTTATGACATGCAAGAGATAGAAGGAAGAGATCCACTTACCGATGTCTTGCGCAAATGGTCGATCCAATCTCCTTCGTTTGCCGCTTGCTCCTAGATCCAAGTCTTTTCACGGGCCCAGCTACACGAGATCCTGCGAATAAGACAAGAAAAGGAAACTACAAGAGGCATGCATTCATAATTGATTCAAGGATTAGCATAAATCAAAGACGCAAGTAAGACAATACACCATTGAAACACATGTGAATAGAAGAACCTCAAATGCTTTATTAATATATGGAAGTAAGGTTCAGGCGGTGATACAACCATGAGAGGTCCAATCCAGCATCACCTTCCCGACGGAGAGAAATCTCTTCTTCACCTCCCTCAAGAAATCACCCAATGCTCACAACTGTAAACCAACAGCAATTCTTTGCACTAAATTCCGCCCTCCATTTTGATCCCATGGGATGAGATCCTTATATAGAGTTTTGGAGTGAAGATAAGTCAGCTTGATGTGTGACTTGTTGTCCTCTTCAACTCCAGTTGTTCTTCAGTTCTTCACTCAGAGTTTCTGTCTTCCACTTGGAGTTTTAGAAGCTCTTAACTCATCATTAGGCGAATCTTATCATCAAGTGTCTTTTTAGAAGCTTCCTGGGCACTGGCACTTTGAGAAAAAGATTCCTCCACATGTCCAAGTACGCCCAACGCAGGTAGCCTTTGTTCTACTTGCTATGCAACGCAGGTAGCCTTTGTTGTACCTGCTATGCAGCGCAGATGCCTAGTGGAGCAGCTGCAATGATCCAAAACTGACCTGTTTTTGAGTATTTTTCAGTGGAGAACTGATTTGCAGTGCTGTGGTTTGCTGACCTTGTTCCTCTAAGGGTAAGAACAACTTGTTTAGGGACTTTGGATCCCTTAGATTATTGACATTTCATGCTCTATGTTGTAAGGCACAAAAATGTCTATAACAAAATGAGTTGGTGAATGGCCACAAGATGTCATCCATTAGCCTCATGAAGGTTGCAGGAGCATTCGTCAATCCGAAAGGCATAACCAACCATTCGGAGAGGCCCTCCTTGGCTTTGAAGGCAGTCTTCCACACATCAAAGGGTTCGATTGGTACCTGGTGATATCCTGACTTCAGATTGATCTTGCTGAAATAATTTTCCCCCATTAGTTGGTCCAAGAGGTCATCAATCTACGGGATCGGGTACCTATTACAGACAGTGATATTGTTCAGGGCCCGATAGTCAATACAAAGTCTCCAAGTCCCATCCTTCTTCTCTACCAAAACGATCGGGTTCCCACAAGGTGATGAACTCGGACGGATGTGACCTTTTTGCAATAGCTCCAATAAATTGGTCCATTGGGTAGCGGCGCACCTGGGGTCAGATCGATGGAGTGCTTGACCTGACAGTGCAGAGGAACCCCTGCGGGGGAGGTGAAGATGTCCTCATACTCCTTCACGACCTTATCCATCTGTAGTTGTCGTGCGGAGGGATCCTATCTGGAGGCCGTGGCCACCATCTTCTTCTTTCCTTGAGGGCATATCATCGAGAAAACAAATTTCCCAGTCTTTGAAATGAGCTTACTGTTTGGTCAATTTAGTGTGTCCTAAATTGCTATTTAAAATGTCAATCCGGGAGTCGTAAACTGCTGAAGTGAAGTGCACTGTATATGCAACATAACCAATTTCTTAGTTCTTTGTGGTTTTTGAGTTTTTGTTTTGTTTTTGGGTTTATCTTCTGTGGATTCCCTAGTGTGAGATGGCGAAATTGAAAGTCAAGTGTGGATGGTAATGGTGATTTCTACAATGATTCAAGTATGGATGGTAATGGCGATTTCTACAATGATTTTCCAAACTTTAAAGTTCTTAAAAAGAAGGTTTCAAATTGACTGTGATGAAATCAATTCTCAAAAGAAAATAAATGTACCAAAACAGTGAACTAGTGACAATGGCCCAGTATCCTTACTGCTGTATGAAAAAAAAATAAAAACTGAACTCAAAACAACTCAAAGACTCAAATAAAATCAAGCTAAACCACACTAATTCAACCCACATTCTGACCCTTCACCTTTTGACTCGCTCCGACTATAGGAAGTAATCATAAACAAGCTAAGTAATATGATACCTAAATTGCAGGAAATCAAATTGCATAAAAGGAAACTAAGATTTAACTACTCATTCATATTTCAATTCTTGAAAATGACATAAGTAATTTAATCACTAACTTGCAGGAAAGCAAACTAAATCCTACTACATCAAATAATATTCTGATTCCTCACTAATTGAGTCACTTGGCTATAGGAAGGAAATCATAAATAGATGAGTAATATGATATCTAAGTGGCAGAAAAGTAAATAAGCAAAGCAAAACTGAAAGAAATGAAAATGCTGGAATTAAAACTCAGTAAATGAATCATCAGAAAGGACAAGATGATCTCATGTCAGTAGTCATTAAAACTATGTAATTTGCCTGGGCTGCCTACAAGAACCTGAAATACAAAGACTGATCAGCTAGCAACCATGAGAAAGCATAAAACAAAAGATAAACAACAATTAGTTATAAACATCAGGAAATATATACATAAACAACTAATTATAAAAACAGTAACATGATGAAAGAAGGCGAGAAATTATACAGTAGATACAGGGCTTTGGTGTACAGGGGCCCTCTGCAACCTCAACCAATCAATACTCAATCACAAATGGAACTCAAGAATGTTGTCTTCTCATATATTAAAGTGCAGTAAAAACATAGAAATAGAGCATGGTACAGTGGCTCGTAAAACATAGTCAAGATTACATATGAAAAAGCTAACTATCTAGCGTATACTAACGCGTTATTTATAAGTGAAAACGCTATAACTGATTCCTAGATTCTACGCTGCCAAACAGACATGTAAATCTCCACAGCCTGAGATCTAGCAGTACGGTAATTATGACAGATAAATCCATGGAGTGGTGGCTGCTCGATTTAGTTCACGAATTGATCAACAGGCGTTGGCACACCTTCGGAAATTGAGGATCTTGCCACGCAAAACTTCACGTGGGCAAAATAGAGTCGTGCCACCGCAAAACCCTTGGTTTGACCCCTCCTTTGACCTTCTTTGACCATGGCTGTTTTTGGGTGATTCGACTGAACTGAGGGGACACGCTCCATGTACATGTCATTTGCAGCTTGCCCATGTGGCCAGATTCTTCATTGGACACCTGTAACATAGTATTTAATGAAATGGCTGCAGAAACTTGAGCTGGCTGCGGAAAGTGACAAGTTTCCATAGCTGATTGAACAAAAATCTAAATCAAACAGCAGTCATAAACATAGTTAGGAAACCATTTCATAAGCTATTTTTATACTAATATGCAATGATTTGACAGCTTGGTGGATCAAGTAAATGGAAAAGAAGGCTGAAAAGGTATATAGGGAAGATGCAGGTTTGGGACTCAACATACCCCCACTGTGAAGGTGTTGCATGTCCTCATGCAACCAAAATTGTAGTCATTCCCCTTTAATCCATATGTTCTGAAGCCTCTGCTATGACACCTAGCCCTTTTTTCTTCTTCTTTGGTGCTACCACCTTCCTGGGTTTCCTTATTATCTACTTTGCTCTGCTCCTTAAGTGCTTCATTTTCTTGCTTGATATGCCTATTTAGAACTTCTAATTCAAATACCTCTTGCTTTAAGGATTGAACTTGTGCATCTGGTGTCATGTGGGGCAGAGTGGTACTCGGACCTGCAGCTGATTTTTCTAAAGATTCAAGGTAGTCATATACCTCCTGTTGACTGGGATCTATTTCAGGTGTCTTTCTTGGACTGAGTTCAAAATCTTGTGGAGGGGGAGGACTGTTTTCTAGCTCTGGCCGAGAAGGGCTTTCATCAACATGTGGAGGACTAGTTTCAATACTTGGCTGAGGACGAGGTGGACTACGGCCAGAGGTTTCTCGGGTGTTTCCCCACCCAAGTCAATGAATTGGGGTCATTTTACTTGTGTTTTACTCCCCTTTCCTCTAAGCCTGGTGCTTCTCCTTAAGTATGGTGGACTAGTACTCCCTTCTTGTATGCTTTATTTCCCTTTTTCCTTTCTCTTTGCTATAGCAACCTGTTCTTGAAGTTGCACTAATCCCTCCGATAGTGTTTGATAATCTTCCTCTATAGATGGCTCAGGTGATTGGTAGACTTCTTGTATGTTTCTTTTGCCTTTCACTTTTCTCTGTTTCTTGTCCTTAGTTTTGTTCTCTTTTTCTTTTTGACCAACTTCTTGAGTTTTTGTAGTGGGAGAGTCTTGGACTATGGTATTCATTTCTTTTCTCCTACTCTTTCTTGGTGTCTTTGGTGTACTACTTTCACATGCCTCAGATGGCTCTTGAAATTAGTTTCTTATCAAGAATTGTTCCCAGGTATCTTTGTTTTCCTTCAGTTGGTCCTCAATGAGGATCTTTACAAGTACATGATGATATAGATGAGGTTCTATATTTCCTATGTTTTTTTGGACTGTAATAATCGTCTTTTTCAAACTCAACAGTAAGAAATAAGACAAATTAAGAGTTTGACTATCTAAGAAATTCATCAACAGTCTAGCATGGTACATGTACATTGAACCAAAGCGTCCTTCTCAAGTGATAAATTTTTGGATAACTAACAGCAGACTTGCCCATTCTTATTTCAATGCATGAACATGAATTCCTTTTGTAAACACAGTGGTGTCCATACCTGGGTTTCTTAGCATAATTCTCCATGCCTGTTCGTCCACACTTTTGCTCTTAAACCATCGCTCACCTTCCTAGGGTAAGCCTGTGGTAGCTGCTACTGTTGTTTCAGTCACCGTGAGCTTCAAGTCTCCAATCTCCACCATTTATCCATCGAAAGACCGTGTAAAAGCTTTGGTTACCTCTTTATTATAGCCTTTAAATTTTTGGATGAAGCGTAACCATTTGGCTTTCTTCAACAAATCTTTTGCCTGAGGGTAACCTTCTAAATATTTCGATCCTTCTGGTTCTGCCCTTAGTAACCTTCCCATTCCTTCCTCTATTTTGAATTTCAACTGAAAACTCAATTGCGTGTGAGGGTTTAGCAGAGGGAAGGTGGCTCTGTTGCAGGGTTTATAGCAAAATAAAGTGGCTGCAATCGGTAGATGGATAGCAGGTAACAGGTGTCTTCGGGATTACAGGCGGAACAGAGGATGAGCAGCCGCAATAAGTTCACAAGATGAAATGCGGATGTATGTGAAGAGGATGGTTTTAATAGAATGGTAAGTGAATGGAGTGAAGTTGAGATTTTGAATTAACGGCTACGTACGAAATGTTACACGTTTTAATGGATGGTTGCAGAAAATGTGGTGGAGAGGAGCCGTAGTGGAATAGGTCACATCTCATGATTACAGGTGGTGAATGAAAGTGCAGTGGACTATGAGTTTAAACCCGAAAATCAATCATGAGACCGTTAAGAAATGAATGCATGGTGTGCGGAATAATATCGTGGAATGGTAGTGGGTAATGGAGCTATCTTAATGATCATTACACATACTAGAGCTTTTATGGTTTGATAACTATGCATAATCATGACTTTAATTGCTATTTGATTAAAAAAATTTGCTCATACCTTTGGAAACCTTGTCATTTCTTGCTCATAGCTTTTAACCAACTGCTCTTCCTTGATGTCTTGGAGATGCTCCATGTCTTCATAGCATATGCTCAATTACACCTGCATTTCAATGATTATTGCACTAACATTTTGATTGTGAATTTGAAAAACAGAGCGGTGGCTGCGGAAACTGCTTTTGGCTGTGGAAATTGCTTCTGGCTGCGGAAACTGCTTCTGGCTGCGAAAACTGCTACCAGCTGTGGAAACGAACATAGCACCCTCTTAGCTGAACAAAGATAGTTAGATAATAACTAACTGAGTGAAAATAGTCCTGAAAGGGACTTTTATTGATGAAATGAAATGAAATGAGTGAAATGGAGTGAAATGAAGCAGAGTGAAGTGAAATGAAAATGAGATGGAGATGGAGTGGAATGGCAAATGAGGTGGAGTGAAGATGGAAAAAGAAGGAAAGAAGAGATTTTTTTTTTTTTGGAAAATATAGTGTCAGGTGTCTCTGATTTTCACTCTACATTTTCTGTATAAGACCGCCAATCTGTGATTGGTTTTCAGTCTTATACAATTATTTATTTATTTTTTTTTATTTTTATTTTTTTTACTGAAAGAAACAAAGGCTAGGCTGGTGGGGAAGAAGGACTCTTCTTCACCAGCCTTATTGCAGAATTCTCTTGAAACATTTTGACAAATTCCTCTTTTGAGAGTGGCTTATGATAAATTTTCAATCGATGGGCATTCACAATGAGAGGAATTTGAAATTCATCAATGGTCTTGATTCTTACCACTCCATTGCTAAAGACTTTGTCAATCTCATATGGCCCAAGCCAATGAGTTTGAAATTTACCTTTGAAGTCTTTAAACTTGGAATCAAACAGTAGTGCCCAATCTCCCTCTTGAAACTTTTTCTCTTTGATGTATCTGTCATGCCACTTTTCTCTTTGATGTTGAACTAGATCAGTTCTTAAAACTGCTTCTTGTCTGATCTCATCTAGCTCATTCAGCTGCTCCATTCTATGCTTTTGGGCTTCTGATAAATTCATCCCCAACTGAACTGCCATCTTGAAAGTCTTGACTTGAAATTCGATGTGGAGCAAAACTTCTTTCCCATAAACAAGTTCATAGGGAGAATGTCCTGTTGTGTTCCTCCATGTAGTTCTGTAGGCCCACAAGGCTTCAGGAAGTCTCTCTCACTAATCTCTTCTGTGTAGATGGACAGTTTTGGTGATGATGCTCTCAAGAACTTTATTTGTAGACTCCACTTGGCCATTTGCTTGCGAATGGTAAGGAGTAGATTTTCTGTGCTTTATTTTGTATTCTTCCATCAGCTTCTGCATCAAGTTATATGTAAATTGACTTCCCTGATCTGTCGAAATTTCTCTTGGGACACCAAAACGAGTAAAAATATCCTCATAAAGAAAATGAACAACTGAATTTTCAGTGGCAGAAGGCAATGCTTTGGCTTCTACCCATTTAGTGACATAATCAGTGCATACCAATATATACTTCTTCTGTTTAGATGGTGGATTAATGGGTCCAATGAAATCTAAAGCCCATTTTTGAAAGGGTTCGATGAGTACCTGTGGTTGTAATGGCATTTCATTTGAAAGAGTCGGTCTCTCAACTCTTTGACAGCTGTCACACCTTCTGACATATTGTTTTGTATCTTTGAAGAGGGAAGGCCAATAATATTCTAAAGAAAGGATTTTATAGGTCGTCCTTTTGTCAACAAAGTGTCCACCGCATGGTTCATCATGACATGCCTTGAGGATGTTAGGCATTTCATCTTCCCGAACACACCTTCTGATCACACAATCTAGCGCTGTTTTAAACAATCCATTAGAAATCCATGAATAATTCGAACTCTCCTGAATAATTCTTCTTTTTTCACTAGGAAATAAATGTGGAGGTAGCTTCCCTATAACCAAATAGTTAGCAATATCTGCATACCAAGGAGTCTTATTAGTTACTGCAAATAAATATTCATCTGGAAACTTATCCTCTACAGGAGAATCTTCGTTAGTATTTTGGATCCTAGACAAGAAATCAGCTACTGTATTTTGTTTCCCTGGTCTATCCAACACAGTAATATTGAATTCTTGTAAAAGTAAGAGCCATCTTGTAACTCTTCCATTAGTAACGGGTTTGTTCATTAGATATCTAATTGCAGAATTATCAGTATGGACAAAAGTTTCATAGCCTGTTATATAATGTCTAAACTTATTGATTGCATGAACAACAGCTAAGAACTCTTTTTCAGTCACAGTATAGTTTAACTCGGTGGGAGTCAAATTTTTACTGGTGTAGTAAATGGCATAAGGAACTAAATCCTTTTGACCCAACATAGCTCCTAGAGCTATATCTGAAGCATCTATAGAAATATGGAAAGGAAGTTTCCAATTTGGCCCTATCAAAATGGGTGCTTCAGATATTCTTGTTTTCAAAGTTTCAAATGCAGATTGACAATCAGGATCCCATTTTAATTCACAGTCTTTCGTAAGTAATTTGAAGAGTGGAGATGCTATTTTGGTGAATTTTTCGATAAATCTTCTATAGTATCCAGTAAATCCAAGAAAACTTCTAACATCTTTTTGAAAATTTGGAATAGGCAACTTGGAGATGACTTCAACTTTTGATCTATCAACTTTAATCCCATCCCCCGAAATATGATGTCCCAAAACAATACCTCCAGTAAACATCATAAATCATTTTTCATGATTCAATGAAAGGTTTTATTCTTTACATCTTATAAGGACTTTTTCCAAATTCTCTAATGCCTCTTCAAATGAATTACCATAGAGTGTAAAATCATCCATATAAACCTCTACACAATCATAGATTAGATCAGAAAAGATTCCTAGTATTGCCCTTTGAAATGTTGCGGATGCATTACATAATCCAAAAAGAAGTACTCGGTAAGCAAAAGTTCCCCATGGACATGTAAATGTGGTCTTATATTGATCTTCATGTGCTACCTGAATCTGATTATAGCCACTAAAACCATCCAAAAATGAAAAATACTTTTTTCCTGCTAAAGTATCTAATACCTGATCGATAAAGGGTAAAGGAAAGTGATCCTTCAAAGTTGCTTTGTTCAATTCCCTGTAATCAATGCATACCCTCCATTTACCATTCTTTTTAGGTACTATAACCAAAGGAGAAACCCATCGGCTATCTGAAATTGGATAAATGAAGTTTACATTGAGTAGTGTTTGGAGCTCTTCTTTCACTATCTCCCTAAGGTTTGAATTCATCCTTCTCTGAGGTTGTCTGATTGATCTACTGTTTTCCTCGATATAGATGTGATGAATGCAAGTCTTAGGTTCCATACCTTTCATATCGGTATACTCCCATGCAAATGCAGTAGAATGTTTTTGCAAGGTTTTGGTTAGCTCTGCCTGTTGTGATTTTTCCAAGTTTTTGTTGATATTCAATGTTTTACCTGGAAAGATCTCAATGGCAGAACTACCAAACTCTTCCATAGAGGAAAGAGACATTTGTCTAGATGATAAATACTCAATGTCATAATCTAACTGAAATTGTGTGTGGTCATATTCTGAAGATGTTTCAAAGTTTTCTACTGTGTTCAGAATTTGACTATCTTCACTGATTTCAGAAATGGTAAAGATAGGTTGTATAGTATCCTCATCATCAACCCACTCATTATCTCCTATTTCTGTAATTGCTTTTGCTGGAGGATACAGATTGAATTTCTTTGTTGAATTACCATCAGAAATATACATATCCCCAGACCTACAACTGATAAAAGCATCAGCTGTGGCTAGCCAAGGTCTTCCTAAGATGAGAGGGTGTCCTCCTAAATTACTCTTGGGAGTTAAAATCATAAAATCTACTGGATATTCCCAAGAGTCTAAGGAGACCGAAATGTCTTCTAATGCACCATCTGGTTTGATAATTGATCGATCTGCAAGTTGCAGTAAAGTAGGTGTAAAAAGAAGATTAGGAAGTTTCAGCTGTTCCATAGTTTGTCTACTCATAATGTTGATAGCATCCCCTAAATCAATCAAAGTATTTGGAATTTCTACCCCATTGATATGTGTTTGACAATTGGACTACCGGGATCTACATACTTCTGCATAGTAATTTTTCTCATCATGATATTTGCAATTTTTCCTACCAGGTGGATTCTTCTTGTATCTCTCGGTTTCCTTCCTGGTCTTTTAAGACTCAACTCCTTTATTGTTTTTGCTAGAATAGGAATCTCTCTAATGGCTTGTAACAAGGGAATCTTGATACAGACATTCTTTAATTCATCTATAAAATCATAGTCAGGCAACAAGATTTGTTTTTCCACCACTTTGTCAATTTATAATCTTTCAGGAAAAGGAGGTGTGGATGAAGATGCAGGTTGCTCAACTATAGGAGTTGTGGGGGTTAACTCTTTTTCTTTTTCTTTTTGAGTGCTTGGGTTTTGAAGAAATGCTTCAGAACCTTTATTGGCTTCAAGAGAATCTTCCTCAAAAATGCTTTGCTTTTGAGCATCTATAGAAGGCTTATCTAAAACTCTACCAGATTTGAGTTGTACATCATTGAAAGGAACAATCATATAGGTAGGAAATTGTTGTCCTTCTACCATGTAATCATTTTGAGGGTTTTTATTGTTGGGGTTCGGCAATGGCTGGGAAGGTAATTGATTTGTCTTCTGTTGGAATGGAAGCAAGAGTTGAGAATTTGGATTCTGTTGAGAAGGTTGTTGTTGTTGTGGAAATGGAAATGATAGTTGTGGATTTTGATTTGGAAGTTGTGGAGCTTGTTGATTTATAAAAGATGGAGGATATTGATAAAATTGAGCAAATATCCCATAAGGATTTTGCATACCTTGTACCCATGATTGAAAAGGATTTTGAGGTTGGGACCAAGGTTGTTGCCAAGGATTCCAATTTGGTGGGGGTTAAAAGTTCATAGAGTTGTTAAACCCTTGATTTTGTTGCCCCTGCCAAGGTCTCCTTGCAACAAAATAGAGAGACTCGATTGAATTTGGATCTTCTTGAAAGACAGCTTTGAGCCCAGGAATTCAAGGACAATCCTTGGTCTCATGGTTTTCTGAACAAATCACACATGTTTCTAAAACTTTTGCATCCAAGGGACATTCCCTTAGAGCATGTTTCTTTCTACATTTTGGGCAAAAGATGGCCAAAGCTTTAGCTTCTGCTTTCTACTTGTTTTGTATTTTAAGGGTGTCTAATTGTTCACTAAGACTCCCTAAGATATCAATTTTGAATTCATCAAGCATGTTGCCAATCTCAGCCCTACTTACTGATCCAGTTGCAGATTTGTTTTCTCTAATGAGAGAAGGATCTCTAGGCCCTTTTCTAGTTTTAGATTTTCCCCTTGAGAGATGGACACATAGCTCTGCTATATCATGAAGTGGAAGTTGAGATATATCTCCTTTTCCCATCATGTTCAAAATATCTATCCATTCATCTCTAATGGCTTTTAATAGAAGGGCTTTCACGGTTTCCTCATCTAAGTTATTCATTTTTGCTCTTTTCAGGTTGTATTGAAATCTTTCAAGTAAATCCTCTAAGTTTTCATCTTCTCTTTGTACCATTTTGAATACCTCATCCTTGTGATTGGTGGGCATATAATAGTCCAGGTATCTATCCAAAAATGTTTATTTCATATCATTCCAAGTCGTAATGGATTGAGTGACTAATCCCATGAACCATTTCAAAGCATCTCCTTTCAATGTTGAAGGAAACAATTTGAGTTTTTGAGAGTCTTCGAGATAATCATAAGTTCAACACACGACTTCAAACTCAAATAAAAATGTTTCAGGATCCTCATTTCTTAACCCATCAAAGTTTGGGAGGACAGATGGTGAGATGTTTTTCATTGTTGCTCGAGAATCCTCATCAACTATAGGAAATCCAAATGAGTTATCTCCATCCCTATTTCCCCCATTGTTACCTCTACCTCCTCCATTGTTTCCTCCTCCTCCTCCTCTACCTCTACCCCTACCAAATCCGTTTACTACTTCCTCTGTCATGATAGTTTCCTCAAAGAATTCAGAGTCCTCTGGTTCCTCTACTAATGGCAAACGAGGAGGAATTTCTCCCTCTTCTTCTTCAAGTGATTCTACTTCTTCAACTACAATGTGTCTCCCTGTAGAAGGAAAGAAAGGATCTTTTCCTAATTCAGATTCGATGGATGGTGTGGAAGAGTCTCCTAATTCAACTACTGCCTCTTGAATTCCAGGAATCCTAAGGCTAGGAGTGTGAGTTGGAGATGATGGAGGTGTCTCTTGTCTATTCCTTGAAGTAGGTGGAGTTGTAAAGATCGAACTGTTGGCCCTAGCTAAAAACCTTCCCCTAGAATCTCTTGCTCTATGCATGTCATTTCTTTTATTCTTCTTCAAGTCGGGCTAATAATTCTCTTTCTGATCTTCTAGGTCACTCTAGGTGCAAGAAGAGAGCATACTAAAGAAATTATTAAACCAATAACTCTCTCTTTTCTGATCCTCCAGTTCACACTAAGTGCAAGAGGAGAGCATACTTTGAGAAGTTATCAATTTTCCCTTCCTTGAAATTTTCTTGTTTTTTTTTTAAGAAATTGGTTGCCTAATTTCACTTCCCAGGCAATGGCGCCAAAATGTTTGTTCAATTTAGTGTGTCCTAAATTGCTATTTAAAATTTCATTCCGGGAGTCGTAAACTATTGAAGTGAAGTGCACTGTATATGCAAGATAACTGATTTCTTAGTTCTTTGTCATTTTTGAGTTTTTGGTTTGTTTTTGGGTTTATCTTTGTGGATTCCCTAGTGTGAGATGGCGAAATTGAAAGTCAAGTATGGATGGTAATGGTGATTTCTACAATGATTCAAGTATGGATGGTAATGGCGATTTCTACAATGATTTTCCAAACTTTAAAGTTCTTAAAAAGAAGGTTTCAAATTGACTGTGATGAAATCAATTCTCAAAAGAAAATAAATGTACCAAAATAGTGAACTAGTGAAAATGGTCCAGTATCCTTACTGCTGTATGAAAAGAAAATAAAAATTGAACTCAAAACAACTCAAAGACTAAAAGCAAAGCAAGCTAAATCACACTACCTCAACCCACATTCTGAACCTTCACCTTTCGACTCGCTCCAGCTATAGGAAGTAATCATAAAGAAGCTGAGTAATATGATATCTAAATTGCAGGAAATCAAATTGCATAAAAGGAAACTAAGATTTAACTACTCATTCATATTTCAATTCTTGAAAATGACATAAGTAATTTAATCACTAACTTGCAAGAAAGCAAACTAAATCATACTACATCAAATAATATTATGATTCCTCACTAATTGAGTCGCTTGGCTATAGGAAGGAAATCATAAACAGATGAGTAATATGATATCTAAGTGGCAGAAAAGTAAATAAGCAAAGCAAAACTGAAAGAAATGACAATGCTGGAATTAAAAATGAGTAAATGAATCAGCAGAAAGGACAAGATGATCTCATGTCAGTAGTCATTAAAACTATGTAATTTGCCCGGGCTACCTACAAGAACTTGAAATAAAAAGACTGATCAGCTAGCAACCATGAGAAAGCATAAAAGAAAAGATAAACAACAGTTAGTTATAAACATCAGGAAATATATACACAAGCAACTAATTATAAAAGCAGTAACATAATGAAAGAAGGCGAGAAATTATACAGTAGATACAGGGCTTTGGTGTACAGGGGCCCTCTGCAACCTCAGTCAATCAATACTCAGTCACAAATGGAACTCAAGAATGTTGTCTTCTCATATATTAAAGTGCAGTAAAAACATAGAAATAGAGCACGGTACAGCGGCTCGTAAAACACAATCAAGATTACATATGAAAAAGCTAACTATCCAGCGTATACTAACACGTTATTTATAAGTGAAAATGCTATAACTGATTCCTAGATTCTACGCTGCCAAACAGACACGTAAATCTCCACAGCCTGAGATCTAGTGGTATGGTAATTATGACAGATAAATCCATGGAGTGGTGGCTGCTCGATTCAGTTCACGGATTGATCCACAAGTGTTGGCACACCTCCGGAAATTGAGGATCTTGCCACGCAAAACTTCACATGGGCAAAACAAAGCCGTGCCACGACAAAACTCTTGGTTTGACCCCTCCTTTGACCGTCTTTGACCATGGCTGTTTTTGAGTGATTCGACTGAACTGAGGGGACACGCTCCATGTACATGTCATTTGCAGCTTGCCCATGTGGCCGGATTCTCCATTGAACACCTGTAACATAGTCTTTAACAAAATGGCTGCGGAAACTTGAGCTGGTTGCGAAAAGTGACAAGTTTCCGCATCTGATTGAACAAAAATCTAAATCAAACAGTAGTCATAAACATAGTTAGGAAACCATTTCATAAGCTCTTTTTAGACTAATATGCAATGATTTGACAGCTTGGTGGATCAAGTAAATGGAAAAGAAGGCTGAAAAGATATATAGGGAAGATGCAGGTTTGGGACTCAACACTTACTGAATCATTTTGAAGTAATCAAAGAGATGGCGGTAGGCAGTTCTACCTCTGGTATTGTGTACAACTTATTCCCCAATGTAACAATAATAGCACAGGACCTTGATTCATACACAACATGTTGCTTCCACAACTATGATTGTCCTAATAATACATCACAAACTTCAAGGGAGCAATGTCACACAATACCTCATCCATGAAGGGCTTGATGTTGTATAGAAGGCGACACTGTTGGCTCACGCGATGATCCCATCCTTGGTGAAGCCACCCGATGGTGTATGGTTGTGGATGTGCTGTGGTCGGTAAGCCTAACCGCTTCACGACCTCTGCCGAAATGAGGTTCTTTTGGCTTCCTCTATCGACAATGAACTGTAGCGAGGAGCCCTTTACCCACATCTGGGAGTGGAAGAGACGCTCCTCCTCTGGATCTCCGGGTTCATTTTTCTGGATCTTGGCGGTAGCAACAGTGGCATTGGGATCCGCATCAATGATCTGCTTCCCTTTGTCATTCCCCTTGTTGGGTTCCGACTCAGAGTCGGAACATGCATCTCATTCTAGAACCTTTAGCTCAGCCACCAGTGACTGCTTGGCTCGACACTCACTGGTGTTGTGAGTGGAGCTCTTATGGAACTCACACCATTTTCTTGTGTCCTTTTTCGTCTTCGCGACGCTGTTCTTCGCCTGCAGCTTTGGCAGGTTGTCTTGGGCTGCCCTGCCTTGGCTTTGTCCTTTGCTTTGTGTTTTAGGGGCACCTTTCCCTTGCTTCAGATTCGCAGATCCAAAGTCTCGCTTCTTTTGTTTAACTTCTACTCGACCTTGACGACATATCGGTACGATGTGCCGAGCGAGGAGATGTTCAAGAATTGTATTTCTTCATGGATGTATTTGTGCATGCAGCCATGGTATTTGAGTATCAAATGCTGCTCCATCTCCTTGATACCCAACTTGGTGCGAAGGGTATGGAAAAGATTGGTGAACTCCGGCACGTCTTGGTCCCTTCCCTGCCGCAGCGTGGTCCATTTTATGTATTCATCCTCATAGCTTCCGACAGGGTAGTACTACTCCTTGATGGCATCCCGGAACGAATTCCAGGTGGGTGCGGCTGAAAATAGTGAGCCGGTATTTTCATCCTTCTGCTCGCAGTAGGTTTCCCACTAGTCCTTGACGTGGGGGCTACTTTGAGAAGAGCGAAAACAATATTTTCTCGACTCGAAAATTCATGAACAGAAAAATAACCCTCCAGCAGATTTAACCATTTATCTACGGCATCTGCGTCTATCTGACCCTCAAATATGGGGATTTCAAAATTAACTTGTACCTTAAAGAGCGTGGCGTTTCTAGAGTAGCTGCTGGAAGCCGATGCATCGCCTCTGGGTAGTTGCTGAAGGATTTGGGCAAAACTGTCCATCATCGCATTCCGTTGTCACTCGAGGGCTTCCTAGAGCAAGATTTTGATAGGATCTCCTGCCCCCTCGTCTTTCTTCTCATCCGCCATAGGAGGCTGTCGGGATTTGCGAGGCTGGTCTCGCAAATGTTCGACCAGTTCAAGCCCTAAATCCTTATATCCCGACCTCGTTGGCGACATGCAAAGAAAAACAGAGAAAAAGCAGACCGCTCTGATACCACTGATTCAAACTTAAACAGGAACACAACAAATTACAGAGATAACCATAAACACAGATATGCAGCGGAAATAATACTTCACTTCATTAATGTAAAATACTGAAATATGCTTACAAACAATAATGGAAATAAACCAGTTAGGGCGATGGTAGCTTATCTCTGAGAAGAGATGTGGTGGCTACATGCCTTTGAACTGTCTTACAATGAGGCTCTAAGGCCTATTTATTGTTGAGAAACAATGGAAAACCCTTAACATTCCAAAACCTAACCCTAGAAGATGAAACGCCAAACTATGGGCCCCGTTTGGATAAATTGGTACACCAGCTTCCCAGAGTCGTAACTTTGGCATACGATCTCCATTTGACACGTACAATAACTCGTTTGAAAGATTTATCCGAGCACTACCACTTTAGGAGGCAACATGGGTCCATTGCCCCAAATTTCCCAAAAAATGTCGTTTAGGGCCTCAAAATGGCTTCGGAAGTTCAGGACCCGAAAAATTGCTAAAAATAGTAAGTTGTGCTACAATTAAGGAAACTAAAAATGCTGAGAGAAACGATGGTGGGTGTCCAGGTGGACTTGGCAGGTGGCCACAGGATCCACCTGGATCACAATCCAAAAAAGCATGTATGCTTCTTAAAATTGACCTCTCTAAAGCTTTTGATAGTTTAAGCTGGAATTATATTCAAAAGATGTTGATTGCCTTTGGTTTCTCCCCACCCTGGGTTAGATGGGTTATGAGTCTCATAACTTCCACCTTCTTCTCCATTCTGGTCAATGGAATCCCTTCCACCCCTTTTCACCCTTCCAGAGGAATCCGACAAGGCTATCCCCTATACCCTTTTTTGTTCATCATAATGGTGGAAAGGCTTGGAAGAAACATCAAAGAAGCTCTTCACTCCCAGAAATTAAGAGGCCTCTCCTTTCCCAACTCCCCTGCTTTTACCCACCAACAATTCGTGGATGATAACATGTTGTTTGGCCATCCTTCAGTCCAGGAAGCTCTAAAATTAAAATCCCTTTTGACTGAGATCTCGAATGCCTCTGGAGCTAGCATAAATAAGGCTAAATCCCAATTTTTTTTCTTTCATACCCCTACTATCACTCAATCTTCAATAGCTCGTATCCTTGGATTCTCGATAACCGCTCTCCCTTCCAAATATCTGGGAGTTCCCATGACTGATACAACTTTAAAGCACTCATCATGGCAACTACTCTTGGAAAAATTAGAAGCTCGTCTCTCCTCCTGGACTTACAAAGCCCTCAATATGGACAGCTGTCTAGTCTTAATCAAAGCTGTCCTGCAATCCATGCCTCTATATCTTTTTTTAGTTCTAGCAGCGCCCAAATGGGTACTCAGGGAAATGAAACATCTTCAAAGAACCTTTATGTGGGGAAATTCGGGACAAAATCGAAAATGGGCGCTAGTGAAATTGGACACAGTTTGCCTTCGAAAAACCGTGGGAGGTACAGGGATTCATGATCCTCAACATAGTAATGTTGTCATGGGAGCACGCACCTGGTGGAAATGGATCTTGGTGCCGCATACTCCCTGGGCTATCCTCTGGACAGCAAAATATGCCAACAACAGACTAGTAGATGATCTAATCCGACTCATAGAAGTTGGCCCATGATCCTTAATGTGGAACGCAGCTAAACAACACAAGGATTTAATCCAACAACATAGCTTCTAGGAAGTTAGGGATGGTAACAATGCAAGGTTCTGGGAAGACTCATGGTAGCCAAGACCCAAGCTGAGGGACCTGATCAAACCTCACCAAATACCAAATTGGGAAGAGCAATTGATGGTTAAGGTCAACCAACACTGGAGGCCCACTCTCACGCAGGGATACAGACAATGGATAAGCTCAGATAACATCATTAGGCAAGGCACACAATCCGTTTAGAAAAATCTGAAGGAAGAACTTTCTAATAGGAAAATCCGCTATTCCGATAAGAAGGATATATACTTAGATGGGGTTACGAGGCAAGAGGAACCTTCACTAGACATGAGGCTTACAACATAATTTTAAGGAATCACATAGTCAAGGATCCTCTTTGGAACAAATTTTGGGCCCCCAACATTTGACCAAAAGTATCCACTTTCCTCTGGTTACTCTGTCAAAATAAAATCCTCACTTGGGGCAATCTACAAAAAAGAAGCTTTCACAGGCCTTCCATGTGTCCCAAGTGCAAACATGAGGAAGAAACCACTATGCACCTCATGAGCTCATGCCCATTGGCAAACAGACCCTGGGGAAAAGTAATCTTTAGATGCCAAAAAGACGGACGAATTAAAGAGGATATCACCAACATTGTACGCAATTGGGCAATCAATCTATATAAGAGCAAACTGTTAAACTCTTTATGGAAACTTATCCCAGGCCTTCTCATGTGGACAATATGGAAAGAAACAAATCATCGCATCTTCAAGGACCAATCCTCATGTTTAGAAATCCTATGGAACAACGTCTGCCAAAACCTTCAGGAGACCCTAATGCTTCAAACCTAGTACGAAGAAGACTTTCCTTCCACTCCACAGGAATAGAAAATATGGGCAAACTAGAATCTTCAGTTGAATCAGGCGCAGGTAAACCATGATAAACCCTCATCACAGATCAAGATACCAGACAAATGGATTCCTCCGCCCCAACATATGATACAACTTAAATTTGATGGAGCTTCTAAAGGCAATCCGGGCAAAGCAGGATATGGAGGAGTATTCAGAGATCATAAAGGAATACCTCTTCTAACCTTCATAGGCTCAATTGGCTGGGATACGAATAACTCGGCTGAATTAGAAGGGTTAACACAAGGGCTTCTCCCAGCTAAACATCATGGTTTCTTCCCACTTTTAATTGAAGGTGATTCTCAGATTCTCATTAACATGGTTAATCAGATTCTGCAGGGGACACCGTCAAACAAAGTGGTCAACAACTGGAGAATGGCGGAAAGACTAGAACTCATTGAACAATGGCTCTCCACCCATAGAGCAGTCACCTTCAAACACATCCGTAGGTATGGCAACAAAGTGGCTGATGTTTTAGCTAACATACGAGTGGATAGAGGACTGACTCTACATGCAGGCTCACATACCACTATTCCCACTAAACTCCAATTAAAGGATTACAATGATTTGGTGCATATTGAAATGGTACAGGGTGAAGAAGCACACCCAGATGCAAGTGATAACCATGCCATTAATGGTGATTAGATGGACGGGTGGTGAGAGGATTGGCCACATGGCCGCCTGTATCCCCTCCCATGCCAGCCTGAAAGAAATTCATGGCGCCCTACAGATGACATTAAATGGGTACACTGGTTGAGATTTCTCCATCATTCGCATAGCAATGGCCTCCATAAACCATAATGTTGCTCCTCCTCCCCTGCTCCACAGCATTTGCCCTCCTCAGGCAGCGGAGCCTTGTTCTTGCATAGTCACCGGAAGCTGCTACTGGTTGATCAGCTGTGTAGATCTTCGTAATGGGTATCACTTCTCCCACATTAGGCTTTGCAATTTGACACCAGCTCAGACTTCCTTCGCTAATCCTCTGCTCAACCATTCAACCAATTTCCCCAATGATAGCTTTGCTTCAAATACTGCCATGCCTCGCATACGCCACCAAATGCATAGTAGGAGAGGGGGATGTCGTGATGGTGGTATCCATCCTCTTATGATGCCCAACCCAGATTTAGCCTCCCCCTCCCCTTCCCTTAACATCCCAAATTCTTATGGCTCCTTCTCTGGCTGGTATCCTGATACCCGCAGTGGCCGAGAACGAGCTCAACTCCAAGGTGCTAGCTGGAGGGACGCACAACGAATTTTACCTTTCCCCCTCAGCCCGCTCCCCACACGACATGATTTTGCTTCCGCAACACGCTGAATAAGCCTCTATCACTGCCACGGTCACCATCACTTTCTCTGAGGAAAACAACGCATAGGGAGCTCTGCCAGAGAACAATGGTGAGAAGCAGAAGGATGCTCAAAGGACCAAGAGTGCCCGCGACCTAGGCAAGCAGCCGCTAGACGAGGATATCACCACCCTGCATGGAAAGGAGTTGGGTGGCAGTCAGCAAGCTACTGAAGGTGGAGTTGGAGACACAGACTCCAGGAGGCAGAGTGCGAGACACGTCCAGCGCACATGTAGTTGTAGGCAGCTCCGCTGGCATTTAACCCGCTCGTGGACTTCAGACCGGCACGTCAGCAAAGGAGGAGGAGTGGTACCAGTACGTGTGTCTCATCGAGGAGGAGCCCGCCCCATACGACCTCTAAAATTGACAATTAGTAGCCAGGTGTCACCCTTCTGACAGCTGGGTGTTTCTTCTGCTCACTCGTCATTTTCTGTTATGTTTTTTGTTCTATCAAAACTTTCCTGGTTATTTTTTCCATGTTTGATATTTTTTTGTTAAAACTGATAGCCACTGTGTAGTTTTTTTCTGCCTTCGCGGACTGGTTTCCCCATCGATGGGGCAGTCGAGATATTTTTTGATAAACGATGTTCAGCACTGCTGAGGCCCAAGCCTTGTTGTAATCATATTTTGTTTCATATTAATAGAATAGTTTTACTTCGAAAAAAAAAAAATACATTGTTTAACTAACAAAAGAATTATGTTTAACTAAAAACAATAGGTTTATATTTTATTTTTATCTCATGTATATGTCTAATAAAAATATGTATTTTACATTTTGTTTTTAAATCAAAAAATCTACATATTTTTAATTTTTATAAGTGTTTAAGAAAAATGAAATTGTAATGGATTTAAGTTTCCTATAAATAATAATATTTCAATCTTTATAATTTCATTTGCCATGTTTTTTATAATTTTAAATAAAATATTAAATTAAAGATAAATAAAATCAACATTAATATTGGAGTGAAAGATTATTTTCACTTTCTATAATATTAATTAATTATTTATATATATATATATAGATATAAGGTTAAATAACAATTTTAAGGATTTAAATTTATCTTAAAATTTAAGAGCCCTAGCAAATTATAATAATCTGTAAAATGCTTAGTTATATTTTTCATAAAAGTTTTAAATTTGAATTAAATACATTTTATGTTATAATCATAAGAGTCATTGGCTCACTCCTTCCATGTTTTGACTCCAATTTAATCATACTTAAACAAATCAATGAATTTAACTCTTAGTCAAATCTGCTAATTAATACACTAATTAAACTAGCGGCTAAAAGCAGCCTTGTTTATATAAAAAATCAAATATTTATAAAATAAATAAAACGCCATATTTTTTTACACAATTATTTGTTTAATTTTTTTTATATTACTACGTATATTATTAAAATTTCCATCATAGCGGCATTGAAATTTTCCATATTTATAATACCAAAGGCGAAAAGTTAATGTAATAGGACAAGGCACTTCACGAGAGTAGATAATTTACGTGAGTGCGTTGAATGTGTTATATACATATAATTTTCCAATAAAATTAAATAATCAGATTATCAATATTTTATTGATTATATATATATATATATATATATTTTTTTTATTTTTTTATTTTTTTATTTTATTAAAAGTTAATAATATAATAAAAAATAAAAAGTTTTTTGGTAAGGTTATAGGATGATTATGTTCAAGAATAACATATGAACAGGGTAAAGTAAGAAATTAAACTGGTAACTCAACGTCTAAGACTGTTTTAACAAGATGCTCAATCATCATTTATTAAAGAACTTGTGGACATATTATATTATAATATTATTGAATAATGAACTACCATTTTTCAATATTAATTTTTAAGATTCTTTATTCTTTATCCAATTTAATATGGTTAACATACTAAACAAGTTTTTAAAATGTTTTCTTAAGTTAATTTTAATGTTATTCAATTATCATTTTAATTAGTTAATAATATGTTTTCTAAATACACTTTGTTCAATTTGTTCCTTTTATAAAATTGAAGGTAGTGTTTGCTACCAAACACGGTAGCAACTAATGGTAATAAATAAATTTTGAACATATTTTATTTACCGATTATATATAATCTTAAATAGAATATTGTTGTTGATGAAGTCTTGGATAAATGGTGCTGGAGTGTTTTGTTAAGGAACTTGATGTGAAGTCACTCGTTCAATTCTTTGCCTTGTTTGGGGAGATATATTGGACATGATGAAGATGTAGTCAAATTGTTGATAGTTTTACTTATCTTAAAAGAACCAAACTAGTCAACTCCTCAAACCTTGTTATCACAACAAATGTTAAAAGAACCAGACTAGTCAAGTGGGAAGATATACTGGACATGATGAAGATGTAGTCAAATTGTTGATAGTTTTATTTATGTTAAAATAACCAAACTAGTCAACTCCTCAAACCTTATCATTACAACAATATAATGAGACAAATTGTTTGGAATCTTCTAGAGAATAAGTTATGAAAAACAATGAATAAATTAACAAAATATGAGAGGTATATAAAGATAAATATTGTATAGAAAAACAAGATGATTATACTAAAATAATAACGAAATCTTAAAAGAGGTCTTTGGAAAGACCATTGACCAGTTCTAAGACTCAAACTACTGGGATGTACACACTCATATGCAAGAGTCAAGGAAACCCAATGAAAGTAGCAATGCGTCGATCCTTCAAGCAATTTATGTGAATAGGAAGCTTGCTTTCTACATAAAGAGTGTAAATCAGACCTTTTGAACAAGTAAATGATTAGAGAGTTGTTTGCATTGATAAAATAAAAATCACACCTTCTGAACAACAAGTAAATGATTAGAAAGAATGGAAGACACCTTCAAAATCCTTGAATAAATGAGGGAAAGTCCTTTAGAGATAGAATTGTTGTCACCATTACTATCAACTATCTAATTTTTAGAAAATAAAAGAAAAAAAAGTAAATAATAACATTGTTATACCATACCTCTCTTCACCACTTTCTCCCCTTTGGTTCATACATCTCTCCACTTTTTAAAGAGGCCTCAAGTGGTTTTCACAATGTTCAATCTTAAATGATCAAATTAATTGTATTCCTAATAAATATGATTAGGGTCAAGAGGAGAGACTTCTAAAGGCTCATTTAGAAATTTTTAAAATAGGAGTTAGAGACTAATAGGTGAGACCCTCATTTCCATTTGATTCGGCCTATTTTTCTATTTTAAAAACATAAATAAGTTGGAAATCATTAACTTTTTTTTATCTCATAAATTCTAATAATCATAGAACATAACATGTTCGTTCCACAATGACAAGTCCATATGCATTCAACCAATACAATTAATCATATCATCACATAAACATATCATGGTATAAGCCCATAAATAGGAACCTTGTATCTCCAATTCACCTTGTAACTCCATATGATTCATATATAAAGTGTTGCCACAATATATATATGTGTGTGTGTGTGTGTACCATGTTGTTTCTCCTTCATCAACGTATCATAAAAAACATAAACATAACATCTAGTAAAAGGTAACATCATGTCATAAACCTATGAATAAAATGACTTGGCCCAAAGTAGTGTCCTGTAAAAACCATAATTAATTCTCTGCGTGCAAGAAGGAGATGATTATGTTTTTTACTCCTCTTCTTGTAGGTGTCATGGCATGGAATGTGATTATCCATGAGAGGAACTAGAAGAAGTAGGTTGAGTATTTTGTTCATGCTCACTAGCAATAGGTAAGGAGATGACAAGGAGCTTTCATGGTTGACCAGCAAAGTTACACAATGTTCTATGTTGCTTGGAGGCTTGATGTCTAGAGGAGGCATGTCAAGGAGGAGCATATGGTTGAGGTGCTTCAAGAGGAGTGCATACTACATGTGAACAAACAAATTGTAGATGGAACATATGAGCTTCAGGGGGGTGATTAAGAGGAAAAATATCTATCCAACCTTGCCTTGAACGCAAATTTTATGTAGGAATAACTTGTCCCCAACCATCATTATTTGGGTTGACCAAGGGGCAGATGTATGTGGAGGGAAGGGCAAGCTTGCAGGAGGAGGTTGTTAAAACAAGGGATGTTGTGATTAAATATGCGTCTCACACTGGTTTTGAGATAACCCTAATAAACTCATCATCTCTAAGCATGGAAACTCTCTTAGCATCTAAGAATTAGCATTAAAATGGACATAAATTCTTGGTCCCATTTGTCCTCTTACCCCGAAGGGTTGATTCCTATTGTTTACTCCCCTATTTCTATTAAAGAAACTCATTCTACAAATGTATTCAAAAAATTACTTTAAGATATAAACAACCAGAACCATTCATTAAATAAATAAAAATAAAGCACTGTGAGGTTTAAAATACCAGACTAATAATGAAAATCAAATAGGTAAAGGGAGAATGAAAATCAAATAGGGAAAGGGAAAATGCATCGACATAATCATCAACACTCCTGCAATTTCATATATGACTAATATAATTTGTGAATGCAAACAAAGCATTTTTTTTGCGTAGGCATTTATACAGACCAAGTAGATTTAGAAAATTCACATGGCCCAGGGAACTTAGTACATAACAAGGTTTAATATACACGTTGGAGATATATAAAAATAAAAAATCAAAGGAAGGAAATAGAAGGGGAATAATACATAATGCCTTGATAAAAGACTAATGCAATGAATATATGAAACTTATGACCATGAAAATGAAACACAAAACGCTCTATACGACCATGTTAGAATGAGAGGGTTTCGACCCACTGAAGATTGTCTCGAAATGACGCATGATGGAGGATGTAATGTTTTCATGGAATGGTGAATGGATACCCCATGCACGATAAACCATAGTTTTTTTCCCAATGCATTATATCCTCAAAGCTTACTATGGCCACACAACCGAAAGCAATAATCAACATTAGGGTTATTCTAATTACGAATAACAATAGCGAACCATACCCTAATTTCCATTAACAAAAATGCCAATAATCACTTCACATCACTACCTGTAATAACCCTTTTATAATAAATAGAATTCAAATACATGAAAATATTAAAATTGTGAGTCTCTTATATGGACAATTTTTTATGCTCGAGATTTCTTACCCAAGGCATTATATCCTCGAAGGCTACAAACCTTCAGTGCGCAGGGTAGCTGACCGTGGTTAGGTCAAAATACCTGGGCCTCTTAACTAAGAAGAAAATAGTTAAGGTCCTCTTTTTTAACAACGAAGATGCAACATTTCAAACAAACGAGAAACAAATATTCGGTTGGCGACAACAGAAACCATATTAGGAAAAATGAGTCACAGGACAAACCTAGCAGACTCCATAATTGCCAAAGAAAAGGTTCAGTGCAAGCATACCTTGTGAGCAGTGACGCTACAACCAGAAATCAAATCGACAAATACCACCTCCAAGCCACATTAATAAACTCCAAAAAAGCTAAACACTCACTGACCACCAAAATTCATTTGCATAGAAACAAGAATTACAAAATGACACAAATGGAAACATTGAATGGTTTTCCAAATTGACAAGAATTAGAATGCACAATTCAAGGTGGTGGAGTAAATCCAGGTGTAAGAAACATGTAAACTCATTAACTCAGAAATGTTCCCAATACCTCATTCATATGTGCAAACTATGTGTGTATGGCTAAAATAAGATAATTACTCTTCTATGAGGAGTTCGCTAAACATAGAGAGTTAGTTAACTAAGTGATTGAGTGGTTGAGTGTTTAATCAAGTCGAGTTAAGTGATAGACAACTTTGAGTGAGTGATTGCACGTATTTACATGTCAAAATATTTTAAAAAATTAGCCAGTAAAAAAGGTTTAAATACCTTTCACCGGGTTCATTGTATTCATCATGTTTTTGTGATAATAGAAGAGCAACCATTAGTGTTTTTTGTGAATTCAAGTTTTGTCTTTTCTGTCATTCCAACAAATTGATACTGGAGCTAGAGTAACTAGAAGAGCTAAAAAATCTACGCACGCAACTTGTAGAGCGGCATCACGTGAGTGATAATTCACGACTAGATTCAAAAGCTTTAAACCACAGCGAGAGTCGAAAGTTTTCTTCGTTGTAACCCAGCCATACTTCAGTTGAATTTCTGGTCGAAGAAAAAGCCGAGAGCAGTCTGCACGGTGATTTGCAGATCCACTTTGATCCATTAAATCAAAGAGTTTTGTAGCGTGAACGGTTAAGGAAGCAGATTAAAGGTTTAAAATTTTTCTGAAGGACAAGTCAACAAGAAATCGCAATTTTAAAGTTGAAAGGCGTAGTCACGTAGGATTTAAAAGTTACTTGATCTTTTAAAGCGAAGTGGGTACGATTTTCTTAAGTGGTTTTATCATACGATTTTTTTGAAAGAGTGATTACAAAGGGTTTTTTTTATATAAAAGATTTTTTTATATTAAAAAATAATAAAGAGTTTTATTTTATAAAGGAAATTTTTGAAGCTAAGAGATTTTTTTTGGAAAAGGGGCTTTGCAAAGTTTATTAAAGGATATAATTTTTTTCTTGGATTTTTAAAAAGAAATTTTTGGAGAAATATGGCTTTCTCAAATTTCGAGCCCCAGTTCCCACTGTTTACAGGGAAAGATTATGATGTGTGGGCCATTAAGATGGTGAACACATTGCAGGAACATGATGTTTGGGATTATGTTAAATTTGGGTTTTCAGAACCTAAGAACGAAGAAGAAGAACAAGCTCTCAATAATACAAAGAGGGAACAATGGAAGAAAGACAAAAATAAGAATGCACATGCGTTGCAACTTATTCAATAGAGAGTGGACTGAGCAGTGTGCTAGAAGATTAAGATCATGTCTTCAGCAAAAGTAGCAATGGATGCATTGGTGACAAACTATAAAGGTATGGCCAAAGTCAATATTGTTAAGTTGCAGAATACTAGGAGAGATTTTGAAAGTCTGCAGATGAAGGAGATAAAGCACATCGATTCTTTTATGAATTGTGTCATAAATGTCGTAAATCAATTAAATATTTTTGGTGAAGATATAAAGATCAAAGAGTGGTTGAGAAGGTCCTTTAATCTTTGTTTACCAAATTTGATGTTGTGGCAGTAGCCATAGAGGAAGCCAAGGATTTGGCATCATTGATAGTCGATGAGCTGATGGGATCAATTCTATCACATGAGGCAAGGATAGATAGAATTAAGTATTCCACTTTAGAGAATGCTTTCAAAAGTCATGTTTCTATTTCATGAGACAGAGGTTGAGACAGATGTAGATCGAGAGGCAGAGGACGAAGTGGAAGATATAGTGGTAAGAAACATGGCTGAGAAGAGCATGAACATGCAAGTGGAAGCAACTACAGAAGCTTCAACAATAATCAAAGAGTTGACAAATCAAAGGTCAGATGATATTGTTGCAATAAATTTGGTCATTATGCTCGTGATTGAAGGAAGAAGATAGCTGATGAAGGGAACTAGAGAGCTAATGTCACTAAAGAGAATACTAACTCCATGTTCCTAGTTTGCCATGCCATGCATGAACCTTCTGATAGTATGTGGTTGTTAGATAGTGGTTGCAGTAACCACATGACAGGAAGTCAGGATTTGGTTGCAAATTTCGATAAACTTGTGAAAATAGAGGTAAGGTTGGGGATTGACAAGACTGTGGAAGTAGATGGCAAAGGAGTGGTCAACATTCTGACCAAGCAGGGGGAGCCGAAGATAATATCATAAGTATATTAGGTTCCTACTCTCAAACATAATTTGCTAAGTGTTGGTCAATTGACACAGAAAGGATGCAGAGTTATCTTTCAAGGTCAAGAAGTTGTTATTTATGATGAACCGCCAAGCAAGCAGCTGATAACAAAGGTGCAAATGACGACGAACAAACTCTTTCCTCTAATTTTAAATTACAATGGTCAGGGGAGTTCTTTTACAGTTGCATGTTCTAATGATTATTGGTTATGGCACTTTCGATTTGGACACTTGCTCTTTTATGGTTTAAGATTGTTGCAACAGAAACAGATGGTCAGAGGATTACCTCCCATCAAAGAGCCTGCTAGTACTTGTTAGTGTTGCATCTTGGGAAAGAAACATTGTCAAAGCTTTCCAAAGCGAGTTGCATATATAGCAAAGAAACCTCTTCAACTAGTGCATAGAGACATGTGTGGACCTATAAGGACACAGTCGATTGGTGGAAGTTGCAACTTCCTCACTTTCATTGATGACTACAACAAAAAGACTTGGGTTTACTTCTTGAAGCAGAAGTTTGAAACTTTTGCAAAGTTCAAGAAATTTAAAGCCTTAGTAGAGAATCGAAGTGATCGACAGATCAAGGTATTGAGGTCAGATCGTGGTAGAGAATATGACTCGAAGGCATTCCATGATTACTGCAAACAACATGGAATCATAAGACAGTTTACAACAAGGTACACACTGCAACAAAATGGTGTAGCAGAGAGAAAGAACATGACAATTATGAACATGGTAAGAAGCATGTTTGAAAGGCAGAAACTTGTCTAATGAGTATTGGGTATAAGCAGTTGGATGTGCTATTTATGGGATCAACAGATCTCCTACAAAGAGTGTGATGAACAAAGTACCAGAACAAGCATGGTCAGGTATGTATTGCAGCATATCTCATCTGAGAGTATTTGGATGTGTAGCTTATGCACATGTGCCTAAGGAACGAAGAGACAAATTGGATGTTAAAAGTAAAAAATACATATTCATTGGTTATAGTGATCAATCAACATCTTACAAATTGTATAATCCTGTCACAAAGAATACCATAATTAGTAGAGATGTTGTGTTCAAAGAACAAGAGTCATGGAATGGAACTGTAGACAAAAATGTTGATGCACAAGTGCCACTGATGGAAGAAGATGATGTAGCAGAAGAGGAGCAACAAGAATCATAAGTGAAGACACCAAACAAAGACACACCAACAAGGACTCCAAGATTTTCAGAGCAGCATGGATCTTCAAGAAGATCAACAAATCAAGATTATCCCAGCAATCAATCAGGTGATGAATCAAGCAATGGTAAGAGAAAAATGAGAAGGTTGAAGGATATTTATGATGATTTGGATATTAATTCAAATTTTGCATTGTTGTCATTCCAACCTTCTTCGTTTGAAGAAGGAATTAAAGATGAAAATTGGGTGCCAGCCATGGATGAAGAAATTGAAGCTATTGAAAAGAATGACACATGGGATTTGGTTGATTTACAAAAGGACAAAAATCTCATTGGTGTGAAGTGAGTCTACAAGACAAATTTGAATGAAAAAGGTGAAATTGACAAATTTAAAGCAATACTTGTAGCAAAAGGATTCTCGCAGCAACCGAGAATATACTTTGGAGAAATGTTTGCTTTCGTAGCCAGATTGGATACTGTAAGAGCAATTCTAGCCACAATAGCTCAGAACAAGTGGAAAGTATATCAGATGCATGTGAAATCAGCATTCTTGGATGTAATTCTAGAAGAAGAAATTTATGTGCAGCAACCTATAGGATATGAAGTTGAGAGTAATAAAGAGAAAGTTTACAAGTTGAAGAAAGTGCTCTATGGACTGAAGCAAGTGCCTAGAGCTTCGTATAGCAGAATCGACAACTACATGATTAAGAATGGATTTTTTAGAAGCAACATTAAGCCTACCTTATATACAAAGGTAAATGATCATGGACATATTTTGATTGTTTGCTTATATGTTGATGACATTATTTTACAGGGGATTTTGACATAGATGAATTTAAAGCAACCATGATGAAAGAATTTGAGATGACAAATCTTGGTCTCATGAATTATTTTCTTGGCATAGAATTTAAGCAATCAGAAAAAAGGAATTTTAGTTTCTCAAAATAAATATTTCAAATATTTTTTGAAAATATTCAGGATGGAAAATTGCAAACTTGTCCCTACACCAGTTGCAACAAGTAAAAAGTTAAGCAAGGATGATGAAGGATCATATGTCAATCCAACTCTATTCAAAAGATTGGTTGGCAGCCTCATGTATCTCACAGCTACAGGACCAGATATCATGCAAGGAGTGAGTTTGATTTCCAGATTTATGGAGACTCCAAAAGACACACATTGGAGTGCAGAAAAATGAATTATGAGATACATAACAAGAACTAGAGATTGTGGCATTATGTATGCAATCACAGAAAAGAAGGATTTGATTAGATACACAGATAGTGATTTTGCAGGTAGTTTGGATGATAGGAAGAGAACTTCTAGTTTTGTGTTCCACCTTGGTTCAGGTGTGATTTCATGGGCATCTAAGAAGCAGGCCATTGTGACACTTTCGTCAGTAGAAGCAGAATATGTAGCAGCAACATCAACAACATGTCAAGCAATGTGGTTAAGAAGAGTATTTGATGGACTCAAGCATAAACAACAAGGATCAACAACAATATATTGTGATAACACCTTAGCGATTGCACTATCCAAGAATAGTGTGTTTCATCAGAAGAGCAAGCATATTGATACTAGATATCACTTTATTAGAGAACTTGTGAGCAATGGAGAGGTTCACTTGAAGTCTTGTAAATCTAGTGATCAATTGGTTGATATATTTACTAATTCATTAGCACAAGATATGTTTAGTTTCATAGAAGAAACTTGGGTGTTGTAAGCCTAGTTAAGACATAGACCAGCAAGCATGTTTGAGTTGTCATGAGTCATGTTTTAATTTAGCAGTCGTAATTAAGGGGGAGTGTTAAAATAAGATAATTACTCCTGCATGAGGAGTTGGCTAAACATAGAGAGTTACTTAACAGAGTGATTGAGTTGTTGAGTGTTTGAGTGTTGAGTCAATTCGAGTTAAGTGATAGACGACTTTGAGTGAGTGATTGCATGTAGTTGCATGTCAATATGTTTTAAGGATTTAACTAGTCGAAAAAGTTTAAATACCCTTCACCGGGTTCATTGTAATCATCATGTTTTTTGTCATCAATAGAAGAGAAGCAACTTGTGTTTTGTGTGAATTCATGTTTTGTCTTCTTTGTCTTTCCAACATGTATGAGTAGGAAAAGTTGACAAAGAGTCAGATGAGGTCAAAGCAATAAACCGGCTAAAATGAACCGGCCAATCAAACTAGCGAAATAGTGCCAATTCATTTTCCAACCGATCACATTAAGACAATTCTTAATCAACCATGCACGCTAGATCAGATAGAGAAAACATTGTATTAAAATTGTCTCCCAGGTCTCATCACATAAAACGATAAAAATTTTCTGTTGAAAATCAATCCGACTAATGAAGCTTGGTAATACATTTCATGTCATGGAATCATATGTTTTATGCCCGAAAAACTCAATTGTCAAGCGACCCAACATTGCATGGTATCATGTAGAATGTGGTGTGAAACAAACGAATAACCAAACCGCTTTTCCATACCATAATCATCGATGTTAAGTCAAGGGTTCTCACAAAAACGAATTGGAGCACAATCAATGTAATTTATCATATTCCAAGTGTCAAACATAACATAAAGCCACGACTAACAATCATATGTAAACCCATAAGTTGCACCATTATACCGACCCGTGATCATAATAAATAGAATTCATCACTAATTAAAACCAATAACTGAATACACTTGTCTCAATATATATGCATGTGCAGTAAGATGGCATCCATATATATAATGAAACCGTAATACTAACCATGAGGCCTTTGATATAAAAATAAAAACTTAGACCATTAACCACTTCTCAATAATCATATAATGATCTATAGCATGCGTATCATGTTGTTTATCATCTCTTATGTTGACATTTCATAATCATTTCATAATCAGTATATTCTTTTTTTTAGCAGGGAAAAAACCATCTGTTTTAATATTATGGATAAAACAATACATTTTTATGTTGGACAAACTGTCGTCATAAACCTTGAGAAATACACAGCGTGATAAGCTACTTTGGGAAGAAGCTTTTGCGCTTACATCCATTTGTACTATTGTCGAAAGATACAACATGATGATACTATTTGCTCTCATCCATTTTTAAAATTTACACAGATTCTAATATGTGGATCAGTTCCTTTACATTTCTGTAGATCCAGACTTAATGCATTCTTTTGTTGTATGATTTTTATACAAAATTAGATACAAAATTCAAAACTTAAGACAACAAGAAACATAAATTTAATATGAGCTTATCTGCATGAGGATCTGCCTTTTTTAGCTCTCTTCAGTGATCTATCTCGACACTTTTAGATTTTCTACTTTTGCCTCCTCTGCTACCATTTTCATCATGATGTGCATGCATTCTACTGTGTCCTGTAGTCCCTTTTTCGATAATTCATCCGTTGATTTGTTATATACCCTGCTGATGTGCTCAATGGATGAATTTTGGAAGGATCTCCAAATACATTTTATACGTCTCAACCAACCTTGTAGGGAAGTTTGATGAATGTTGTTCTTCCCATTAACATGGTCTATTATACATTTGGAATCCCCAAAAATTTGTACTTGAGGGATATCTAAGAGCTTGATAAACCATAATAGACCCCATAAAGCAACAAATTCTGATTTCATACTTGTTGCTTCTCCCCTTTACCAATGACTTCGAAATTCCTGCTCTTCTATCAACTTTAAGCAAAATCCACTCCCACATCTTCCTCCTTGAGCTACTCCATCAAAAAACTCCATCGGATAGTTGGAGAACTGAACTTTCCCCTTCTCTGTCTTCTTCTTTTTACTTTTCTTGGTGTCCTCATTCTGATCTAATACCACCCACTGTTCTATGGATTCATAGATTAAGTTCCCCCCCTCTGCTGTGACCGAAAATCAGATGATTCTGATCTTTCCAGATTTCCTAGAAAATGACCAAGGCTACCATTCTCCTACTTTTACTCTGAGTGCTCCACCATTTTAAACATTACTCAATTGTATTAAATTGGGTTAATGGAATCTACCTCTTGCATGTGAAGTGTTTCCAAATGCTAACAGATCTATAACAATGTAAAAATAAATGCTCATTGTCCTTAGAATTATTCCTGCATAGATAGCATATCGAATACTCACCTTAAGAGTCATGCAATCTCTAATTCTTAAAACATGTAATAAGAGCATTTGATTGATTTTTCTTAGGAACGGTCCCACCTATAAGGCCTCTTAAGATATAATTGCAGGAGATTACTTTTTTAAATGCACAACGGTTTGGGGATTTAGTTAGTGTTGACTAGTGTCAAAGAGACATAAGTAAATAAAAGTAAATTAAAATATTTATATATTTATATTTAAAATTAATTAACAATTTATATTAATAAAATAATTTTATTATTATTCTTATTAATATAAAAATTATAATAGTTTTTAGGGGGCATTTTGATTGGATTTCATGATATGAAATCTCATGAAAAATATGAAGATTGACGTTTAAATTTAGTTGCTTTATTTCATGGGGGAACTCATATGAGTTGGGGAATTAGTTATCTAACTAAAAAAAATTAAAAATAATTAAAAATAATTATTCTAATATATTGAAATTTATATATTTATATTTATAAGTATGGTTATTTTGGAATTTTTAGAATTTTAATTTAATTATTAATTATTATTAGGTGGATGGTAGAAATTTAATATTTTTAATAACAGTGATAAATCAAAAGTTAAAATTTATCTCAAAAATAGTTATCTTTTCTTGTTTTTCAATTAAATTAATAAATTAAAAAAATATATCCCATAAACATGTTTCATACTAATATGAATTATATTTTTTTTAATAAATTATACTTTAAAGTATAGTAATGTAAAAATGCCTATTTACACAAATCTATATAATAAAATGGAGTTCAATTTTCAATTAATTAATTAATTCTTATGATTTCTTTTAATCTTTTCACATCTGAAAAATATTAGACGAAATATTTTGATATTTAATAATATTTACACATCATTTAATTTATATAATTAAATTAAATTTATAACTCACAATTATTAATTAATATAAAATTATGTTTTATGATGATGATGATGGTTAACGTCCACTGAGACCAAATAATGGTCTATCGGACCTAAATAAACAAATTATCTATTTTGATTTAAGATTTTATTCCTATGCTCAAAAAGCTTGGAGAGAAGCCTCCCGAGCTCACTATAATTTTGACATTGTAAAAGGCTAGGAAGATGAGTATTGTAACAAAGATTGTGAAACTGAGATCTAATGTGGTTATATGCGGGGCACTCTAAGAGGAAGTGGTTTTCATCCTCGATGTTCCTATTCTCACATATATGGCAGATCCTTTCCATCCATGGCGTTTTAGGAACTGCCCAACGACCTGTTTCACTATGGAGCTCATGAGAATTCGTTCTAATCTTTGCTATATTAATTTTCTTCTTTGAGCTAGTTAAAATAGAGAGATACTTTTGATCTTCTAGGGTGGGGTTGATGACCTTCTTATAATAACTTAATTTTCTTTTAGCAGCTAAGTCTTTCTCACACCACATTTTTTCTTTGAACTTAGAAGTAACAATATCTTTAATGTTATTTATGTTTTGCAATGCATCATTTTCGTTGATCTCCCAATAGTTTAACGAGGCCCTTGTGTCTTTATGCCACCCTCGATTGAGTGTTTTTTTATAAAAACATATAAAAAAAGAATAATTCTAAATTTTCACTGAATAATTTAATCGTCTCCCAGAAACGATAAACACCGAATCAAAATACAAAAGTATAAAAGCACTTAACCCAATGTTAGACGTGTATTTATATAACTAAATTAAATTTATAACTCACATTTATTAATTAATATAAAATTATGTTTTATAAAAACATATAAAAAAGGAACAATTCTAAATTTTCATTAAATAATTTAATCGTCTCCAAGAAACGATAAACACCACATCAAAATACAAAAGTATAAAAGCACTTAACCCAATGTTAGACGTGCATTTATAGTTGGCACGTAAAATCTTCAACTTCCAAGTTGCAGGGCGGACGATAAACACCAAATCAAAATACAAAAGTATAAAAGCACTTAACCCAATGTTAGACGTGCATTTATAGTTGGCACGTAAAATCTTCAACTTCCAAGTTGCAGGGCGGTATCCGATGAAGGATTTAGGTAAGTCAGAGTCTTAAAAATAAAAGTTACTTTGAACAATAATGAAAGTTTAAACCCCCATAATAGAAATTTCTAATTTAATGAACTTCCATGAATAATGGAAGGTACAACCTCTCTGTCACTTTTTTTTAATCATAAGGGATTCGGTGAAAAAGTAGGTCGTTTATAATTTATTTAGTGGAAATTAGTAACCTATTTGAGCCACCTGTTTAGGAGAGGGAGGTTAAGAACGACCTGATGACTTTTCACACCTTGTTATCACGCATTCGGCTGCGGTGCCATCAAATCCTTCAATACTAATCTCATGAAGAAGAGAACACATGGAATTTCGCTTCATTTGCTTTTAAGAATTTCATTGCTTCTGCGTGCCCTCTTCCTTTCTTTATTTGTTAGGATATTGATATGATGATAGGCAAGTAAAATAGTAATGTTAAGTGCATTGGGATTCATACAAATTATAAAAGTAAGTAAATAGTATTGACCACAATCACATCTCACCTAATATAATGAAATAATGCATATTTTATGTAACGTACCGTGGTAATCTCACATGTAAAAGCAGGGAGTTAATTTTTTTTATACAAATTACCCACAAATAATTATCCAATTCACAACTCCACATTCCTCATTAACCATTAGATATAATGTTCATTAGTACATTAAGTAAATTGCAATAAAAGACAGTAAGTTGCATAACCATTGCCAACCACTATTGTAGTATAATAACATAAACTGTCTCATGAACCTTGCATCCATTTCATGATTTCCTTAACCATATTAGCTAATCATATACTTGACATTATGACTATCACATTAATAAGGAATCAACATTATCAAGGATTCAACACCATCAATTTGACACAAAAGGCAATCACACCATGGAACACCGATATACCCTGGAAACCCCGTAGGGTGAAAACCAATGAACGTTTAATTTTGTTATTAAATGCTCGTGAGGGTTTTCACCGCTCATTCAATGGCTTATAAGGGATCCCATCCCTTAACCATTGTTATAAAATTATTACAATGATTTACCATTAAGTTGTCACATAACTAGCTAAAAGCTAATACAGTTTCCATGAAACCCTTTACTTACATAACGCCACATGCAACATTCCTTGTGGCATGATTGTTCTAGCAATGTACGATCCCGCAACTCGTACTCATCTGCATGGACCATTAATCATTTTCCTGCCACAACGTTCAACATCACTTTTCTTTGCACCAACTGCCATCGTTTCCTGTCAATGTTGTCATCAACAAGCTTTGGCAACAAGATTAGATACAATATTAATCAATCAATAAGCAACCTCTAAAAGTGATCTTTTAACATCTACTCATGTGCATGAGCAAGCATAACATACTAATTAATTAGTACATATGTTCAAGTAAATACTTGTTTTACTTCCACAATGTTTATTCGCACTAATTCATAATTCTGTTTAAGAGATCTAACCCATTATTTCTACTAAAATGTATAACATAATCGCGATATCTTCATACATGTAATAAACTTTTGTTCCTATGCTTATGCACATGTGTTTTTTTCACATAGTTATTTTTCGAGAACTCAGCATAGTTTCTCTGTCATACAAAGAACTTATCTCTATATCACAATGACTAATCTTTGTGCATACAATAGCTTATCATAATAGCCCTTCTTAAATGTATGCAATTCATATTATTCTCTTCTCTAGAATACTACCATCATTTCATGTAACAAATTACTTACTTATTTCTTAAAGGAAGTCATTATACCTTCAATTCTCTATCTTCCCATAGGTAGGTTCCTCATGCTTCCCTTTCAAGAAATTATTATAGATACCATCTTTATGCATAAAAATTTAGGAAACAATAACATGGTTAACTTAACCTTTTATGCACTAAAATCAAGAAATCGACACAACTCATCTAACAAAACAATCTTTTCAAGAGATTATTATTTTCAAGAAAGTTAACATAATCACTTTCTCTATGTACACACAAAATCATATTTCCAAAGTCACAATAGCTACCCTTATGTGCATGCAACTTGTGTTTTTCCTAACACAATTACTTTTACTTCAATGCACATAATCTTTTCATGAAACAGGTATGGATTCTTGATATGATATGAATACTATTCATATGTCTTTTAAGAATAGGAAACTCTATTTTTGTTTCAAGAGATCTCTCATAAAAGCCATCATTTTCATACATGAAGTATGCACACTTTTCTAAAATGAAACTATATTTATGTGTATATAAAACATACTCTTTCTTCAAGAAAGTTAGAAATGAATATCTATGTGCCTAGAAGCACATCATTAGCTATTTCTATCATGCATGTAATGCATAATTATTTCACTAGAAACTTAGAAACTAGCTAGAATCACAATGCAATTAGCATATATCCCTTTTCAAGAAACTTTTATTAAATAAAAATACATATTTTATTTCAAAGAAAACTTGGCCACTTTTCACACTATGTCCTCAGGAAGTTTATATGCCTCACCATCTTTTCTCAAGAAGATATTTTGGCTATATTTAGCAAGGATTTTACTCCAAGAAAATGACAAGAGACAAGAATTTCACACACAAGACTCACATGTAGTCTTTCTAAGAGGAACTACCTATTTTCTTTACCAATAAAACATATAAAATAATCAATCTTTAACCGCATGCATTAACATATTTTCTTTACCAAGAAAACCTATAAAATATTCAATCTTTAACTGCATGCATTAACATATTTTCTTTACCAAGAAAACATATAAAATAATCATTCTTTTACTACATGCATTAAAATTATTTCTTTACCAAGAAAACATGTAAAATATTCAATCTTTAACTGCATGCATTAACATATTATCTTTACCAAGAAAACATATAAATATTCAATCTTTTACTGCATGCATACAATTATTTTCTCTAACAAGAAACATATAAAATAGTCATTTTTTTATTGCATGCATTAAAATACTTTCTTTACCAAGAAAACATATAAATTATTCAATCTTTAACTGCATGCACTAACATATTCCTTCAAGTGATCAGATGCTCATGTCCTAAGTGTCGTAAAATGGTCAAAAATTAAAGTGCTCAGAACTGATTAGAACCTAAATGACTGGATAGAGCTCGCCTTCCTGGTTCCGGCGCCACAAACCGTTCGAAAAACGGTCGCCGTATGAGAAAGTTATGCCAAAAACAAAATTGCCCAATAACCCTTAGTTTTTGGAATTTAAAAAAAAACATTAAAAAAGAATATTCCAAGGAATACTCCAGGATATATTTCTTTTGGCCAGCTAATCACAGGCTGCCACGTGGTAGGCCCGGAGGGTGCCACGTGGCCCATGATGACATCAGCAAAGTTTGTTTGGAGCGCATATTAAAATTTGTTGGAGGCGGTGAGGTTTGATCCCAAGACCTCCCGCCTAACACTCCCACACCTTACCGTTAGCCCACGGTCTTGGCTATTGTTCAAAGGGCGAATTACACTATTGTTGAAGTTTCAAATGCGTTGGGGCGGAAACCAAAGGGGCCAGCCCCTAAGGGCCAGCCCCCCCATGCCATATGACCTTGGGCCGAGAACCGTGGGCCAGCACATTTAAACCTCCAGCCAAACTGCCAGCACGAAATCCGAGGTAGCCAACAAACATTACATGAAACTGCAGGATTTGGCAGAAATTTTGGCGGACATGGCGAATTTGGAGGACCCGCCATAATTGGCGGAGCGAACTGGAGTTAACTAAAGTTAGCTGGAGTTCTTTTAGGCTAAACTGGAGGGGATCATTAAATGGCCATAACTTTGGCTAGGAAAGGTGGTTTTGGACGATTTTTTTTTTTATTTTGGGTATTTTGGACCTTCTGAAGCCATTGGCACAGGTTTCATAGCCATCTGAGGTCATTTGCAGGTGTTTTTGCTTCATGGAAGTTCCAGGAGCCACGAGGGCCAAATCAGTTTGGGAGCTGCATTGGGAATTGTGCAGCCATTGAATGTGGAACGAAGGTCATTCTTGAAGGTTTTCAGCATTATGAATCCATTTCTACAGCTCATTTTTCCTTCTGAGGCATTCTTCTCACTGTTTAGCTTCAGGGAAGCTTTCAGCGCCACTAGGGCCATTTCAGTGTTGGAGCTCTTTGGGGGCTATGTTCATCCGTTTTTGGTGACTCAAAAGCCTATGTCTGCTATTTTCGACCTTCTGAGTCTAATGGCAAAGGTTTCAGAACCAATTGAGGTCATCTTCACCTCGAAATTCTCCATGCAAGTTTAAAGGGCCACTAGGGCCAATTGGGGAAAGTACTGTATAAGGTACAAAATTCACTGTTTAGTGTTTGGGAAAGAGCATGTTTGGCTAATTCCTATCTTCTAATTCTATATTTACAGTCAGATCTGTCCTTTGAGACACCCATATTCTTGTATTAGCCTTTGTAGCAATTTTAATACAAGAGGACAAGCCTAGTTGGAGAGGCTTGGTCCAGCAGATGTAGCTCACGGGGGGGTGAACTGCTTTATCATTTTTATGTCTTTATTTGTTGAAGATGATATGCTAAACAAAATTGATATAAAGTATTAAACAACAAATAAATATAACTTGCATACACACATAATCACCTGTTCAACTACAGAAATTTGCTTGTCTCATTCCGCAAGACCTTAAACTTCAAGTATGTGTATGTCAAAGACTTCTAAGTGTTTACTTTGTTATTTCTTTAGGCAGAGCCTGTAGAGGGCTAGGTAGACTCTGGAACTCATCCTCTTTTTAGAGGTAACATGTTCGGTGAATGCCCCTACAGTCTATCTCTGTATAAGAAATAATAAGTTTATACATTTTTAGAGGTCATTTGGAGTGTCTAGCTCACAGTTGAAATTATTGGAAATGGATACCTTGCACCCTTAAACAAGTACATTCCATTTTCAGATCAGATGGTATCAGAGCACTAGGTTTTCTTGACTGACATCACTAGCTTGATTGTGTAGCTTGAAAGGTGTCTTAAGCAGTGTTGAAGATTGACTGCTTCATTATTCTGCAAACTACTTGTTGTTTGAGTTGGCTGAAGCTCTTTTGCTCATTTTTATAATGACAACTTCCATAAGTGAGTTCTCAAAATCGTCCTCCTTCACAAGATTCTTTGATGAAGGCTTGAAGCAAGAATTTTTCATCATGATGAATATGGTGAGAGAAATGTATGAGGATGAAAGAAAGAGCTCTAGACTTCAAGAGCAGTTGAATTCCATGAGGGAAGAGAATCAGTTGCTTTCTAACCAGTTGCAGGAAATGGAAGGCCAACTTCATATTGCAAACATGAAACTGGAAAGGATGCATGAGTTGGAGACACAAATCCTTGTTGCCAAAGAAGCCTTAGCCAAGTATCAGCTTGAAGAAGAGGTAAACAATTCTAGTTTGTCTTCAAATTATGATAAGAATGTTTATGTTGGTTCTTTTGAGAAACATACCAGAGGCATAGGGTCCAAGTTGATGTCCAAAATGGGATATGAAGGAAAAGGATTGGGCAAACATGCACAGGGTATAGTTGAGCCAATAATGGTTGAGGTAAGGCCTAAGAATTTGGGTCTTGGTTATGGACAATCTTATGGAGAATGTTCCAAAGCAGCCATGAAGGCAATGGAAACAGTTCCTAGAAGGAGTTTCATTTTAGGTTCTTTATCTCAAGGTTGTAGAGGTTGTATCCTCGAGGAATGCAATAGTTTGAAACATGCGTTGCAGAAAGAAGGTGTGCATAAGCATGCACTTGAACAAGGTAGTGGTGGAAGCTCTAAAACCATTGAAGGGATTCATGGTGTTCCAAAAGGAGCTTCTTCTTCATTTGATTCACCTCCTCATGAAGGTAATGAAGGTGAAAGAGAAAGGTATAAATCTGATTTCAATCATATTTCCTTTGATCATGTAAAGCATGGAAAATTTCCACACAAGCATTGGAAAAGAATTGCATGTTCTTTTTGTGGTTTGGTTAACCATAGTGTTTCTAGATGTTGGAAAAGAAGGGCAACATACAGGAAACTTTTGAAGGAAAGGAGGCAAGAAGCCAACATTCCATTGAACAATGAAAATCATGCTGTCAAGAAGATGAACGTGTGTTGCACTTATTGCCATAAGCAAGGACATACTGTTGAAAGGTGTTGCACTCTGAATCCAACAATGCTTCCACGAAAATTGAAGAAATGGGAGAAAGAGTATGGCAAGAATGGGAAGAAAGTTTCCATCATTGATATCTGTCAGGATGATACGCATGTTGATATCGATTTGCAGTTAAAGGAATCACCTTTGAAATGGATTGGTAAGAAATGGTTAGAATTCTTATCCAATTAAAGTTGCATGTCTTTTGATTGAATGCATTTCTTTGTTAAGGGAATGCAAGTTGCAGGATGGAAAAGCTGGGTATGAGACACACTCTATTGCAGCGAAAGTTATATTCATTTTAGCCTTGAAAGTACATGTACATGTGATTGAGGATCTTGTATTTATGATTGTATTTAAGAGAAAGTTGAAGGATAAACTGCATGCATGAGAATGATATGCATGAGCACAAGGATCATGATGATTTCCTTGTATTTTAAACATGTATGTGTGATTAACTTGAAGGGTTGATTACTTTTTGTTTAACCATGCATGTAATGTGATATTGACTTGGAAAAAGTTAATTTGATCTCCAAGATTGTAAAGAGGAGAAATGATGAAGTGTTTCATCTTGGTAAAAACCTTCTCATTTGGGAGGCAGCTCTTCTTTTGGAGTGGAGGTGCCATGGATGGGCATCGTAACAACTGGAAAGCCCACATGTTCAGGAGAATATTTCAGCTCATATATCAACAAGTTTCATTGCTGGTTTCTGCAAACTTTCAGTTTTTCTGGCGAACAAGCTTGGTCGGGATTCGACGAGTACTTGGTTTATGCAGCAACATTCGCCATGACGACAGTTGATAAGGCAGGACATTTTGGCATCAGTATGCTCTTTTGGCTGAATGGAAGAGGATATTTCTATTGCTCAAGTGCTGTACAGTTCAGTTCAGAGATTCAGTGAGCTTTTGGGGACCAAAAGCCTTCTCATTTGGGAGGCGTGATCAGGTGCTCATGTCCTAAGTGTCGTAAAATGGTCAAAAATTAAAGTGCTCAGAACTGATTGAAACCTAAACGATCAGATAGAGGTCATCTTCCTGATTCTGGTGCCACAAACGGTTCAAAAAACGGTCGCCGTATGAGAAAGTTATGCCAAAAACAAAATTGCCCAATAACCCTTAGTTTTTGGAATTTAAAAAAAAATAAAAATTAAAAAAAGAATATTCCACAAAATATTCCAAGGAATATTCCTTCTTGCCAGCCAATCACAGGTTGCCACGTGGCAGGCCCGGAGGGTGCCAAGTGGCCCATGATGACGTCAGCAAAGTTTGTTTGGAGCGCATATTAAAATTTGTTGGAGGCGGTGAGGTTTGATCCCAAGACCTCCCACCTAACACTCCCACGCCCTACCATTAGCCCACGGTCTTGGCTATTGTTCAAAGGGCGGATTACGCTATTGTTGAAGTTTCAAATGCATTGGGCCGGAAACCAAAGGGGGCCAACCCCTAAGGGCCAGGCCCCCCCATGCCATATGACCTTGGGCCGAGAACCGTGGGCCAGCACATTTAAACCGCCAGCCAAACTGCCAGCATGAAATCCGAGGCAGCCCACAAAAATTAAATGTAACTGTAGGATTTGGAGGAAATTTTGGCAGACATGGCGAATTTGGTAGACCCGCCATAATTGGCAGAGCTAACTGGAGTTAACTAAAGTTAGCTGGAGTTCTTTTAGGCTAAACTGGAGGGGATCATTAAATGGCCATAACTTTGGCTAGGAAAGGTGGTTTTGGACGATTGTTTTTTTTATTTTAGGTATTTTGGACCTTCTGAAGCTATTGGCATAGGTTTCACAGCCATATGATGTCATTTGTAGGTGTTTTTGCTTCGTGGAAGTTCCAGGAGCCACGAGGGCCAAATCAGTTTGGGAGCTGCATTGGGAATTGTGCAGCCAGTGAATGTGGAACGAAGGTCATTCTTGAAGGTTTTAAGCATTTTGAATCCATTTCTACAGCTATTTTTTCCTTCTGAGGCATTCTTCTCACTGTTTAGCTTCAGGGAAGCTTTCAGCGCCACTAGGGCCATTTCAGTGTTGGAGCTGTTTGGGGGCTATGTTCATCCGTTTTTGGTGATTCAAAAGCCTATGTTTGCTATGTTCAACCTTTTGAGTCTAATGGCAGAGGTTTCAGAACCAATTGAGGTCATCTTCACCTCGAAATTCTCCATGCAAATTTAAAGGGCCACTAGGGCCAATTGGGGAAAGTACTGTATAAGGTACAAAATTCACTGTTTAGTGTTTGGGAAAGAGCATGTTTGGCTAATTCATATCTTCTGATTCTATATTTACAGTCAGATCTGTCCTTTGAGACACCCATATTCTTGTATTAGCCTTTGTAGCAATTTTAATACAAGAGGACAAGCCTAGTTGGAGAGGCTTGGTCCAGCAGATGTAGCCCAGAGGGGGGGTGAACTGCTTTATCATTTTGATGTCTTTATTTTCTGAAGATGATATGCTAAACAAAACTGATATAAAGTATTAAACAACAAATAAATATAACTTTCATACACACATAATCACCTGTTCAACTACAGAAAGTTACTTGTCTCATTCCGCAAGACCTTAAACTTCAAGTATGTGTATGTCAAAGACTTCTAAGTGTTTACTTTGTTATTTCTTTAGGCAGAGCCTGTAGAGGGTCAGGTAACCTCTGGAACTCATCCTCTTTTTAGAGGTGACATGTCCGGTGAATACCCCTACAGTCTATCTCTGTATAAGAAATAATAAGTTTATACATTTTTAGAGGTCATTTGGAGTGTCTAGCTCACAGTTGAAATTATTGGAAATGGATACCTTGCACCCTTAAACAAGTACATTCCATTTTCAGATCATCAAGAAAGTGAGCAAGTTACTTATCTTTTCGCTGCTGTACCACCAAAAGTCATCCAAAACAAAACTGTGTTCCGCAGGTTCTCCATTCTTATTTCATTAAATGTCAAGATGTGATTCGATTTCTTTATCATAATCGTGATACAAATGAAGTCATGGCCATCTAAGATCTTTCCTTTTTCTGCGAGACTGTGCCTTCCGAGGGTGGACAAACAGCCACAGCATTAAGCGGTGCCTTCCCACACTACGACTTCATGTACGTTCGCTCCAACCAACGGACTATCATTTTCTTCAAGTTCTGGTGACAAACGCAATCAACATATCATGTAACCCATGCATGATATCCTAATACTAGCTCCTTCACTCCTCTATTGTTTGCCTCCTTAAGGATTTGTTGAAAAACAGTAAAACAACGCCTATTGAACCAATCACCAACATACGCTCTCTTTCATTGGACTCCATGAGAATGTTCCATCGTGCTGGCAATCTGATTCTCTCAACTTCTGCTTATTCCTCTCTTTTAAATGTACTTTAAACTCAAGCGCTACTACTTGCACAGCCTTGTCGAAGTTTCAAAAACTCTGTGACCATCAAGCTATGTTCCAGCCATGAGAGCCGATTTTTTATGAATACCTTTTTACCAAGATTTTCTTTCTTGATTTCCCCTCATTCGGTTTTCACAAATACTAAGAATCAGTTTTATAACTGATTCGTAACTTCTAATTTTACCTTGGGTTATTTATGAGAGGGATATGACATACTGCCCCCCTTAACATGAACACCGTCCTCGGTGTTCATCTCTCTTTGGAACTTTAGATTTTACTCATGATATAAACATCTAAACTACACAAAAAGCGATCCTTCCTCTTTAAATTCAAAGATTTCATTCCAAGAAATGACAATAAAAAAAATTAGTAATGTTATAACATAAGAAAAATCAATAGTCATAAGCATTTATAATTGTAAACATATGCATGTTCAAATTGCCATCTCTTGGCTCTTATTCAAATTCAAAAACCAAACTCTATATCAACTTACCATTACTTACCATCTACTCTTGAAAATCATGAGCACTTTCACATAAGCATTTTAATAGTGGTTGGACAACCCATCAACCCTCCATGGTAAGTAATCATGTAATGTTTGACAAACAAATTCAATCACATTAGTCATAATATTGTGAGTCAAATAAAATACTTTTAACTATCATTCAATTGTGCATTGTTAGATGATTTTTAAATCACAGTACTTTTACAAGTACTTAAGAGCTCATCATTGCTCCACATGCGCACTGAATTAACTCTCACTAAAGACATCCACAGAGTACTTCTAAAAGTACCAAAAGAGCACCTAGCTTTCTAACCATCAAATAGTCAATCACTGCATCAAGTAAAAATTGTCTTAGCCCCTACTAAGATGTTCACAAGATTAATAATACGATAAAGGAATTAAAATTTCCAATAACTCCTTATTGAGAACTAAGCTCATTTCTTGTTAAATGTGCATGACTTTTTTTTACACATCTATATATGAAATTCATTTTTAACATAACATATAGCTGATTAGTTAATTTCTTTAGCTATGAGAACCACAGTAGGCTAAAGAATTCTCCTCACAACCCATGGGAATTAGTTTCCACAACCATATCGAGTCATTTTCACATCCAAATAGTTTCTTTGATAGAGACCTTACCATGTCTAACAGGGAATTTTTTCCCTTACTGAGATCATTTGTCTCTAAGGAAAGGAAATCCAGGCAGCCAAGTGCCATCAACCCCTCCGGGCAGGTAACTTCCATCGACCCAAATCTAGGCAGACAAGTACCATCAACCCCTCTGGGCAGGTAACTGCCATCAACCCAGATCCGGGCGGAAAAGTACCATCAACCCCTATCGGCAGGTAACTGCCATCAACCCAAGGCATTCTAGCCTTTCACAACTATCTGCAATTGTCTAGCATGTTAAATTTCTCTTTTATCACTCTTTCCCAAAGTAATTTACATAATGAACCAAATGAACATTATCATTAACAAAATAACCATGCATTTACACTTAACCCTCAACATGGGTCCACAACATCTAGATTGATGGGAAACATATCTATCAGAGATGTTGTATGCATTCAGATCTTCCAAATAACACAATTCGTGCATATCATATAACATTATTCTTTCTCATTTATGATTGCAATTCTCATTGCAACATTTTACGTGATGATTTTTTCTTGTTGCCATTAAGCTACCACTACTTAATCCCATCAGCAACGTTAGTTATACATATGCATCATTTAACAAGTATTCACTTCCCAAATATTTTTAGTTTGTGGCACAATACTATCATGCATAAAAGTATATGCAAATATTTATTACTATGTAAATGCCAATGATAGTTGAGGTAACAATCTAAACATTTCCAATTTCCCACAATGTATTGCCATCAACAAACCGATATAAGAACTAACTACCATAATCACTTTTTTGTGAATTGTGATAATCTTAAATCAAATTCAATTCATTCACATAAGTGCTATTAGTTAGCCATACAACACTAACCAATCACAACTACCAATCATCTTAATGGAACCACGGCAAAACTTAATAAAAAATTAGTTATTACAATCAAGTCTCACTACTTGACTCATTGCATATTTTCAATATCTAAAGGGGTTTTTCTAGGGTCCTTTTAAAACGATTTGTCATCCTATTCAAGGATGTTCCCCACAATTTATATTCATGCATTGACTCATTAAATTTCATTCATTGTAAATTCAATCTTGTTCAATAAATGCATCATTGTTATTGCCATATTTGCAAATCAAAAGTTGGTAGTTGATTGTCACTTTCCTCAATGAGTGTTCAATATTGTTCATAAGTGTAATGAGTTTTCAATATTGTTCATAAGTGTGACATGAGTTTTATTGTCTTTTACTATTCAAAGTAGTTATAAACATGAATCACACATATCATATTGAAAGTAGTGTACTACATAAATCAATATGTGAATGGTTAGACTCATACATTAGTTAATGCCCACTGATGGTGTACCTCAATTTCCTTTTCGCTTACCAATTCCTAAAGGCGCCAGTGCTACAACCTTTAGCTCTGATACCACTTGTAACATACCCCGGTAACCTCACATGTAAAAGCAGGGAGTTAGAATTTTTTTATACAAATTACCCACAAGTAATTATCCAATTCACAACTCCACATTCCTCATTAGCCATTAGATATAATGTTCATTAGTACATGAAGTAAATTGAAATAAAAGACAGTAAGTTGCATAACCATTTCCAACCAGTGTTGTAGTATAATAACATAAACTGTCTAATGAATCTTTCATCCATTCCATGATTTCCTTAACCATATTAGCTAATCATATACTTGACATTATGACTATCACATTAATAAGGAATCAACATCATCAAGGATTCAACACCATCAATCTGACACAAAAGGCAATCATACCATTGAACACCGATATATCCATGAAACCCCGTAGGGTGAAAACCAACAAACATTTAATCTTATATTAAACGCTCGTGAGTGTTTTCACGCATCACTCAATGGCTTATAAGGGATTCCATCCCTTAACCATTGTTATAAAATTATTACAATGAATTACCATTAAGTTGTCACATAACTAGATAAATGCTAATACAGTTTCCATGAAACCCTTTACTTACATAACGCCACATGCAACATTCCTTGTGGCATGATTGTTCTAGAAATGTACAATCCCGCAACTTGTACTCATCTCCATGGACCATTAATGCTTTTCTTGCCACAACATTAAACATCACTTTTCTTTGGCACCAACTGCCATCGTTTCCTGTTAATGTTGTCATCAACAAGCTTTGGCAACAAGATTAGACACGATATTAATCAATCAATAAGCAACCTCTAAAAATGATCTTTTAACATCTACTCATGTGCATGAGCAAGCATAACATACTAATTAATTAGTACATATGTTCAAGTAAATACTTGTTTTACTTCCACAATGTTTATTCGCACTAATGCATAATTCTCTTTAAGAGATCCAAGCCATTATTTCTACTAAAATGTATAACATAATTGTGATATCTTCATACATGTAATAAACTGTTGTTCCTATGCTTATGCACATGTGTTCTTTTTAGATGGTTATTTTTCGAGAACTCAGCATAGTTTCTCTATCATACAAAGAGCTTATCTCTATATCACAATGACTATTCTTTGTGCATATAACAACTTATCATAATAGACCTTCTTAAATGTATGCAACTCATATTGTCTTCTCTAGAATACTACCATAATTTTATATAACAAATTACTTACTTCTTTCTTAAAGGAAGTCATTATACCCTCAATTCTCTATCTTCCCATAGGTAGGTTCCTCATGCTTCCCTTTCAAGAAATTATTATAGATAGCATCTTTATGCATAAAAATTCAGGAAACAATAACATGGTTAACTTAACATTTTATGCATTAAAATCAAGAAACCGACACAACTCATCTAACAAGACAATATTTTCAAGAGATTATTATTTTCAAGAAAGTTAACATAATCATTTTCTCTATGTACACACAAAATCATATTTCGAAATTCACAATTGCTACCCTTATGTTCATGCAACTTGTGTTTTTCCTAACACAATTACTTTTACTTCAATGCACATAATCTTCTCATGAAACAAGTATGGATTCTTGATCTGATATGAACACTATTCATATGTGTTTTAAGAATAGGAAACTCTATTTTTGTTTCAAGAGATCTCTCATAAAAGTCATCATTTTCATACGTGAAGTATGCACACTTTTCTAAAATAAAACTATATTTACGTGTATATAAAACATACTCTTTCTTCAAGAAAGTTAGATGAATATCTATGTGCCTAGAAGCACATCATTAGCTATTTCTATCATGCATAATTATTTCACTAGAAACTAAGAAACTAGCTAGAATCACAATGCAATTAGCATATATCCATTTTCAAGAAACTTTTATTAAATAAAAATACATATTTTATTTCAAAGAAAACTTGGCCACTTTTCACACTATGTCCTCAGGAAGTTTATATACCTCACCATCTTTCCTCAAGAAGATATGTTGGCTATATTTAGCAAGGATTTTACTCCAAGAAAATGACAAGAGACAAGAATTTCACACACGAGACTCACATGTAGTCTTTCTAAGAGGAACTACCTATTTTCTTTACCAAGAAAACATATAAAATAATCAATCTTTAACTGCATGCATTAACATATTTTCTTTACCAAGAAAACCTATAAAATATTCAATCTTTAACTGCATGCATTAACATATTTTCTTTACCAAGAAAACATATAAAATTATTATTCTTTTACTACATGCATTAAAATTCTTTCTTTACCAAGAAAACATGTAAAATATTCCATCTTTAACTGCATGCATTAACATATTTTATTTACCAAGAAAACATATAAATATTCAATCTTTTACTGCATGCATACAAATACTTTCTCTACCAAGAAAACATATAAAATAATCATTCTTTTACTGCATGCATTAAAATACTTTCTTGACCAAGAAAACATATAAATTATTCAATCTTTAACTGCATGCACTAACATATTCCTTCAAGAAAGTGAGCAAGTTACTTATCTTTTCCTAGCTGTACCACCACAAGCTGTCCAAAACAAAACTGTGTTTTGTAGGTTCTCCATTCTTCTTTTATTAAATTTCAAGATGTGATTTGATTTCTTTATCATAATCGTGATACAGATGAAGTTGTGGCCATCTAAGATCTTTCTTTTTTCTTCAAGACTGCACCTTCGGACTGTGGACAGACAACCACAGCATTAAGCGACGACTCCCCACACCACGACTTCATGTACGTTCGCTCCAACCAACGGACTATCATTTTCTTCAAGTTCTGGTAACAAACGCAATCAACATATCATGTAACCCATGCATGATATCCTAATACTAGCTCCTTCACTCCTCTATTGTTTGCCTCATTAACAATTTGTTGAAAGACAGTAAAACAGTGCCTATTGAGTGGATCACGAACAGACGCTCTCTTTCATTGGACTCAATGAGAATGTTACATCGTGCAGGGAATTTGGTTCTCTTGACTTCTGCTTATTCCTCTCTTTTAAATGTACTTTAAACTCAAGCGCTACTGCTTGCACAGCCTCGTCGGAGTTTCAAAAACTCTATGACCATCAAACCGTGTTCCAGCCATGAGAGCCGATTTTTGATGAATACCTTTTTCCCAAGATTTTCTTTCTTGATTTCCCCTCATTCGGTTTTCACAAATACCAAGAATCAGTTTTATAACTGATTCGTAACTTCTAATTTTACCTTGGGTTATTTATGAGAGGGATATGACATACTCCCCCCCTTAACAAGAACACCGTCCTCGGTGTTCATCTCTTGTTGGAACTTTAGATTTTACTCATAATATAAACATCTAAAACACACAAAAAGCGATCCTTCCTCTTTAAAATCAAAGATTTCATTCCAAGAAATGACAATAAACAAAATTAGTAATGTTATAACATAAGAAAAATCAATAGTCATAAGCATTTATAACTGCAAACATATGCATTTTCAAATTGCCATCACTTGGCCCTTATTCAAATTTGAAAACCAAACTCTATATCAACTTACCATTACTTACCATCTACTCTTGAAAATCATGAGAACTTTCATGTAATAATTTTAATAGTGGTTGGACAATCCATCAACCCTCCATGGTAAGAATCTTGTAATGTTTGACAAACAAATTCAATCACATTAGTCATAATATTGTGAGTCAAATGAAATACTTTTAACTATCAATCAATTGTGCATTGTTAGATGATTTTTAAATCACATTACTTTTACAAGTACTTAAGAACTCATCACTGCTCCACATGCACATTGAATTAACTCTCACTAAAGACATCGACAGAGTACTTCTAAAAGTACCAAAAGAGCACCTAGCTTTCTAACCATCAAATAGTCAATCACTGCATCAAGTAAAAATTGTCTTAGCCCCTACTAAGACATTCATAAGGTTAATAATATGATAAAGGAATTAAAATTTCCAATAACTCCTTATTGAGCACTAAGCTCATTTCTTGTTAAATGTGCATGACTTTTTTTTACACATCTATATATGAAATTCATTTTTAACATAACATATAGCTGATTAGTTAATTTCTTTAGCTATGAGAACCACAGCAGGAAAATAATTCTCCTCCCAACCCATGGGAATCAGTTTCCACAACCAGATAAAGTCATTTTCACATCCAAATAGTTTCTTTGATAGAGACCTTACCAGGTCTAACATGGAATTTTTTCCCTTATTGAGATCATTTATCTCTAAGGAAAGGAAATCTAGGCAGACAAGTGCCATCAACCCCTCTGGGCAGGTAACTGCCATCAACCCAAATCCGGGCAGACAAGTACCATCAACCCCTCTGGGTAGGTAACTGCCATCAACCCAAATCTGGGTAGACAAGTACCATCAACCCCTCTGGGCAGGTAACTGCCATTAACCCAATGCATTCTATCCTTTCAAACTATCTGCAACTGTCTAGCATGTTAAATTTCTCTTTTATCACTCTTTCCCAAAGTAATTTACATAATGAACCAAATGAACATTATCATTAACAAAATAACCAAGCATTTACTCTTAACCCTCAACATGGGTCCCCAACATCTAGATTGATGGGAAACGTGTCTATCAAACATGTTGTATGCATTCAGATTTTCCAAATAACACAATTCATGCATATCATATAACATTATTCTTTCTCATTTATGATTGCAGTTTTCATTGCAACATTTTATGTGACGAGTCTTTCTTGTTTCCATTAAGCTACCACTACTTAATCCCATCAGCAACGTTAGTTATACATATGCATCATTTAACAAGTATTCACTTCCCAAATCTTTTTAGTTTGCGGCACAATACTATCATGCATAAAAGTATATGCAAATATTTATTACTATGTAAATTCCAATGATAGTTGAGGTAACAATCTAAACATTTCCAATTTCCCACAATGTATTGCCATCAACAAACCGATACAAGAAGTAACTACCATAATCACTTGTTTGCGAATTGTGATAAGCTTAAATCAAATTCAATTCACGCACATAAGTGCTATTAGTTAGTCATACAACACTAACCAATCACAACTACCAATCATCTTAATGGAACCATGGCAAAACTTAATAAAAAATTAGTTATTACAATCAAGTCTCACTACTTGACTCATTGCATATTTTCAATATCTAAAGGGGTTCTTCTAAGGTCCTTTTAAAACAATTTGTCATCCTATTCAAGGATGTTCCCCATAATTTATATTCATGCATTGACTCATTAAATTTCGTTCATTGTAACTTCAATCTTGTTCAATAAATGCATCATTGTTATTGCCATATTTGCAAATCAAAAGTTGGTAGTTGATTGTCACTTTCCTCAATGAGTGTTCAATATTGTTCATAAGTGTGACACGAGTTTTATTGTCTTTTTTCTCATCAGGAATCCAATGTCATGAACATAGTTATGTAGCAACTTTATTACTTACTATTCAAAGCAGTTATAAACATGAATCACACATATCATGCCGAAAGTAGTGTACTATATAAATCAATATGTGAATGGTTAAACTCATACCTAATTTAATGCCCACCGACGACATACCTCAATTTCCTTTTCGCTTACCAATTTCCAAAGGCGCCACTGCTACAACCTTTAGCTCTGATACCACTTGTAACGTACCCCGGTAACCTCACATGTAAAAGCAGGTTGTTAGAAATTTTTTATACAAATTACCCACAAGTAATTATCCAATTCAAAGCTCCACATTCCTCATTAACCATTAGATATAATGTTCATTAGTACATGAAGTAAATTGCAATAGAAGACAGTAAGTTGCATAACTATTGCCAACCATTGTTGTAGTATAATAACATAAACGGTCTCATGAACCTTGCATCCATTCCATGATTTCCTTAACCATATTAGCTAATCATATACTTGACATTATGACTATCACATTAATGAGGAATCAACATCATCAAGGATTCAACACCATCAATCTGACACAAAAGGAAATCACACCATTGAACACTGACATACCCTGGAAACCCAGTAGGGTGAAAACCAGCAAATGTTTAATCTTATTATTAAATGCTCGTGAGGGTTTTCACCCCTAACTCAATGGCTTATAAGGGATTCCATCCCTTAACCATTGCTATAAAATTATTACAATGAATTACCATTAAGTTGTCACATAACTAGCTAAAAGATAATACAATTTCCATGAAACCCTTTACTTACATAACACCACATGCAACATTCCTTGTGGCATGATTGTTCTAGCAATGTACGATCCCACAACTTGTTGTCATCAACAAGCTTCGGCAACAAGATTAGATACAATATTAATCAATAAATAAGCAACCTCTAAAAGTGATCTTTTAACATCTAGTCATGTGCATGAGCAAGCATAACATACTAATTAGTTAGTACATATGTTCAAGTAAATACTTGTTTTACTTCCACAATGTTTATTCACACTAATGCATAATTCTCTTTAAGAGATCTAACCCATTATTTCTACTAAAATGTATAACATAATCGTGATATCTTCATAAATGTAATAAACTGTTGTTCCTATGCTTATGCATATGTGTTCTTTTCACATAGTTATTTTTCGAGAACTCAGCATAGTTTCTCTATCAAACAAAGAACTTATCTCTATATCACAATCGTTATTCTTTATGCATACAATAGCTTATCATAATAGCCATTCTTAAATGTATGCAACTCATATTCTGTTCTCTAGAATACTACCATCATTTCATGTAAGAAATTACTTACTTCTTTATTAAAAGAAGTCATTATACCCTCAATTCTCTATCTTCCCATAGGTAGGTTCCTCATCCTTCCCTTTCAAGAAATTATTATAAATACCATCTTTATGCATAAAAATTCAGGAAACAATAACATGGTTAAATTAACCTTTTATGCACTAAAATCAAGAAACCAACACAACTCATCTAACAAGACAATATTTTCAAGAGATCTACGTACACACAAAATCATATTTCCAAAGTCACAATAGCTACCCTTATGTGCATGCAACTTGTGTTTTTCCTAACACAATTACTTTTACTTCAATGCACATAATCTTTTCATGAAACAAGTATGGATTCTTGATATGATATGAACACTATTCATATGTCTTTTAAGAATAGGAAACTCTATTTTTGTTTGAAGAGATCTCTCATAAAAGTCATCAGTTTCATACATGAAGTATGCACACTTTTCTAAAATAAAATTGTATTTATGTGTATATAAAACATACGCTTTCTTCAAGAAAGTTAGAAATGAATATTTATGTGCTTAGAAGCACATCATCAGCGATTTCTATCATGCATGTAATGCATAATTATCTCACTAGAAACTTAGAAACTAACTAGAATCACAATGCAATTAGCATATATCCATTTTCAAGAAACTTTTATTAAATAAAAATACATATTTTATTTCAAATAAAAATTGGCCACTTTTCACACTATGTCCTCAGGAAGTTTATATGCTTCATCATCTTTCCTCAAGAATATATTTTGGCTATATTTAGCAAGGATTTTACTCCAATGAAAATGACAAGGGACAAGAATTTCACACACAAGACTCACATGTAGTCTTTCTAAGAGGAATTACCTATTTTCTTTACCAAGAAAACATATAAAATAATCAATCTTTAACTGCATCCATTAACATATTTTCTTTACCAAGAAAACCTATAAAATATTCAATCTTTAACTGCATGCATTAACATATTTTATTTACGAAGAAAACATATAAAATTATCATTCTTTTACTACATGCATTAAAATTCTTTCTTTACCAAGAAAACATGTAAAATATTTAATCTTTAACTGCATGCATTAACATATTTTCTTTACCAAGAAAACATATAAATATTCAATCTTTTACTGCATGCATACAAACATTCTCTACCAAGAAAACATATAAAATAATCATTCTTTTACTGCATGCATTAAAATAATTTCTTTACCAAGAAAACATATAAACTATTCAATCTTTAACTGCATGCACTAGCATACTCTTTCAAGAAAGTGAGCAAGTTACTTATCTCTTCCTAGCTGTACCACCACAAGCCGTCCAAAACAAAATTGTGTTCCGGAGGTTGTCCATTCTACTTTCGTTAAATGTCAAGATGTGATTCCATTTCTTTATCATAATCATGATACAAATGAAGTCATGGCCGTCTAAAATCTTTTTTTTTTTTTGCGAGACTGCACCTTCGGAGGGTGGGCAAATAGCCATAGCTCTCAGCCACAGCATTAAGCGGCGCCTCCCCACACTACAACTTCATGTACATTCGCTCCAACCAACGGACTATCATTTTCTTCAAGTTCTGGTAACAAACGCAATCAACATATCATGTAACCCATGCATGATATCCTAATACTAGCTCCTTCACTCCTCTATTGTTTGCCTCATTAAGGCTTTGTTGAAAAACAGTAAAACAACGCCTATTGAACCGATCACCAACAGACACTCTCTTTCATTGGACTCCATGAGAATGTTCCATCGTGCAGGCAATCTGGTTCTCTCGACTTCTGCTTATTCCTCTCTTTTAAATGTACTTTAAACTCAAGCGCTACTGCTTGCACAGCCTCGTCGGAGTTTCAAAAACTCCGTGACCATCAAGCTGTGTTCCAGCCATCATAGTGGATTCTCGATGAATACCTTTTTACCAAGATTTTCTTTCTTGATTTCCCCTCATTTGGTTTTCACAAATACCAAGAATCAGCTTTATAATTGTTTCGTAACTTCTAATTTTACCTTGGGGTTACTTATTAGAGGGATATGACATTTCACTTGGTATAATAAAACGCACATTCCACCTAACATAATGAAATAATGCGTGCGGTAAATAAAATAATGCATTTGATCATATGGTCTTTAGATCTGATGACGTTATAAATTCAAAAGTAATTAAATGTATTAAGACGGTATAAATAAACACGTTAAATGAATACAAATTCCGTATAATTCATAATATTTATTACAACCAAAGAGAATTAAACTTTTTGAATTAATGATGTCATGACATCCAAAAAAAATAATTAATTAAATTATTTCTTTTTGGAAAAATTATATTTGTTATTAAGACAATAACAAATTATATATGTATATATACAATTTTATTTTTGTATGTTGCTGGACAGAAACATATAAATCTATGATATCTAAAAAAAAATAAAAGTCGGGTCTCTCATACTCTAGAAAACAACCCAAATTTTACCTGCATAAACATATATGGATATATATGGCTATGGATATAAGAAAACCAGAGATATAAAAATATATACATCTGGTTCATAAATTTTCTCAAGGAAGTATAAAGACTTGTGAAAAACTAGATCTATCAAGTAATTTATTGTTAGTTTGACAACGAATTAGTAATTTTGGGTAAAATGTAATTATTCAGTTTTATACCGAATTGTCAGTTATGTAACGAAGGTGATGATATAAAACTAGTGAATGCCCATGAAATATAATTGAAGAGAATCATTGCTGAATAATACATTCCAATCCCTTGCCCCGTGGATGTTTCCTTGACACATTGTCGAGGTTTTACCACGTAAATCCTGTGTCTATTTTTGTGTTTGGTTTCCAGTTAGTTATGGTGTTTTCTTGGTCAATATTAAGTGAATGTGTGTAGTTCTTTCCTCTTTTTTTCTTCTATTTCACCAACAAGTGGTATCAGAGCCCCGAGGGCGGTGAGCCTGGGCGTGAAAGAAAGCGGCTGTGCATTGAAGGCATGAGTCCAAGATTTTTTCTTTGTTGTGTGAAGACCAGCGAGGTGTGAAAGGTTTTCTGTATCAGCGATTGGTGTAAGGCGCATGAGGCTGAGACCTGCAAGCTATGCGTGAATCCAAAAAAAAAAAAAAACTGAGCGTGAGACTAGGACCTGCGTGAGGTTTTTTGAAGTTGTATCAGCGATTCTCTGATCCGTGAAGAGCTGCATGAGAGCCTACGTTATCTGCCTGCTGGCCTGCATAAAGTTGTAGAGGATTTGTGGAAGAGCTTGTGTGATTTCAGAAGGCACAAGGCCTCCGTGAAGATCCAGAGAGGAAGAATGCGGACAGGAATCTGCCTAGGCACTGCGTGAGATCAAGAAGGGATTCCAAAACAGTCGAACTGCCTGCGTGAAAATTGCAGGGAAAGAATCCGTTGCCAAACCCTCTGCGTGAAGGAAGGAAGGGTGGTCTGCCTGCGTGCTGCGTGAAGTCCAGAACGCCTGCGTGAAGGAAGGGTGGTCTGCAGTCGCTGCCAGAACCTCGTCGTGTTCGCTGCCAGTTGCTGCCAGTAGGATCTGCGTGCTGGATCCGGGTATTTTTTTTAAAAGAAATTTTGTTTCAGATTTTTTTTTTGAATAAAGTGGTGAATGTGAGAAAGTGAGGAAAAAGAAGACAGTTTTTTTAAAGGAAAGGAGAAAAGAAGTTTTTTTTTTAAAGGGTTTTCTTTGAATTGGAATTTTTTTTTTTTAAACCCTAGACTGAAGATTAAAAGTCTTAGAAAATGGCCAAGATTTCGAACGAAAAATTCGAGGTGGAGAAATTCACCGGAAAGAGCAATTTTGCTCTTTGGAAACTGAAGGTTAGGGATTTGCTTGTGCAACAAGGGTTGCACAAGGCATTGGATGGGGAAACTAAGAAACCTGCAACCATGACTACTTCAGACTGGGAGGACTTGGATGCCCGAGCTCTCAGTACCATCCGGTTATGCCTAGCGGATGAAGTTCTCTTCAATATTGTTGAAGAGACTACGATGTCAGGATTGTGGGAAAAACTTGAAAAACTCTATATGACAAAGTCATTAACCAACAGAATTTATCTGAAAAGACAGTTATACAGTCTTCGAATGAAAGAAAGTTCAAACGTTGCAGAACATTTGAATGTTTTTAATACACTAATATGTCAATTAACAGATATGGAAGTCAAAATACAGGAAGAAGATAAATCCATAACCTTGCTGTGTTCTCTGCCTGAATCGTGGGATCACTTCGTAACTTCAATTAGCTTCAGCTTTGCTGATTCTTTGAAGTTTGAATCAGTCATGGGAGCTCTCCTGTCTGAAGATGTACAAAGGAAATCCAGCACTGAAACAGCTGCATCAGAAGCCATGGTCGCTAGAGGATGCTCAAAGGAAAGAGGAGAAAACCCAAAGGGGTGTTCCAGATCGAAATCGAAGGGAAATAATTTTAAGGCAAAATGTTGGAACTGCGGTAAAATTGGACACTTGAAGAAGGATTGTTGGAAATGAAAGGAATCCGAAAACCCGAAGAACAAAGCAAATCAGGTCGATTCAGGTATGATAGACGAAGTTTTATCTGCTGAAGAATTATGTATGATAGATGAAACTTCACCTAAATGTAATGTCTCTCAGGGTTTAGATAGCTGGCTGTTAGACTCTGGTGCTTCACATCACATGTGCCCACATAGAAATTGGTTTACTTCGTATAAAAATGTAAATGGTAGTTCTGTGTTTATGGGTAACAATGTGTCATGTCAGACTGTTGGGATGGGAAATATCAGGATTAAGATGTATGATAACACAGTTAGGACATTAACTAGTGTTGGACATGTACCTGATTTGAAGAAAAATTTTATTTCTTTGGGAGTGTTGGATTCAGATGGTTATAAGTTTACAGGTCAGGATGGCGTCTTGAAAGCCTTTAAAGGAGCCCTTGTGGTTATGAAGGCATAAAAGGTCGGAAATCTTTACAGGTTGCAAGGAAGTACTCAGGTCAGCGAAGCAATGGTTGCGTCAGAAAAGGAACAAGTAGGTACTCGTCTGTGGCATCAGCGATTGGGTCATATGAGCGAAAAAGGTCTTCATATACTGATGAAACGTAAATCTTTTCCCGGTTTGAAATCCTTGAAGTTAGATTTCTGTAAACATTGTGTGTATGAAAAACAGTGTAAACAGAGATTTAAATTTGGAAATCATAATAGTAAAGATGTTTTAGACTATATTCATTCTGATCTGTGGGGGCCATCCCCTGTTGTGTCATATGGAGGTGCATTGTATTTTTTAACATTCATTGATGATTACTCTCTAAAAAGGAAAGATGATGTATTAAATGTCTTTAAACAATTTAAAGTAATGGTAGAGAAAAGAACAGGAAAATCTATTAAATGTCTAAGAACTGACAATGGTGGTGAGTTCACTTCAGTTGAATTTGAGCAATACTGTAGGGATGAGGGAATTGTTAGACACAAAATTGTTGTTTATACTCCTCAGCAAAATGGTGTTGCTGAGCGTATGAATCAGACTCTTATGGAAAGAGCTAGAAGCATGATCAACAATGCTAACTTGCAAAAGGAGTTATGGGCAGAAGCAGTATCTACTGCTTGTTATTTAGTTAACAGATCACCTTCAGTAGCAATTGATTGTAAAATTCCTGAAGAAGTTTAGACAGGTCAGTCTTATGACTATTCACATTTGAGGATATTTGGTTGTGATTCTTATTCTCTTATTCCGAAAAATCAGCGTTCAAAATTAGATCCAAAGTCGAAATGTTATGTCTTTGTTGTGTATGACTATGCAGTAAAAGGATATAGGTTGTGGGATTCTACATTGCAGAAGATAATCATTAGTAGAGATGTAACATTTGATGAATCCTCTGTGTTAAAATCAAATGTTGAAAGAATTGAACAGGAACAGGTATCGCCGAATCAACGAGTTGAGTTGGAGGTTAGACCTTTCAGTGACAGTCGAAAGGAAGGAGATACTTCTGGAGAAAGAGGTGTTGACGACACAAAGGAAGTCATTGAAGCTTCTGAACCAGTGCAAGTTTCTAAACCAGTTCAGCAACCAGTCGCTCTGATAAGGTCTACAAGGGAAAGGAAAACTCCCAAAAGGTATGAAGATTTTGCTTCATCTTTTGCTTTGATTACTGAAGATGGGGAACCCTCTTGTTATCAGGAAGCAGTAGATGATACAGATAGCGAGAAATGGAAAATGGCTATGGAAGAAGAAATGGACTCCTTAGCCAAGAACAATACCTGGGATCTTGTAGAGCTTCCTGAAGGGAGAAGTGTTGTTGGATGCAAATGGGTCTTCAAACTGAAACGAAAAGTTGATGGAAGTATCAAAAGGTATAAGGCGAGACTGGTAGCAAAAGGGTATTCTCAGGTTGAAGGTATAGACTTTCATGAGATTTTTTCTCCAGTTGTAAAACTTGTTTCTATACGTACTGTGTTGGCACTAACTGCGTTGCTTAATCTTGAGTTAGAATAGTTAGATGTTAAAACAGCTTTTCTACATGGTGATTTGAACGAAGAGATATATATGGAACAACCAGAAGGTTTTGTACGAGGTCGCAGCAGAAGATTAGTTTGCAAGCTCAGGAAATCATTGTATGGTCTGAGGCAGTCTCCCAGACAATGGTACAAGAAATTTGATTCCTTCATGGTGAGCCAGAACTTTATAAGAAGTGAGTATGATCATTGTGTGTACTTCAAAAGTTTCAATGGCATATTCATCATCTTAGCTTTGTATGTTGACGATATGCTTATTGCAAGTAAAAGCATGGAAGAGATCAACAGGGTAAAGGCTCAACTCTCTAGGACGTTTGATATGAAGTATCTTGGAGCAGCAAAACATATCTTAGGCATGGAGATACACAGAGACAGGAAAAATGGTAAGCTTTGGTTATCACAACAGAAGTATGTGGAGAAGGTAATTGAAAAGTTCTCTATGAATAATGTGAAACCTGTTAATGTTCCACTAGCTTCCCATTTTAAGCTTTCTTCGGTTTTGAGTCCTAGAGCTGATGAAGAAAAACAGTATATGTCTCATGTACCATATGCAAATGCTGTAGGCAACTTAATGTATGCGATGGTATTTACAAGACCTGACATTTCACATGCAGTTGGAGTTGTCAGCAGGTTCATGGCAAATCCAGGTAAAGAACATTGGCAAGCAGTGAAATGGGTGCTTCGATATCTAAGAGGCACAAGTGACCATTGCATCGTCTTTAATGGTAGTGAAGGGTCAGTCTGTGGATATGTAGATGCTGACTATGCAGGTGATTGGACAAAAGAAGATCTACTACAGGTTATGTCTTTACTCTTGCAGGTGGAGCAATTAGTTGGATGTCAAAGCTTCAAGAAACAGTTGCGTTGTCCACTACCGAAGCTGAGTATATAGCTGCTTCAGATGCCAGTAAAGAAGAAATCTCGTTAAAGGGTCTGCTCGATGAGATTGGAAGGACGCAAGATAAAGTGAATGTACTTTGTGACAGTCAAAGTGCTATTCACTTGGCTAAAAATCCTGCTTATCACAGCAGAATCAAGCACATTGATGTAAGGTATCATTTTTTGAGACATGTGATCGATGGCGGAAAAGTAGCTCTTCAAAAGGCCCATACGCGAGAGAATTGTGCAGACATGTTCACAAAGCCAGTTACAATAGAGAAGTCGCGGTGGTGTTTAGCTTCTCTTGGCTTGCAGAAAAGATGATGAATGGACATGGGCAAGGGATTAGGAAAATTGTTGTCAAGGTGGAGTTTGTTAGTTTGACAACGAATTAGTAATTTTGGGTAAAATGTAATTATTCAGTTTTATACCGAATTTTCAATTATGTAACAGAGGTGATGATATAAAACTAGTGAATGCCCATGAAAAGTAAGTGAAGAGAATCATTGCTGAATAATACATTCCAATCCCTTGCCGCGTGGATGTTTCCTTGACACATTGTCGAGGTTTTACCACGTAAATCCTGTGTCTATTTGTGTGTTTGGTTTCCAGTTAGTTATGGTGTTTTCTTGGTCAATATTAAGTGAATGTGTGTAGTTCTTTCCTCTTTTTTCTTCTATTTCACCAACATTTACCAGCATAAACACATATGTGGCTATCCATATAAGAAAACCGGAGATATAAAAATGTAAACATCTGGTTCATATTTTTTTTTAAAAAGAAGAATAAAGACTTGTGAAAAACTATATGTCAAGTAATAAAAGGTTGATGAGATCCCATCCTCTAAAACCTATATGATAGACAAAAACAACCAAATGAACTGTCAAGTAATAAAAGGTTGATAAGCATACTCATGGATCGACCCATCTATGTGCTTTAGGAACTGTTAGCTTCCCAAATCTTATTGAACACTTCTTTTTAGATAAGAGGTCTTGCTCTCAGTTTTTCCTTGTAGATGTGACAAACAAAAATAAAATCAAAATGTTGTTTGATGAACTGAATTTTTTTGATGATGGGTTGTGATACGTGATTTTGACATATTTACATTGCATTGAACCAATTTATGATATTCAAAAAATCCCTAAAACTTGAAAAGAAAAGAGCTTATGCCTAGTCCCCTTACCCAACATAACAATAATTTTGCTTGTGATGATTGAAATGAATTATCAACCCCGCACCATCCCTGTGCATTAAATGCTCCATCAAAGTAGGACCATGAGATTTGAGAGTTTATTTGTTCTTCTCTTATAACACGCGGAGCTTGTATCGTTTGGGATGTTGAGTGTAAAGAGTAGATTGTTGCAATTTCAGAAGCTATGAGTTGGTGCCGAAGATTTGTCTCTAAAGATACCCTTATTTTTTGTCGACCATGTTTCCCAGCTTATTAAGCGAAGGACATTCCTTAATTTATCATCTCTCACTATATTCAACCAATTTTTTCAAGCTTCCCTTATGCTTGAACCTCTCCATTCAAGTCTGAGATCTAGAAGACTCAACGATGCTTCCCATATTTTCAATGTAAAAAGGCAATTTATAAAAAGATGGTTAAGTGTTTTTTCTTTATTTTTACACAATGCACGAACCTGGCCCATGTTTGTTATCCTATATTGTGACTTTGTTCATTAGTAAACACCAAAACAACAACCTTGTTCCTTTTCTGAAAATTATCCCATGACAGAGGAACAACTTTGTATTAGCTTGGGCATTCCAACATCCACCGAGGCTTCCACCACCAGAGTTGATGACCAGCCCAAACTCTTCTTTCCTGAATTTTGGGGAGCAAATTCTTGTAGGTGCATCAACCCATTTGAGTACAACTTCCCTATCCGGAAAACATCTGAACATTTTTCAGTTTCTTTATCTGTTCTTATTTTTAATTTATTAAAAAATAATTCATAAAACTCAGGGTTGTAATTTGTTAAAAAATAAAACTGGTTATCGTTCTAATTTCTTGTTGTTTATTTGAACTTCTTCAATAGCATCCATTTCATTTGTTTTCGAAAGGACAGTGTGTGCATTTTGATGATTCCAACCACCTTCATCTACCCATCATCACGTAAAGAGCTAAAGGTCAATTACATGATTGAAATTCGCTTATCTAAACAATAACGAATTAGTGATTTTTATCGAATTTAGGTGAATGCATGTTCTGTGGATTTATATTGTTCTCTACTTAATTTTCATACCGGGCTTTACACTTAAAACTGATGGATAGAGTTAGAAAAGTGATATTTGGGGCTCAAGAGTAAGCTGAGTACAAATATTTACATAACTTTGTACATATTTACCTATATATATTCGTTTCCGTTAAATTCAATTAAAAAAACTTTTAAATTTCTCTTATTCTTTGCAACCACCTTTATTGAATAAGTTGTTTTGAATAAGTTGTTTTATTGTGTAGTGATTGGATTTAAAGATTTAGAGTTCGTTTAGCATCCGTAGAGTCCATGGAAAGTGTCTCTGTTTTCAAACCTTGGATTTAGGTTTTGTTTTATTAATTTATAAGAGATTTGTGTATGTATATTTTTATTTATAAAATCAATATTTACATGATAATAATTTAGTACGGATACGTTATGGTAAAGTTGAATTAAAAAGTTTTTTATAACTTAGAAACTATTGACTTTATTCACAAAAATTGATTGGCATATAAATGATAAATAAATTGATTCGCATATAAATGATAGAAGATAATGTATTCGGCTTATATCAGTGACATTTACTAATATGATATGCTCGTATTTACTACAGCCAATATAGATCCATTTTAAGTATGAATTTAACATGTCCTAAGAGGGATCAAATATCAAATTTCTTCATGTGCAAGTGAAAAATACAATATGTTATTTTTCATTGTTTAAATTGTTTTTTTGAATGCTAAATAGAGTGTATATAGGACCAAATAAAAAATTTAACCATAAAAAAGTTAATTTTTATTTATTTTTCTATATTTAGATATATATGAAGTCAACATAAAGTATATATTTTCATGTAGATTCCCATCATTTCGCTGCTCAGAAGATGGGTGTTCTTAACACCCTCGCCACTCGTGCCCTGAGGATTTCTGATAGTGAGAGCTTTGATAAGGAGAAATCCCATCTCCTTGATGTCTTTGTGGAAAATGGATATAGTAGACGCCTAGGTCAGAAGGCTTTCCGTAAAGCCTCTAAAAATGCGTTAATTAAGAAAGAGTCTAAAGAACACCGTCTAGGTGTCCATCTTCCCTATGTCCAAGGAACCACGGACAAGATTGCTCGGATCCTTAAGAGGTATGAGATTCCCTCAACCTTTAGGCCCCTCAGCACCATCCACAATTCCCTCCGATCAGTGAAAGATCCCGTTAACCCTAAGGACATGAAGGGTGTCTACTTAATCCCTTGTTCTTGTGGGACCCCTTATATTGGGGAGACAGGGCGCTCCATCCATCAAAGGGTTAGTGAACATGTAGCTGACCTAAGACATGGGAGATCCAAGTCTTCAGCTTTGGCAGAGCATGTAGAAAAGACCAAGCATCAGGTGTGTATAGAGGAGGCTAGGGTTGTCGCCGAAGTTGCTCAGTTCCATCATTGTAAATTCAGGGAAGCTATTGAGATTGAAAGAAGGCCAATCAATCTCAATAGAGATGATTGGATCCCCGCCCTTTCATCCTAGTCTCTCCCCCGCTTTTCCCATCTTCTTTGCTTTCGTTTGGGTCTGTCCTTCTTTTTTGTTAGGTGCTCTTCTTCCTATTAGATTTTAATAAATATGATCTTAACTATATCAGAACTATAATATATTATTATACTCTATTTAATTAATTAATTAGTTTATTATTCTATTTATTTATTTGTTTTTATTTAATTTTCATTTATTTAATTTATTTTTATTTATTTACTTATATATACATTTATTATTATTATTATAGGATTAATACTATATAATTACTATATCTAATTACCTTCCGAATATTTATAAAGTAAGGCAAATGATTCTCTATGTGATTTTGCTGAAATCTCTAACAATCAAGTATGGATCACAAAATTCTAAACTCTTTAGTTCTTTATCTAATTAATTTACATTAAATTTATATATGACTTTTTAACCGACAATAAGTTACCACTTTTAAATTATCTCTTTTAAAAGTTACTAGTTATTATAACTAACTAGTTTTATATTTTATTTATACCTTTATATTATCAACTATCTTTTATTATTGCCTCATATATATATATATATATATATATATATATATATATATATATATATATATATCAGGTCCTTAATCTAACCAATTCTTATTAAACTATTAACAGAATCAACATATATAATTATTTCTTTTATAATTTAATTAACTCCCATTAATTGATCATTTTGACTTTTTAGGCCTTGAGTCAAAATTAGTAGCCGTTGGAAGCTCTGCTCTGCTCAGACTATTTAGCATGCATAGCTGGATCTGTTTCTTCAACTTGTCCTGACGATGAGCCACACTAGTTGGTTTGAAACACTTTGACAAATGTCTCTCTTTATGTGATTTAGGCCGAAGTTCTACTTATAAATAATATGGATCACAGAAGCCTCAATTCAACAATAAATTAGTTAACATAGGTCTTTGAATAATTTATTTAAATATCTTGATCAAATATTTTTGAAAAGTATAATATTTCAAGTAGTTTATTTAAATATTTTGATGAAATATTTTTGAAAAGTGTAAAATTTAAACATTTAATTCACAAGTTTTTTGTTTTTTTGTTTTTTTTTTTTTAATTTCTAATTACTTACAACATATTCATTTTTTTAATTATAGTCTACATTATTTTCTTATTTAGAACATACTTTTAAATTTTTATTTTTATTTTAAAGGGCACGAGCATACGGACAAACTTAGACATCCCATCATATTGGGCTATAGAAAGAGCATAGATCCATTTTAAGTATAAACTTAGACATCCCATCATATTGGGCTATAGAAAGAGCATAGATCCATTTTAAGTACGGATATACGGACAAACTTAGACATCCCATCATATTGGGCTATAGAAAGAGCATAGATCCATTTTAAGTACGGATCTAACATGAGTAGAGATAGATCAAATTTCTTAAGTCTAAACACTTTTACCTTATAAAATATAATGTGTTAGTTTTCATTGTTTAAATTGTATTTTTGAATGCTAAATAAAGTATATATAGGACCAAATAAATGTTTTAACTATAAAAATTTGATTTTTTCATAATATTACAACCCAGTAGATGTTGTCATGTAAAAATATGTAAAATTACATTAAAAAAGATTAAAAAATATATGTGTAGGTTAATATATATTGTATATGTTGAAGATATTTGTAACTTTACTTTAAAATAAATTAAATAAAAGAATGTGTCGGTTAATATTAACAAACTCAATTTTGACAACTATATATATACAATTTAAAAAGAGATCGATTAGCTTATTCATCAAATAACAAAGAAAATTAGGTAAAGGTAGTGGGGGATTCAATTGGGCATATCTTGTAATAATAACTAGGTAAATTTTGCGGCGTTTATGTAATAATAATAATCAAGTAAATTTATATTTCGTTGTAGGAGGGTAAACTCAATCTAATGGAAGGTGCTCAATAAAATTAGTAGGAGTAAGGGGAAATATTGAATAGAATTTAATATTTAGGGTGGGGTGTTATAAATGTTAAGTAAAATTTAATAATATTACATTTTAATTAATATTTCTCAATAAAATTAGTAGCTGTGAGGGGACATATTCAGTAGAATTTAATATTTAGGGTGGGGTGTGACCTGAAATATTACGTAAGTTTTAATAATATTACAGTTTAATTAGTATTTCTCCCCACTCCTAGCCACTATTTATTGGGTGCGGGTGGTTACAAATATTGGGTAACATATAATATTGTAATATTATATTTTATGTAATCAATATATTTGTAACAATTAATATAGATGTGTTCCATCTATAAATTTAATTAATAAGACGAGAAAACTTAATATTTACAATATGACAAGGTTTTTAATCATGAATATTTACCATGGATATTATTAACTTCTAAGTAGATTTTTTTACAATACCAGGCCAATACCCACAAGAGAAAGATAGAGAGGCAGAGGAGGGAAGAAAATTATAATACCATGGGCTATTACCATGGTTTATCAATACCATGGGCCATCCCATGGTTTATCAATACCATGGGCCATCTAGACTTTGGATTATTATGTTATGGATCTATCTTACAATACCATGGGCCAATACCACGGCTTATCAATACCACATGCCCAAAAACAATAACTTATTTCAAAAGAAAAATATTTTACAAATATTTTATTTTAATTTAATTTATAACATTTTTTTATTAAATTTAAGTGAAAAAAGGTTATAATTACTTTTGAGGTATATGTAAACCCTCCATCCTCACGACTACTAACAATATTTTCATAGAGATTAAATGGAGGTTTTAATAAATTAAAAAATGAGCATATTTTTATATATACATGTGTGAAATTTATATAATATAAATAATATCATAAATAACTAGGATAGATGCATCTTAACCAAGGATCCAAGCCATGAGAAAGCAAAGTGATTAACAATGATAGAGAAAAGATAGTCCCTGATTCTTTTAATTTTTATATTATTGTAATTTATTAAACATGATTGATCCAAAATATAAGTTTAATATTTTACAACCAATTATGTTTTTTATTAATTTAGATACTTTATTAAATACAATACAATGGAATCATATTTAAGAAAGAGAGTGAGATGGAAGGGGGGATTAAGTGTGGGAGAGAGACATAGAGGTGAGAGAAACAATGGGAGAGACAAAGGAATACAAAGAGTGGGGGGAGAAAGGGAAGGAGAGAGATGGATTTGGAGGGGGAAAGAGAGGGAGTGACAAGGGAGAGATGAAGATGGAATGAGGGAGAGAGGAGATGAGGGAAGAGAGAGAAAAGGAGAGGATAAAGTTAGGGAAAGAAGGGGAAGAGAGCGACAGGGAGACATAGATATATAGGGGGAGAGAGACAAGGAGAGAGGTAGGGAGATAGTGACAGAGTTGGAGAGTGGAGAGAGAGTGTTTGTATGATGGAGGGAGAGACAGAGGGAGGTGAGTGAAAAGGGGAGAGAGAGGAAGGAAAAAGAGAGAGGACTTGAGAGAGAGGAGAGAGAGAGAGAGATGGAGTTGGAAGGGGAAGAACGACATAGAGACACAAGGTGGAGAGGTAGTGAAAATGGAGAGAGAGAGAGAGAGAGTGATATATTTTTAGAGGGTTGAGATAGAAAGACAAATAAGGAGATATGGAGGGAGGTATAAATATAGATAGCACGGGGGTAGAGGAAAGAAGAGAAAGATAGAGAAATTTAGGGAGAGGCAGACAGAGTGAGACGATGGAGAGAGGGAGGGGAAGAGAGAGAAGGAGAGGGGGAGGGAGATAGACACAGATGGAAGGTGGAGAGAGAGGGAAGAAGAAAGAATCTCACAGAGACAAATATAGACATAGAAGTTAGATCTAGAAAGTCATGAATTTTTATATTTTCAATGTAGTTTTTGATTTCTAATCCTATTTGATCACATGCACTATATGCATTTATTTAAGTGTAGACATCGATTTATAATTCTATTTAATACCTTACACTAGATGCATTGATTTCAGTGCCGATTTTGATTTCTACTCCTATTTGATTGCTTGCACAGGTTGTGTTGGCTTTAGTGTAGATATTGATTTCTAATCCTATTTGAATGCTTGCACTAGATTCATTGGTTTTAGTTTAAATGTCGATTTCTAATCATATTTAATACCTTACATTAGATGCATTGATTTCAACGCGGATGTTGATTTCTACTCATATTTGATTGCTTGCATTAAATGCATTAGTTCAGTGTAGATATTGATTTATAATCCTATTTGATTTCTTGCACTAGATGCATTGATTTCAGTATAGATGTTTATTTCTAATCCTATTTGTTTTTTTGCACTAGATGCATTGATTTTAGTGTAGATTTTGATTTCTGATTTTATGCAACAAGATGCATGATATACATTAATTTAAAAGTAATTATATTAATAGTGTGCATCGATTTCAGTGTAAGCACATCTCTACCTCCTCCATCTATATCTCTCTCTCTATCTCAGCCCCTAAACATACACACTCTATCTCCATTTTATCTATCTATCTTTCCCTCCATCCCTTTTCCCTCCCTCTCTCTCTCTTCCCCTTCTCTCTCTCTCTAACATTTCTCTCTCCATATCTATATCTCTTTCTCCCTCCCTGTCTTTACCTCTCTCTTCTTCCCTCCCCCAATCTATATCTCTATCTTCCCTTGTCTTTCCTTCTCACCCACAAAACATAGACACTCTCTCTCACTGTAAGCACATAAAAATTATTCAACCATAAATATAATACTTAATTTTCATCCTAAATAAAAAATTTTCTTACCCCAAATGTTTTCTTCTTGAAACAATAAATTATTTTTAATTGGGTACATTTTTATTATTCTAATTACTTTGCATCCAAACATGATAATAGAAAATAACTACCATTGAAAATTATTTGGGGTTTAACACTCCATAAGTCATAATGATTGTATTTCGACAAAACTACTATTAATATTGGAGAGAAATTGTGACAAGGTATGTTGCTACTATTAATATTGGAGTGCAACTGAGACAAGGTATGTTGTTTACTACAACACCTCGAGTTAAATATTTCAATGGTATATGATTCCAACTACTCTTTTCATATGATCGATATGAGAAAATGGAAAAACTAATAGGTGTGACTATAGTAATAGTAGAAGAAAATATTTTTAGATTGATTGCGATGAAAATTGTTTATAATTTATTATATTCTTAGTATTCACATTTTCTATCTATCAAAATTGTGTTATATTGACACTTTGCACTCAAAAATTGTATTTCATCATTTTTCATCATTCAAATTACTAAGTCATGTCAACAAACTGAGGTAACTAAGGAGATTTTGAATTAAATTGACAAAATTAATCTTAGACATATTTAGCATATTTAAAATGATTAAAATAATTAGATGGTCAACAAATTTTGTATGACTGCACATGTCCATCTTAACACCGGATCTATCAAGCGCAGAGGGGGATCAAATCTCTTGAGGTGCAAACCTTTCCTCAAGTTTTGCACTCAAAATAGGTTTGCACGTAAGTATATGTCAATATTAATTCCTATTAAAATATTTTATTGATAAGTCATATTGAATATTTTTTTATATACCACATTTAAATATTTTATTTTAAATTTTATTTATTTATATATAAATAAATGTAAAGTTGATATCCACATAAATTAGTTAATATAAATTTTCAAATAGTTCATTTAAATATTTTGTTGAAATATTTTTGAAAAATATAAAATTTAAATATTTTAGTGACACATTTTTTTTATATTATAGTTGACATTATTTTTCTATTTAAATATAAATTAAAAAAAAAAAAAAAAAAAAAAAAAACCTTACACATCCAATCATACCAACTATAAAATAAATCTCTTAACTCAATAAACATTATTAACACAGGATTAAAACATTTTTCTTGAAATTACTCTATCATCAAAACTATTATATACAAAATGTAGCCGCGAAAGTCGCACTTTCTCATTTGCCTCTGAATCTAAATAATATCATAACTCTCAAATTCCCACTACCCAACTTCACCTCCAATATGTACAATCAAAATCATCATTACCATCTTCATGCGCACTTGGCTATACCCTTTAATACTCTAAATTCCTCTCACTCTAAATTCTTTATTATTTCCCTATTGCTATACAGTTTTCCATAACTTAACTGAGTGTATCTTGATTGACTGTATGTTAGATTGTAAATTTTGTAAATTGAATTGGCATAAGCAAAGTGAACCTTTTCCTTTTCATAAACATTTTAAAATTCTTCATCTAAATCTCATGTACCGACTTTAACTTTCAATGTAAATTCATCATCCCAACCTTAACTTTGAATTTGCTATGCTCCAAGCGCTATCGAATTCCCAATATCGATCTGTTACGCACTTGGAGTTGTCAATTTCCTCATACTCGTTGTAGGCCCGAATTGTCCAAATCCTTTAAACCCGTCACAATCCCAAACCTGTTATGAACCGAGAATTATCAATATCCATCTCACAGATAGAAAAAATTATAGCAATCGTTAAGCGTTTGATACCAATTCCTCTGAAACTCAAACCCTGTTTAGATTTCTTACAAATTATATTACTTTTATTGCACATGGCGTGCATGTTGCCCAAAATTGAAGATTACATATTTTGAAATTATCTAAAAATCTGACTATTATTTAAACAATCAACTTCTCTCTTTAGTATCGAATTCCAAAATGTTTTCAAAATTTATTATCAATAAAAGCAAAACAAATTTTAAAATATTTTCAAAATTTACTATTAATACTAACCATAAAAATAAAAATAACCTCATCGTTCATTTCATATCTTACCCATCATCACCACAGTGTAGGCATGGAATTTGACTTTTCACTGAAGCTTTTTGTGGTTTTGAAAGTATTTTTATTTTTATTTGCCCCCAACAACCCCAAAAGGGAAAAAAACCCTTATTCACTCCAATCTATTAAATAAATTACAATAACAGAATATACTTAGATCATATCCTACCCATCATCACCACAGTGTAGGCATGTAATTTGTGGTTTTGAAAGTATTTCATCATTAATTCCTCAAAAATCACGGCAAATCAAATAATTCGATGGTCGATGTGAATTTTAAATTCTCAAATCATCCGACCAAATAAGGTTTAAGCAGTACTGTGGGACAATTTTTCTTTAAAGTGCTAGCTCATCCTGTTATTTTTTAACCCTAATCATATTAAGCCGTAGGAAGCAGTATGAAGTTGGCCATTATTAAGCCTCATCTTGTTATGTTCTTACCCTAATCATATTAAGCCGTACGAAACTGTATTAAGTTGGACTTTATAAAGCAGTAGGTAAAAGTATATCAAGTTGGACTTTAAAATTGAACGGTGAACACTACGCAATTTTAATTATAAATTTAATCCGAATGTTCATAGTCATTAAGCTTAAATTTAAATTCAATATAATAATATATGACGTGGGAAAGTTTGAAAAAAGAATTAATTGAAAAAAAATTCCTATATACCTTTTTAATTGGTTGAATCTAACCAAGAGTTAAAAAAAAATCAATATATTTTTTAATTTAGTAGAAACAAATTAATATAGGGATTTTTAAGACAAGTATTGATTGAGTTGAAAGGCTTATTCCAGGGCTTAATATGAGGGGGTGTGTAAATATGTCTATCCATAAAATAAATAAAAAATTATGTTATAAATAGAAAAATAATGTAGGCTATCATAAAAAAAATGAATATGTTGTATGGTACTTAGAAGTAAAAAAAATGTGTGAGTAAGATATTTAAAATTAATATTTTCAAAAATAATTTAACAAGACATTTAAATAAACTATTTGAATGTCTATGTTAACTGATTTATGTCTGATATCAACTTCATATATATATATATATATATATATAGTTAAATTAAAATATTTTAATGTTGTATATAAAAAAATTATTCAATATGAGTTATCAATAACATATTTAATACAAATTAATATCAGCATATACTTAAAAATATATTAATAATAAAAAAATCATTTTAATTTTCTCTATAAAAAGTTTCCATGTACATGTTATGTAAAATGTTTTAATGTTAATAAGTCTTTATGGTTAAAATGATATACTCCATATAGCATTCAAAAATACAATTTAAATAGTACAAAATTACACATTGTATTTTACAATCTAAAAAAGTTTTCACCTGAAGAAATTTGATCCCTTCCAACTCATGTAAGATATTTACTTAATATGGAACTATGCTGATTGAGCCTAGAGGCTCATTCTATAGCGTAGTATGATGGGATATGATGGGATATTAATATAAATTATGGAACTATGCTTGTTAAGCCTAGAGGCTCATTCTATAGCATAGTATGATGGGATATGATGGGATATTAATACAAATTAATATCGACGTATACTTAAAAATATATTAATAATAAAAAAACCATTTTAATGTGTTCTAAAAAAAAATCTCCATTTACATGTTGTGTAAAATGTTTTAATGTCATAAGTTTGCATTCAAAAATACAATTGAAACCCTACAAAATTACACTTTGTAATTAAAGATTCTATTAACACTGTGCATGTATGTACTGAAAACTTTTAAGTTCATAAATCTGCAATATGAGATAGAATTCGAAAAACCTTAAGAGACAACAATGAATTTCTTACAAGAAGATTTCTCAGATAGCAACATAATTAATATTGGAACGATAGAGGTAGTAAAATAAAACTTGACAGAAAATCTAAGCATAAGTCCAAGTTGAGATTAAATCTTTAATTTAAAGGAATAGCAAGAAATCTGGAATATGAGATAGAATTCGAAAAACCTTAAGGGACAACAATGAATTCCTTACAAGAAGATTTCTGAGATAGCAACATAATTAATATTGGAACGATACAGGTAGGAAAATAAAGATTTCTGAGATAGCAACATAGGTAGGAAAATAAAGATTTCTGAGATAGCAACATAATTAATATTGGCACGATACAGGTAGGAAAATAAAACTTGACAGAGAATCTAAGCATAAGTTCAAGTTGAGATTAAATCTTTAATATAAAGGAATAGCAATAAATAGACAAGTGCCTTCGTTTCTTTAATACCAGAGAACCTTTCACAATATTAAGACAAAACGCATAACCCTACTTTAATCAAGTGGAATCCCCAAAGCTGGGTACTAATAAATGAACCCGAATCTAGTGCATTAGTAGGGAAGTATGCAAACAATAGGAATTGTAAGTATTATAGCCATAAGGGTTGCCTTTAACTATGAGAGGGAAAGCTAAAAACATGAAAACCTTTAATTTCCTATGAGATAGAATACATCATTTTCAGAATGCGAAGAAACAGAGTAATATAATCTCAGATCGTGAAAGACCACTCATAGCATTCTTTTTCAGTACAGACGACAACTAAATAAATGAGCCTACAAGAATCCGCGAGACTTGCATAAATAGTAATAGTAGATTTACGTTATCCAAAGATAGAAACCGTTCTTCAGAATTTACAGTTCAAGAGGAAAAAAATTACCTAGCCATACTTTCTAACCGAAACTTTGGGTCAAGCCTACTTAAACATGCAAGAAGTTTGATTATAGTAGAAACCCTTAAATCAAAAGAACAGTTACAATATTTTCGAAAAGAGCAGAGACCTCAAGACCAACTTCCCATAAGATGAATACATCGCCTCAAGGGCCAGAGACTTGGTGTCTCATTAAATAAAGAAGCGAATAACAAGCTCAACCTAGCTAAAACCCAGAAATTCGAAGTTATAACAATACCACCGCTCTACTATCTTAAACATGCGACACAAAATTCATAAGACCAGGGGCAAGCCCTTCTATCTTTGCTAGATATATCAGTATCAAGCTCATACCCATTGAAAATCGAAAAGAGATTTTGGAGTTTCGACATCTGGAGCCAGGCCACTCGAAATTGTACCTACAAACCCTGTCAAAGCTAGTTTAGAAACACTGGCTAATGTATTAAAATAGTGCAACACATTTAAATGATGCCTTAAGGTGGAATTTCTTACCCGAGTTATCATAGAACACCCCCAACATCCCTGTAGCAATGCCCAAAGCCATAGCAGCACACTATGGTCAAGAAGGAAAGGAAATTAGAGTGTGAAAGGCCTCTCAAATTAGTGACACAGATAAATTTGCGAACATTAGGCTCAGAGTTTACCACAGGGGGAAACCCTCTGTGCGAGAACAGGAGCCGAAACCCTCCATCGGAACAACACAACAGTAAAGTCCCTTCCCAAGCCCGATACCACCAGCAACAACCTCCACCGTCCAATGCAATGCAACAAGGAGAGCCCTCGATTGGGTACAGAACACGAACTAGCTAGGAGACAACTGTCTGCCATAGAGAAGCCTCGAGAGATGACCGTTCCTTCATCCTGGCAAGTGGCCTTCTTACATTAAAATTCCACCATAAAGTTTGTACCATCTCGCAATAGATCAACCCTGAAATCATTAATGATAATATTTCATATGTAATATGAATGTTTATGTATGGTTAGGATAGTAAACTATGTAGTTGGCAATCTATTAATAAAAATGGAAACCTTGAAATCATGAGTCCCATTTACTAATTGTTCAATGGTTGTTAAACATTATGCCGCTGTCATGTCATACCATTTATATGGTAATGACAGTTAATTATGTGCTCATTATAGTTAATCAATATTTCTTATGATAAGTCAATTACAATTAGCAGATATAGCTTATGTTAAGAACTATAATCATTTTCAAATTTCTTTTTACATGGAGACATTACATATGGTATCAGAGCACTCAGGTTGTAAAACTAAGACCTCTGGGTAAGAAATAACAAGTTTTGTGATATGCACATAGGAAGCAGGAACAACCAACATGAGAAGGACAGGGAACCTACCATCCAGATCTGCAATGGGGATAGGAGCCCCACTATTTCAGGAGGGCAATCTTGAAGTATGGGTGTATCTAGGCGAGGAACCCTGGGACACCAGTACAGACATTAGAGTGACAATACAAGAGTTAAAGGATGAAATGGCCCGATTACGGGCAAATAACAAAAGATTGATGTTGGAACAAGAAAAGATTATGAAAAGTGTATCTGATAGAAAAACTAATTGGCCACTAGTTCCCAGCCCTCAACATAAAATTATATTAGGGGAACAAGAATTTCAGATAGAATATGTGGAAACCAGAGGTGGTGAGGAAAATTGTTAAGAGGAGTCTGATAATGTGACCAAACACCAAACACAAAAAAAGCAGAAAGTGGAACTTCAGGGGGAGTTTCAAAAGATAAAGCCCCCTCTTTTCAATGGAGAGCCAGAAGAAGCCACAGAAGCATGGCTCATAAATATGAACAAATATTTCTAGCTGTACAAATATGACCATAACTTGAAGGCTCGTTTGGCCATTATCCAGCTACAAGGAAATGCCACACTATGGTGGGAAGAAGTAAAAAATGTTCAGGGAATGGATGAACTTAATATAACCTCGGAAACATTCCAGATATATTTTTTAAAAAAATTACCTAACAAAAAGGTTTTATGACAAAAAATCTAAAGAGTTTCATGATCTCTAGCTAGGACAATTGACCATGGATGAATTTATAACAAAGTTCACCTCGTTACTTCGTTATGTGCCCTACATACGTGAAGAAAAAGCAACTTTGTAATGATTCATCAACAACTTACCTCTATTTATGAAAGAATGACTAGAATTTGACAACCCAAAGACCATGGAAAAAGTGATCTGCAAAGCATGGATTTTCTATCAACAAAATAGATCAAAAGGGGACATAAACAAGAAATGGAATGACAAAAAGATAAATAAATTTTTTGCCGGTCATAAAGGAAATAAAGGCTCAGGCAGCAAGAGAAATTACAAGGGACAAACTAACAGTAATTAAAAAAATAAATCCACCTAGATTTAAGGTATCAATCGAAGCAAGAACTAATGAGAAATTGGGCAAAGTTGAAGTTGAGTTGGCTACAAGTACCCCTCTACAATGTTGGGGATGTGGAGGGCCGCACTATGTCAAAAGCTGCCCACAACTCAGGGGAACTGACTAGATCTCTCAACTACAAGAAGCCTCTACAGTAGGAGAGATAGCAAGGAGTTTTCCCAAAATTAACGTAGCCCTGGAAGACCACCAAGAAAAATTTCAGCCGACAATGGTCAAATTTGAAGGTAAAATTTTTAACCAAACTACAATTATTTTGATTGACCCCGGGGCTACTTTAAGTTACATTAGCCCCAAGATTATGGAACGATGTAAGTTACATGTGGTAAAGTTTAAAAATTCAGAGTTAGTGAAATTAGCCACAAGAGCCAAAAGAAGAGTTTTGTCCAAGGTCAATAATTGCCATCTAGAGCTAGCTGGTCAGTCCATCCAGACAGATTTGAATATACTACCATTAGGATCATATGATATCCTTATTGGTATGGACTAGATGGAAAAGCATTGGTCTCTTATTAACTTCAAATCTAAAGCCATTAATTTCTGAGATGATAAGGGGGAAAGACAAGAAATGTAGGGCATTCAGAAGCCTCTGCAAATAAGACCTATAACAACTTCCCAACTAGAAAAATGCATTAGGAAAGGTTGTCATATTTTTTCCATTCAAGTAGGTTATGCTGACCCTAAGGAGAAATCTGTTGTTTTAGAAGATATACTAGTAATACAAAACTTTTCTGATGTTTTCCCTGAGGAAATTCCAGGTTTACCTCTAAAAAGGGACATAGATTTTACCATTGAGCTAATTCTAGGAGCTGCCCTAGTCTCCCGAGCCCCTTACTGTATGAGTATTCCTGAATTGACAGAATTGAAAATGCAGTGGCAGGAGTTGCTAGATAATAAGTATATACAACCTAGTGTGTCCCCTTGGGGAGCTCCAGTGTTATTTGTTAAGAAAAAAGATGGAACAATGCGAATGTGCATGGACTACCGTTAGTTAAACAAGTTGACCATTAAGGATAAATATCCTTTGCCCCATATAGATGAGTTGTTTGACCAGGTAAAGGGGACAACCGTTTTCTCCTAGATTGACCTCCAATTAGATTATCACCAGATTTGGATAGAGGAGGAAGATATGGCAAAAACAACATTCAGAACTCGTTATGGACACTATGAGTTCGTGGTGCTACCTTTTGGTCTGACTAATGCCCCAGCAACCCTCATGTGTCTCATGAACAACATATTCCATCAATATTTGGACAAGTTTGTATTGATCTTTATTGATGACATCTTGATCTACTCATAGAGCATGGAAGAACATAAGGAGCATCTCCACATTGTCCTGCAAGTTCTAAGAGAACACTAGTTATATGCCAAATACAACAAGTGTGACTTTTTCAAAGAACAAATCTAGTACTTTGGACATATTATCACCAAGGAGGGAATCATGGTAGATGTGGATAAAATAAAAACCATTATGGAGTGGCCGGTGCCGAAATATGTGGCAGACATAAGATCATTCATGGGCCTAGGTTGATATTATAGGCAATTTGTGGAAGGTTTTTCTAGGGTAGCATACCCTATTACCTCTCTGAAAAAGAAAGGAACAACCTTTAGGTGGACCTTTGACTGTCAAAGGAGATTTGACCAACTTAAGCATCTACTCACCACTACCCCAATTTTCATTATTGTTGATCCTAGTAAGGAATATGTAGTGTGTATGGATGATAGCAAGGAGGGGGTAGGTGGCATACTAACGCAAGAGGCTAGGGTTATAGATTACGAGTCAAGAAAGCTCAAGCAATACAAGAAAAAGTATTATGCATACGACTTGGAGTTAACAACAGTAATTCACGCCTTGAAAATGTGTTGACACTACTTGTTGGGCAAAAAAAACATGCTTTTAACATATCCTCACAGCCTTAAAAGTTATTCCAAACAACCCACATTAAATGCTAGACAAGCTTGTTGGGCTGACTTCCTAAGCGAATTTGATTTTGAAATCAGGCACTTGAAGTGATCTAGATTTAAACAGGAACACAACAAATTACAAAGATAACCATAAACACAGAGATGCAGCGGAAATAATACTTCATTTCATTAATGTAAAATACTCAAATATGCTTATAAACATAAATGGAAATACACTAGCTAGGGCAATGGTAGCTTACCTCTGAGAAGAGATGTGGTGGCTACATGCCTCTAAACTGAAATATAATGAGGTTCAAGGGCCTTTTTTATTATTGACCAATAAGAGCAAACCCTAAACAACCAAAACCTTAACCCGAGGAGATGTGACACCAAGAGTTTATGGGCCCCGTTGGGGTGAGTTAGACAACCAACTTCCCGGGGTCATGACTTGGTCATATTATCTCCATTTGATGCGCATGATAGCCTGTTGGAAAGATCTCTTCGAGGACTACGACGGAAAATATGATTTCAAGAAAAAATTTGTTGGCAGTAGATTTCCAAAAAAACATCTTTTAGGGCCTCAAAATGGCTTCGGAAGTTTAGGAACCAAAAAACTACTAAAAATAGTAAAATGTGCTACAATTAAGGAAACTGAAAAACTGAAAGAAGCAATGGTGGGGGTCCAAGTGGAATTGGTGGGTGGCCACCAATATCCACCTAGATCATTCCTCCCCCTTAGGAAGTAATGGTCTCCATTGCGTTGAGTTCCTCCATGAGATGAGGAAACTTCTACTAAACTTGGTCCCTAGTGAGCCACTTGCCCTGGTGAAGGAGTTGGCCTACTTTGAAAACTCGATACATTTGGATATTCTATTGGTGAGTGTGATTGATCTATGTGTCCATGATTCTATCAGTTGCAGCTTGTTCCATGCAATCTGGATTTAACTCTGTGGGTGTGAGCTGTTCTGCAATGTCGGATGTGTCTAGTAATGGTGGGAAGTATGGCCGAAGGTGGTCCACATTGAACACTAGGTGCAGGCCAAGGAATGGTGGAATGCTGAGTTTGAATGCATTGTCTCCCATAACCTTGGTAATGGTGTAAGGACCATATCAGAGTGGTCTGAGTTTCCGATAGGCTCTGGTAAGACGTTCCTTTTCGAAATGCAACCAGACTTTGTCTCCCACCTAAAACTTGTGTGGAACCCGATGTTGATCATGTCACTGCTTGTACTTGGCATTTGATTTCTCCAGAATGTCATGGACTTGCTGGTGAATATGTTGGATGTGCTAAATGAAGCTGTTTGCCTTATCTGTTTTAGACTGGAAATGAGTTGAAACTGCGTGAGTAGCTGCAAATGGCATGGCCACATCAATGGGACATAGTGGCTGGAATCCTAAGCCCACTTGAAAAAGACTGTGGCCAGTCGAGCTATGGAGAGCCCAGTTGTAGTTGTGTTGAACATAGGGCAGGCTCTCGTCCCATGTGCGTGGATTCTTTGTGTTGTACATGTGCAAAATGTGTACGATCATCCTGTTGAAAACCTCCGTTTGGCCATCTTTTTGAGGATGGAAGGCTGTGGACTTAGTGAGTTTGGTGTCCAGCATCGACCAAAGACTTGACCAAAATGTACCGAGGAACCTACTATCTCGATTTGAGATGATAGACTATGAGATCCAAAAGTGTACCCACACTCATTCAAAGAAGAGTTTAGTAGTGGCTTCAACTGTGATATTCTTCTTGTAGGCTGCCATAATGGCCATCTTTGAGAACCTGTCAACGACCAAAAAAACATAGTTGTTTCCATGCTTAGTGGAAGGAAGGCCTAACATGTAATCCATGGAGATGGATCCCCAAGGTCGACTAGGGGTAAGTAGTGGGGTATAGAGGCTTTGCTTCTTGATGGTCGGTTTGGCAATGGCACAGGAAGTGCATGATCTGATGTACTTCTCAACATCTTGTCAAAGGTTCGGCCAATAGAAATACTTCTGCAATACTACCACCATTTTCTCAACCCTGAAAGACCCAATAGCCCGACTGTAGTGTGCTTCCCAAATCATCTTGGTACGCTCGCTTGAAGGAACACAAAGGTGACCCAGGTGCCATAACGGGGCATCCTGGAGGTGAAAATATGGAACATGCTGACCCTCCAAGGGTGTCTGGTATGTGTGGCCAAATTCTGGGTCGTTTTTGTAGAGAAGTGGCCAATCAAAAGTCCCGTGCCCACAAGAGTTGAGCACAGTGGTGAACACCATGATTAGTGATCGACTGAGGCAATCTGCAACATTATTGGTGTTTGCCTTCTTATACTTGATATTTAAATGGAACTGTTGCAGGTATGTGGACCACTTCTGATGGGGATCATTATGCAATTTCCCTTGGGTCTGTATGAACTACAGGGGTCGATGGTCTGTGTGGATGACTGTTTCCTTCCACAAAATGTAATGCTTCCATTATTGGTAGGCCTGCACAATGGAATACATCTCTTTGTCATAAGTGGGATATGTTTGGATTGTGTCTGAAAGTGTTTCACTGTGATATGCCACTAGATGCCCGTGTTGAGTAAGAACTACCCCAATAGCATAGTTAGAGGCATCTGTCTTGACCTCAAATGGTTGTTGCAAGTCTGGTAATGCGAGCAATGGTGCCGAGCAGAGGCGATCTTTCAACTCTGTAAATGCCTTCTATTGAGATTCAGACCAAAAGAATTTTTCTTTCGCTCCTCCCTCGGTGACTTAACTCAAGGGTCAAGTGATATGAGAAAATTCCAACATGAACCTATGGTAGAAGTTGGTAATACCTAGAAAGCTATGGAGCTCTGTCAGAGTGGTTGGTGATGGCCAATCCCGAATGACTTGGATCTTGGTTGGATCCACATGCACCCCCTGTTCATAAATAATGTATACCAAATACTGAACCTGGGTCATACCAAAAGCTCATTCCTCCAATTGGCACATAACTTGTGTTGCCACAGTGTTTGAAGAACCTGTCGGATGTGGTGGAGGTGCTCTTCCAAACTCTGGCTGAAGTTCAGGATGTCATCCAAGTATACCACTACAAATGAGTTGGTGAATGGCGGCAAGATGTCATTCATTAGCCTCATGAAGGTTGCAGGAGCATTCATCAATCCGAAAGACATAATCAACCATTCAAAAAGGCCCTCCTTGGCTTTGAAGGTAGTCTTCCACACATCGGAGGGTTCAATTGGTACTTGGTGATATTCCGACATCAAATTGATCTTGCTGAAATATTTCACCCCCTTCAATTGGTCCAAGAGGTCATCAATCCGTGGGATCGAGTACCTATTATGGACAATGATCTTGTTCAACACCCGATAGTCAATACAGAGTCTCCAAGTCCCATCCTTCTTCTGTACCAACACAATCAGGCTCCCACAAGGTGATGAACTCGGAAGGATGTGACATTTCTTGTAGCAGCTCCTGAATCTGCCTCTTGATTTCATCGTTATTTAAAACGGAGTGCCGATAGACTAGTCCAATGGGCAACGGTGCACCTGCGGTCGGATCGATGGAGTGCTTGACTTGACAGTGCAAAGGAACCCTTGTGGGGGAGGTGAGGATGTCCTAGTATTCCTCCACGACCTTGTACATCTGTAGTTGGCGTGTGGAGGGGACCTGTTTGGAGGTCGTGGCCACTGTCTTCTTCTTTCCTTGAGGGCGTATCATCAGGAAAAAAATTTCTAGGTTTTGGAAATGAGCTTACTGCATTGTTTTATAGTAACCAAAAAGATGGCGGTAGGTGGTGCTACCTTCGGTATCCTATACAACTTATTTCCCAAAGTAACAATCAAAACACGAGGCCTTGATTCATACACAACATGTCGCCTCCACAAGTATGGTTGTCCTAAAAATACATCACAAACTTCAAGGGGAGAAATGTCACACAATACCTCATCCATGAAGGGCTTTATGTTGTATGGAAGGCAACACTGCTGGCTCACGCAGAGATCTCGTCCTTGGTGAAGACACTTGATGGTGTATGGTTGTGGATGTGTTGTGGTTGGTAAGCCCAACCGCCTCACGACCTATGTCGAAATGAGGTTCTTTTGGCTCCCGCTGTCGACAATGAACTGTAGCGGGGAACCCTTTACCCACATCTAGGAGTGGAAGAGACGCTCCTCCTCCTCTAGATCTTCATGGTTGCAACAATGGTGTTGGGCTCCGCATCGATACTATGCTTCCCTTTGTCATTCCCCTTGTCAGGTTCTGACTAAGAGTTGAGACATGCATTTGATTTTGAAACCTTTACCTCGGCCACTAGTGACTGTTTGGCCCGACACTCACTTGTGTTGTGAGTGGAGCTCCCATGGAACTCACACAACTTTCTCATGTCTTTTTTTGGCTTCGTGGCGCTATTCTTTCCTTGCAGCTTTGGCAGGTCGTCTTGGGCCACCCCACCATGGCTTTTTCCTTTGTTTTACGGTTTGGGGGCACCTTTCCCTTACTTCGAATTCACAGATCCAAAGTCTCACTTCTTCTATTTAAACTTTTGCTCAACCTTGACAACATATCGGTATGCTGTGCCGAGCAAGGAGATGTTCAGGAATTCTATTTCTTCTTGGATGTACTTGTGCACACAGCCACGGTATTTGAGTATCAAATTCTTCTTCGAATCCTTGATACCCAACTTTGTGCAGAGGGTATGGAAAATATTGGTAAACTTCAGCACGTCTTGGTCCCTTCCCTATCGTAGCATGGTCCACTTTATTTATTGATCCTCATAGCTTCCGATAGGGTAGTACTACTCCTTGATGGCATCCCGGAATGAATTCCAAGTGGGTGCGGCTGAAAATAGTGAGCCTGTACTTTCATCCTTCTGCTCACAGTAGGTTGCCCACCAGTCCTTGACGTGGGGGGCTGCTTTGAGAAGAGCGAAAATAATCTTTTCTCAACTGGAAAAATCATGAAAAAATATTTAACCATTTATTGATGGCATCTGCGTCTATTTGACCCTTGAATATGGGGATTTCAAAATTAACTTGTACCTTAAATGGTGTTGAGTTTCTAGAGTAGCTGTTGGAAGTTGATGCATTGCCCCTGGGTAGCCGCTGAAGGATCTTGGAAAAGCTGTCCATCATCGCTTTTCTTTGTTTCTTGAGGTCTTCTTCGAGCAAGGTTTTGATAGGATCTCCTGCCCTCTCGTCTTTCTTTTCATCAGCCATGGGAGGCCGTCAAGATTTGCAAGGCTTGTCTTACAAAGGTTCGACCAATTCAACTCCTAACTCTTTATATCCCAACCTCGTTGGGGACATGCAAAGAAAAATAGAGAAAAGAAGTAGACCTCTCTGACACCACTGATCTGGATTTAAATAGAAATGCAAAAAATTACAGAGATAACCATAAACACAGAGTTGAAGTGGAAATAATACTTCATTTCATTAATGTAAAATACTGAAATATGCTTACAAACAGAAATGGAAATACACCAGCTAGGGCGATGGTAGCTTATCTCTAAGCAGAGATTTGGTGCCTACATGCCTCTGAAATGAAGTACATTGAGGCTCAAGGGCCTTTTTTATTATTAAACAATAAGAGCAAACCCTAAACAACCAAAACCTTAACTCGAGGAGATGTAACACCAAGAGCTTCTGGGCCCCGTTGGGGTGAGTTAAACAACCAACTTCTCAGGGTCGTGACTTGGTCATATTATCTTTGTTTGATGCACATGATAGCCCGTTGGAAAGATCTCTCCGAGGTCTATGAGAAAAAAGGTGATTTTAGATTTAAAAAAAAAATTAGTGGCGGTAGATTTCCAGAAAAACATCATTTAGGGCCTCAAAATGGCTCCGAAAGTTTAGGACCCAAAAAACTGCTAAAAATAGTAAACTGTGCTACAATTAAAGAAATTGAAAAACTGAAAGAAGTGATGGTGGGGGTCCAAGTGGAATTGGTGGGTGACTACCAATATCCACCTGGATCATTGAGGGAAAAGAAAACCGGGTAGCAAATGCTCTAAGATGGAAGGTAAATTGCTTACATGAGGTCTCTTTTAGTGAGTTTCGCACTACTTTCTATGAGCAGATTCGAGAAACAACCATGTCAGATGTGGTATATAACCATTTGTGGTAGCAAGCAAAAGTGGAAAATAGCCATGAAAAACAAATGGGGTATGAAGTTACTCCCAATGAGTTGCTGGTTTATAGAAAGAGACTTTATGTGCCTAACCAAAAATTGCTTAAAGAATTAATCTTGAATGAATATCATAAAAGCCCTTATGCAGGACACCTAGGATATCATAAATTGATTTCTGTCCTTAGAAATGAATTCTTTTGGCATGGTATGGAGAAAGAAGTAGCAAAATACGTAGGATACTATTTGGAATTCCAGCTAGTAAAACCAGAGCACCCGCACCCATCAGGGTTGCTTCACCCACTACCTATTCTAGAATGGAAGTGGGAGACAATATCTATTGATTTCATTACTAAACTACCTAAAACAAAAAATCTAAACGACTCTATCATGGTGGTGGTAGATAAATTGAGAAAATCTGCTCATTTCATACTTGTACAATCAACTTATAAAGTAGTGCAAATTGCTAACATTTTTATGCAAAATATTTTTAAGTTGCATGGCTTACCCAAAATGATCATCTCTGACCGAGATGTAAAATTTACGTCAGCTTTTTGGAAGGCCCTGTTTGAGGGATTGACAACCCAATTACATTTTAGTACCACATATCATCCTCAAATGGATGGGCAGAGAGAAAGAGTAAATCAAGTTGTCGAAGACATGTTGCGAGCCTATGTAATGCAATACCCATCTAAGTGGCAGGACTACTTGCATTTAGTAGAATTTTCCTACAAAAATGGGTACCATACATCCATACGGATGAGCCCATTTGAAGTATTATATGGGTGTAAGTGCATAACACCTTTGAGTCAGAGTGGCCCAGAACACAAACTAATGTTGGGACCAGATATGCTGGAAGAGATGGAAAAGATGGTTAAAAGTGTGCAAATTATTTTAAAGACTGCTCAAGACCGGTAAAAGAACTTTTCCGATCAGAAAAGGAGCTTCCAATATTTTCAAGTAGGGGAGAACATGCACATATGGGTTAAAGCCAAGAAAAGCACCTTGTAATGGACCAGATGTGCTAAGCTAGCACCCCGATTTTGCGGGCCTTTCTAGATTTTAGCTCGAATCAGGCCAGTAGCATACCAACTCGCTCTACCCAGTCACATTCATGTACACAATGTTTTTCATGTTTTTTTACTTAAGAGATATATTTATGATGCTAAACATATAATAAACTGGCAGGACATTCAGGTGAGTCAGAAAGTCGAATCTCTCAAAACAATCTATTGTAGACATATATACAAATGTATAGATATATACACATGCAAAAGTAAAAGAAGTTTAACAGTTGAATGAAATTCTTTTTAGGCTATGACTAAAATTCTTTTATTTTGACAATCAGGTCGAACCAGAAGGAGAATTCCTAGTAGAGCCAATGGGTATACTTGATCAGAGAGAAGTAATGCTGCAGAGACGAGTTATCACCCAAGTTAAAATTCAGTGGTAGCATTATGGGCCTGAAGAAGCCACCTAGGAAGATGAGCGGACCATGAGGGAGGTCTATCCACGGTTGTTTCCCATAGAGGAACATCAGGATGATGTTCAATCTTAGGGGGGGAAGATGTGATGTCCCCTGTGAATGTGAATATTTTTTTTACTGCAAGTAAAACAAACTGGAACTGATTTAAGTTTATGTAATTAGAAATTCTGTTTTAATTGATTAAAAGAAATTTAGTGTTAGAAATATGGCAAGGAAAGAAACTGTTATAATTTCATGAGAAGATATCTGTCAGGAGGGTGATGGAATTAGTTCTCAAGAAACAGTTAGTTGGGAAGTTACCAACCCTAACTACTCCTATGAAAAATCCATCCCTAAAAGATCAAGAGGATGGGAGGCGGGGGCATCTGTGATTAGGGAAAGGAGGAGTAAGAAAAGAGAAAACTGTGTTGTAGAGACAGACAGACAAAGTAGTGGATAAGTTTGGTTAGGACCAGATATCTGTTGTTGTTCAAGACTAAGTTTTCTTGAAGAAATTACCCAAGATCGGGTAGCTCGGGGGGAGACTGAGGGTGTTGTAGCGCAAGTCTCAAGGTTGGGAGGAAAATCGAGTTAAAAGGTTTATAAGCAGTTCAACAAGCCAGATAAGTTTACATCTGGAATATTTTGCTTAGCTATTATCAACAGTATTATGTTGCCTAATATTAGAAACAGAATGCTAAATTTCAAATATAGTCACATATATGAATAGTAATTAAAGATGCTATTAACATTGTGCATGTATGTACTGAAAACTTTTAAGTTCAGAAGTCTGCAATATGAGATAGAATTCGAAAAACCTTAAGAGACAACACTGAATTCCTTACTAGAATATTTCTCAGATAGCAACATAATTAATATTGGCACGATACAGGTAGGAAAAGAAAACTTGACAAAGAATCTAAGCATAAGTTCAAGTTGAGATTAAATCTTTAATATAAAGGAATAGCAATAAATAGACAAGTTCCTTCGTTTCTTTAATTCTAGAGAAACTTTCACAATATCAAGACAAAATGCATCACCCTACTTTAATCAAGCATAATCTCCAAAGCTGGGTACTGATAAATGAACCTAAATCTAGTGCATGAGTAGGGAAGTATGCAAACAATAGGAATTGTAAGTATTATAGCCGCAAGGGTTGCCTTTAACTATGAGAGGGAAAGCTAAAAACATGAAAACCTTTAACAAAAAAAGAAATAGCCTGTGAGATAGAATACATCATTTTCAAAATGAGAAGAAACAGAGTAATATAATCTCAGAGCGTGAAAGACCACTCATAGCATTCTTTTCAGTACAGACGACAAGTAAATAAATGAGCCTACAGGACTCCGTGAGACTTGCATAAATAGTAACAGTAAATTTACATTATCCAAGATAGAAACAGTTCTTCAGAATTTACAGTTCAGGAGGAAAAAATTACCCAGCCATACTTTGTAACTGAAACTCTGGGTCGAGCCAGCTTAAACATGCAAACAATTTGATTACAGTAGTAACCCTTAAATCAAAAGAATAGTTACAATACTTTCGAAAAGAGCAGAGACCTTAGGACCAACTTCCCATAAGATGAATACATCGCCTCAAGGACCAGAGACTCAGGGTCTCATTAAACAAAGAAGCGAATAATAAGCTCAACCTAGCTAAAGACGAGAAATAGGAAGCTATAACAATACCACCACTCTACTATCTTAAACATGCGACACAAAATTCATAATACTAGGGGCAAGCCTTTCTCTCTTTGCTAGATATATCAGTATCAAGCTCATACCCATTGAAAACCGAAAAGAGATTTTGGAGTTTTGACAGCCGGAGCCAGGCCACCCAAAACTGCACCTGCAAACCCTATCAACAAGGCTAGTTTAGAAACACTGGCAAATGAATTAAAATACTGCAACACATTTAAACGATGCCTTAAGGTGGAATTTCTTACCCGGGTTGTCATAGAACACCCCCAGCATCTCTGTAGCCATGCCCAAAGCCATAGTAGAAAATTGTGGTCAAGAAGGAAAGATAGTTAGAATGCGGAAGGCCTCTCAAGGCAATGGCATAGACAAATTTGCAAAGGATAGGCTTACAGTTTACGACATGGAGAAGCCCTCTCTGCGAGAACAGGAGCCGAAACCCTCCATCGGAACAACACAACAGTAAAGACCCTCTGAAGCCTGATATTGCCAGCGGCAACCTCCACCGTCTGATGCAATGTAGCAAGGAGAGCCCTCGATGGGGTATAGACCATGAACCAGCTAGGAGACAGTTGTCCACCATGAAGAAGCCTGCAGAGATGGCCATCCCATAGTCCTAGCAAGTGGCCTTCTTACATTAAAAGTCCACCATAAAGTTTGTACCATCTCGCAACAAATCAACCCTGAAATCATTAATGATAATACTTTGTATGTAATATGAGGGTTTATGTATGGTTAGGATACTCGACTATGCAGTTGACAATCTATTAATAAAAATGGAAACCTTGAAATCATGAGTCCCATTTACTAATTGTTCAATGGTTGTTAAACATTCCGCAGCTATCATGTCATACCATTTATATGGTAATGATAGTTAATTATGTGCTAATTATAGTTAATCAATATTGCTTATGATAAGTCAATTACACTTATTAGATATAGCTTATGTTAAGAATTATAGTCATTTTCATATTTTTTTTTTTTTTTACATAGAGACCTTAAAAATAACGACGGTCTCCCTTAAGTAATAAAATTGATATTATATTTGCATACAAAATAAATTATAAATTATTTACTCAGCTTTGAATTTGAAAATTACACAATTTACCTGATTTGGCCAAATTTGAGAACTATGCCAACATTTATTAGCAGCATAACACATGCAAATTACTATTCTTTTCTAGAAGTTAATTCCTTCCCATTCTCACCTTTAGTCTTCTGTGTGTAGAAGTTAGAAGCCACTGGGATACACTCTGAGAGTCGTTAGAAATGTCAAACTGCTTCTAATCTGACATCTACTTATAGGCCGCGTCACAATATTTGGCATGTAAAATTTTGTTCGTGGCCATTTTTTTGTTCTAATGAATCTCCATGGTTAAAGGTGAGAATGGAGCGCTTCCTTAGGGAAGAATTTATTGAAATGAAATATGTCGATTTCTGAATTCTGAAACGACGAATGACTTAATAATATCGATAGTTGAATTATTGATGTTTTATAAATATGTAAATTAAAATTAATCAAATAAGTATATTTTTTTGTTTTTTATTATATTTGAAAATAACATTAAATTTTATTTATAAATATAACAAAGTTTTTTTTAAGAGTCGTCCACATAAACCAAATATCATTGGGAAAATCCACATGAAGGGATCACGTCCCTTGGTACATCCAAGGAAATATCTGGGCAGATCCACTTGAAGGTATGTTCCATGGAAATATTTGTGCAAATCCACCTGAAGTGATCACATCCAATTGGTTTATGAGCAGAGTCTAACCGTAAGAGTATCCAAGAGAATTAACCCTTTAACCTACTATTACCAAAGTTCTTTTAATGACAGGAAGAGGACCACTTGAGCTGACCCTCACCACTAACACATAATAAAATTTATAAGTTATTTATAAAAAATTATAACTTATTTTTGAAATGTTTGAAAAAAAAATTACAACCCCACCTATGGACATAGTACAAGTTTTAATTTTGTATTTCTATAAAATATTTAACATAAATAAAGTGACTTTAAGCAAAATCTTGTATACTTTTAGCTATTGTACATTTCTAAACAATATAGTTAATTAAAAATGGGTGTTGAATAAAAAATATTTTCTTTGTTGAAACTATTTTTCTAGATACTTTTGTCGTAGTAATCTAACCATAGAAATTTGTGTCATTAATACAATATTTCATAGATCCTGATGGATATAATTACATTATTAACGGATTACAAGTCTAAATTTGTGAATCACTTGTGATAAAAGAACAACTCCATACAATGTTAGTCCCAATTAAATACTGTACTAATCTAGCCCTAGTCCAACTAGTCTTTAAGTCAATCATGCTTGTATTTCAATTTTTCCTTTCGATTATTTACTAGATTAAACTTGTGGTCTCAAAGGTTTTGGTCCTACCAAAACAAGTCCAAATAAGAGAAATGTGGTGAATCTAGCAGGAATCAAAGATTTGTTGATCAATTCTTCAATTATACGGCATGTAGTACAAATTGAAAGGTGACCTGTAGTGTAAATTGAAGGATGAACCATGTGGAATTTCAATTATCAATTTAATGTCAATGTCAATTTAATGTCAATGTCAATGTTCATTACCATTAATATTAATATTAACATTAACATTAACTTTAAATTTAAGTCTAATATAATAATATAATAAAAAAAGTTTGTGAAATACATTTCAATTAAAAAGTAAAATTAAAATAATCCAGTATACCTCTCAAATAGGTAGAAACTAAGCAACACTGGGACCTTGCAACATTGGGACCTCGGAGACAGAGGTATTGATTTTACTATTACAGTTGTTTGTAAAGAAGAAAATGGACAGGTATTACAAAGTTGATTTTACTATTACAGTTGTTTGGAAAGAAGAAAATGGACAGGTAATACAAAGTTTAATACTTCTGGTGGATGTTAAGTTCATGTTATATTTTTTATATGAAACATTTTTTAATATAAAGAATATATATGTTTTCCATTGATTGTTGAAGTTTAAAGTTATATCATAGTATTGGTGGAAAATGAATAAAATGAATGATGGAATAACCATTATTGAACTTATATATTTGCATACAAAATAAATGATTTAATTTAAAAATTAAAATAACCAAATTAAACCAAATAATGTGGCACACAAATTGAACTTAATTTACCTGATTTAGAGGAATTTGGCAACTATGCCCGCCTTTATTAACAACATAACACATGCAAATTACTGTTCTCTTCCTTCTGCAGGTTAGTTGCTGCCCATTTCTCACCTTTAGTCTTCTGTGTGTAGAAGTTAGAAGCCACTGGCCTGCACTCCTAGAGTCGTTAGACATGTCAAATTGCTTCTAATCTGGCATCTACGTACAGGCCGCTCCACAATATTTGGCATGTAAAATTTTGTTCGTTCCTTTTTTTTCAATGTGAAATTGGAACGCTGCCTTGGGGAAGAATTTATTGAAATGAAGTATGTGGATTTCTGAATCAAATCATCAATAGTTTTGTGTGAATCAAATCATCAACTATATTCTACAAATGGATATTTAATAAGTTTTTATTTGGATTTTTAATAAGTTTTTATTTATATTTACACCGGTAGAAATATGAATTTAGCATGTTTGGAGTATCAAATTTTTTGAAATGCAAGCTTATTTTACAATACAAAATTAAAAAAATGTACCTTTAAATATTTGATCTCTCTAAATATTTTATATGTATTTAATTTTTAGTAATTTAAATTATATTTTTCAATGCATTAATTTTTAGTAATTTAAATTATATTTTTCAATGCATAAAAACAATGTACCTTCTGGAAAAAAATAATAAAAACTTGGATTGTGTATATTATAAGGCTTAAACTTTACAATTCCCACACATCTTTATTGAATTTCAAACAAAATTAAGTGACAGAATTTAAAATAGTGACACTATTTCAAATATTTTAAGTATAGTATTTGTTTTATATATATATATGGTCTATATCAAATTTTTTTATTATTATTAATAGATTTTTAAATACACATCAATATTTTTTTATGATATATAGTTATTTAAAACACGTAATATAGTTATTTATTGAAATATTTTATTTATAGGCTATATTATCCATATGAAAATGATTTTATTGTTATTAATAGATTTTTAAATACACATCAATTTTTTTTATGATGCAGATTAATTTATTATTATTATTATTACTATTAATGACATATAGTTGTTTATTTTTACTTTTAATTACACATTTTCTTTACACATTAAAATATTTTATTATGATGAACATTCAAATAATTTTTCTCTTTTATTTTCTCTCCATATATATATATATATATATATATATAGTTGATATTGAGATAAATTAGTTAACATGACTATTCGAATATTTTAGTTAGCTATCTTACTTGAAAAGAAAAAAAAAACTCAAATGCCTTAACCGCTTCATATTAGAATCTATAGATAGGAATTTTAACTCTCTATATAAAGTTTATATAAAATTATGTCAATTCATATCGATATCTAAATATTTTATTTATGAAATGAGAGTTACGTACTTTTACCCATTCTCCTTCATATTGCATTCTAATATCAACGATGAATCGCCCCATCATAGGGAGCATGAGATTATTCTTCATATTGCATTCTAATATCAACAATGCATCCCCGATCATATGGAGCATGGGATTATTGATGTTTTATAAATATTTTAATTAAAATTAACCAAACATGTATATTCTTTTATTATTATTATTATTTCCAACAATAACATTAAACTTTATTTAAAACAACTCTTTTTTTAATTTTTTGAAAAATAATGTTACGACACTATCTATAGACAAAGTGCAAGTTTTAATTTTACATTTCTATAAAATATTTAATATAAGTAAGGCCACATTGAACAAAATCCAGCACAATTTTAACTATTCTCCATTTTAAGCAAAATAATTAATTGAAAATTGTTGTTGAATAAAAGAGTTTTTCTTGTTGAGACTATTTAGGCCAAGTTTTAGTTTTGTATTTCCTATAAAATATTTGATATAATTAAGGTGACTTTGAACAAAGTCTAGCACAATTTTAACTATTTTCCATTTTAATAAAAATAGTTAATTGAAAATTATTGTTGAATAAAAGAGTTTTTCTTTGTTGGAACTATTTATTTAAATACTTTTGTGATAGTAATCTAATATTTTAACTATTTTCCATTTTAATAAAAATAGTTAATTGAAAATTATTGTTGAATAAAAGAGTTTTTCTTTGTTGGAACTATTTATTTAGATACTTTTGTGATAGTAATCTAATAATGGGAAAGTTTTATCATTATCTTTTTTATTAATTCATTTTATACAGCATTTCATAAGTCCAATATCAACATGACTGCCATAATTGTTATTAATGTATTACAGGTCTAAATTTGTGGATCACTCGTGATAGATGAAAACCTCATACAATGTTAGTCCTCATTGAATATTCTAGAATTCTAGCCCCAATCCAACTAGTCTTTTAAGTCCGCCTTGCTTATATATGTATTTTTTTTCTTTTTTTTGTTCACTTGATTATGATTTTTCTCTCAAAATTTTAGGCATTACTAAAGCAAGTCAACAAAGGAACATTGTGGTGAAGCTACACTGCCGAGACTCAAGGAGTTGTCAATCAATTCTTCAATTATAAGGCCTATAGTACAAAGGTCTCTAGTATTGTTGGAAAAATTACTCTTTAAGATAATTAGGTGCTTCTAAAACAATTATAACTCAATAAAAGATGTTAGAAACAAACAAAATGACCTATTTTGAAACTCAACAAGATATAGGCATCATTTTACGATCAATGAGACCATGTCAACATATGGCGAATTCTATAAGGCACCTTGGTGCTTCTTAGCTACCCATGGATGGAATGCATGCTTTCATATTGCATTTTCCTAAAAAGATTAATAAAGTGTTCATGGTAAAAATTGACCTCATCAACAATTAAGAAATTGCATGGTCAAGATCCCAATTAGACGCTTTTCCATTTAGTATAGTGATTTCGACCAATATGTGGGCCCGATTTCCCCTAAGTGAACTTTCTCCAACTTATAGGAACTTATTGAAAAAAAAATGAATTAAATAGATTTAAAAATGAAATAATATAAAAGAATCTTGTAATTATAACCTAATAAAAAAAACAAATCTATCCCAGATATTATATCTTTCGTATGTGAAACAAAAAAGATGTACAAGGATGTGATTAATATCTACACACTTATAGAATGTAAGCAATTAATTGCCAATGAAACTAAATCTTAGTTAAATAATTAAATTAATTTTGTTCACCTACAACATTCACACACATATTCTTTCTTCAATGTCGTAATAATATTGAGATCAATAGTAACCAACTTCAATCATGCGATATGAGAGAAATAAAAGAGAATAATTTTGATTTCAATGAAAAATGAGCAAGAAAATTAAAGAAACAATATCATAATTACAACATGTTGAAGTATGAAATCTCAATGGTCCAAAATTATATTAAATAAAAGGTAAATTATATAACAATGCAGAGTCTATTTCCTTTTGAAAAATTGAAACCCTTTTTGCAAGGTCATTCTACTCTTTAAATAATGTTACAAAATAAAATATAAAAATAACAACTTAAAAATAAAAATAGAAAAGTAAACTTAAGTCTTCAACTCGTTCCCCTAACTGGGGTGTGGACCAGATCATTGTCCCACTCGGGACTCACGCAATAGCGATTAGATGGAAAGCATGAAGAAGGGACGACTATGGCAGAAAGATGACAGGTGTGATCAAATGGATGAGATGGGCAGCGTGGGAGTGATTATGGTAGATGTTAAATTCTGTAGTGAGTATACCTTCCAGGTGGTGGTAGTGAGTATTTCATTGTATGCATTTGCACGTTGGTACAAAGAGGCTTCGAGAGTTGAGAGAGAGCATAGTGGTTTCTGTCGGACAAAAACCTTTGCAGGGAGGCAGTAGAGGCAGAAGGAAACCTGGGTCGGCTCGATGGCGAGGCGAATAGGTTATATATTGTTTCTCTCCACCCATTCTTGCTCGAGACATACTGGTTCTCTAAATTCCTATTGGATTTTCGCCCCTCCTTTTGAATGGGAGACTGTGGGTGCTGGCAATGTTTGTTCGCCTACAAGGCATATTTGTGTGGCTCAATTCTATTTAGAAATTGTTGTTTCCAAGTCGATATATGTTTCATATGGTATCTTATTGTTACGTATGGGAATGTATTTCTTATTTTTGGCTTCACATTTATGTGGAAAGAATGTACTACTTAGGTGGAATGGTTGTTTCCATGTTTGGTTGTATTGGTTAGTGATTACTTTTTGCTTGTCGTCAGTGCTGGTCTTAAATTTTATTGGTGTTTGTATACATGGTAAGTGGTTTAAGGCATTGGTGGGTGGTTATGTTGTTTGATAGAGACAGACCATCTCTTGCTTTAACTTATTCTATGAGCTATTTGAACAAAGACTATGGGTATTGAGACGAACGAACTGCTGGAGGATGGTCGGCATTTCTTGTTCTTCTTACACTTTTCTTAGGTTTAATGTTTCTTATTTTTTGCATCTGTCATTTGTAACTATTCCATGAGTTTATAATTGGAGTAACCGCTTAGTCGAAGAGCCAGGGGAATTCACTCATTCGGTGGTGTAGCCAGTCAATTACTGTGTAACTCAACGAAGGTTGACAGAGATGAAAAGGCCACCCATGGGCACTAATTAGTCTGGAAATGGGGGTCGAAGACGCAAACAAAAAAAGAGGCTCAGGGAGGACAAGGAGCACCCGCGTTGAGGAAGTCGAGGAGAAGTGGAAGTAAATCAGACGCCCAACACATCACTAATGCAGCCCATGCATATATAGTGGGAACCTTTGAATATGTCAGACAGTTGATAGTAGGTTGGGAGGCAGACCTTAACCAAAGAGCTGAGCAGGAAATCTGTAATGTCCCTTAATAATAAATAATAGATAGTAAAAATAATAAATAATTCAACTTAACTTCGGGACGAAGTTACTTAAAGTGGGGGATTATGTAATGTCTCTTAATAATAAATAATAAATAATATAATATAATATTAAATAAATAATAAACAATAAATAAAAAAATAGTAATAGTAAATAAATAATAAATAATAATAAAATAATTTAATTACATGCTCTAAATAAATATAAATAATAAATAAAACAAGAAAGCAGTAAAGTTGCATGTTGACACAAGGAGTGTGTGCATGTGGTTCCCCTTCCAACGTTTGCTCTATTAAATAGATGGAGGAAGATGAGAGGCATTCCATCATTCCATAATTCCATCATCCATTCTGTTGGGAGAATAGTGTTGTGAGACAAATGATACCCTGGCAGTAGTACGTTGACTGAGGGCTTGGGGGTGGCCAGTTGTAGCAAGATTTTGTGCAATTGAGCCTATGGTTGGGTGGAGAGTCGTCCCCAAAACTTTGTTGCAGTTAGCAGAATTCAACTAGCGTTCCACAGGTAAGTTGTCTCTCCTCACATTTCTTTTGAATTTTAATGTTAACTAGTTAATAAATTGCGTGTTGATTATAAATCGCTTGATTAATCTAATTAATTACGTATTGTTATTTCGGGGTTGTTACAAAATCCAAGTGGAAGATTGGCACCTGTTGGTATCATATCTTAGCCACACCCGAGGTCAGCTCACCTAGTACAAGAAGACAATTTATCTTTGTTGGATGATGAAGAGCATAGTGGGAGAGATATTATGCATGCAACAGGTTCTATCAAAGTTGATCCTTGATTCCATGAAATTCAAAAATAATTTTGTTGGCAACGGGTCCCTTGGGGTCAATTTTTGAGTTAAAAGCCCAAGTTTTAGGGCTAATGGCCCAAGTTTTGTATAAAGAATGTAAAGTCTTCGAATTTTGTCATCATGGAGTGCGAAGATGTAACAATAAAAAAGGGTTTCTGCCCTTAGTTTAGATAGTTTGTGTCGAATTGATGAGATCTACCCTTGGTCCGCGGGCCATGGGAATGTATAAAAAGGGAGTCTTAGAAGAGACTAAGAAAAGTTTTATGGGAGTTCTAACTAAGTTTGTGGGTCTGTGAGAGCTAAGAGCAAAGAGTCTTAGCGTAGGTAGAGGCTCTGCAGCTAAATGCGTAGAGGCATAGGGTAGAAGTCCGCAGTTGAGTGCACAGACCCTTGCAACTATGTGCACAGGGAAGTTAGAGTCCAACCTGGAGATTTAAAACATCAATAAAGAGAATTATTCTAGAGAAATCTATATATGAGCTATTTTACTTCTGTTATGAATGTTTGTGATTATGTTATCTTGAGTGCTGGACTTATGATTTAATGCTATATTGATGCACGATTTTGTGTATTTTACTTCATCATATCAACGCAAGTAAGAATATATGTTTACTCGAAGATAATCATAATGCATGTTGAAGTTAACCAATACTTAAGCTAATCTAGGTAGAAACAATAGTAAGGATAATTACAGAGGCACGTAAGCATCTGAATTGACTATTTAGTGTCCACGAAGGATGATTGGAGATTTTCATGAAGGTTTCAAAGCCGAATAAGAGAAGTACTTTGATAAGCCCTAAAGGGCTTATAGGTTTGTGTGAAGGAAGGGTTAGGGTATAAATCCAACATCACGAGTATATCAGGGTGTGGAAACATGGTTCTTGCATCCCCCCATACTGCTTCGGGTGAGACTTCAGTCCGTGCTCTGTTGATTGATGTTGAAAGGGCCAGTAGTGTAGGGATTTTCTTGGCTACTTAACGCTAAACATGGGTCAAGGCACATTAAGCCAACAAATGGTTCTGTTGCTGGGACCAAGATCTGCATAATGAGATGTGTGATGTCGCATCATTGGAATCCAATTAAGAAAGAAATTGAAGACTGGTTAGATAGAAAGATCCACGAATTCGCAGCATAAGAAAACATGAATCCAAGGTTCATAAAAGAACAGTGTTTTGACAGATACCTGTACACAGGAAATACACGAGATCTTCTTTTGTTCCTTCCCAGTTGAGTTGTATGAGCGGATTATGAAATTCACAGATGGGCAAGCAAGGTGGAGGCTTAACGGTCCAATAGTCTGGACCTTGGAGTTAGTGCGAAGATTAGAAGCCTCTTAAGATAAGATCATGCGCGTTGTAAATAATTGGCTCGATCGTATCATACGAGGGTTCATGACAGAGTTCGCAGCCAATACCTTAGTTAGTTACAACGAAGCAGAGCGTCGTTTCTTCAAGTAGCCGTGAAGTAAGAATTTAAAATCATTAAATACTTGGATTAAGATGCTCTTGTGTGAACTATTGGTTATGCATCTACCTTGATGTTTGGGGCTATTTGAAGTAGAAGAACATTCAGGAACAAGCGAAGAACAAGCCTTGAATATAGCCCACTAATTGAATCCCCTCTAAGTGACGACGAGGAAGCAGCACAGGCATCTCCATGGAGCGTTGTTCAGTCGATAAAGAAAGGGTTCCCACTAATACCTCATCCACCCACACCACCTCCATCTTCACCTCTGCTGAAAATGTCTTTGCCTACACCACCGCCACCTCTGCCATCGTTTAATATGGTGAATTCTGTAAAGCTACCCATGTTCAAGGGCATGTGAAATGAAGATCCAAACCAGTTTTGGTTTGTCACAAAGGCTGTATGGGAAGCTCAATGTATCATGGATGATCAAATAAAGAAAAAAACATTTGTTAGTGCGTTGTAGGACCGCGCACTAATGTGGTACATTAAGTACTACATTGATAATACGATGTCCATGTTGGCAGATATCTAGACTATGCTGAATAAGGAATTTAGGAGACCTAAGTCTAAGGCACAATCAATTGTGGGATTCAAAGAGATCATGATGAAGCCCGGTGAGAAACCTTTGGATTTGGATAAGAGATTGAAGTGTTCGATCTGCGAGGCTAACATGAATTTGATTGATGCGCAATCCCACGAATGGTTTGTGGCTTCACTCCTGCCTCATCTAAAGGTTGCGCTATCACAACGGAATATTGAGATCCATGCAGTAGCTCTGGAAATCACGATGAGATTGCACGAGACACGAATGCAAGATGCTAATCTCAGGTTTTAGCAGATTCATGTGGAGTTGCAGAACATTTTTCCTAGAAATGTATAGTCTGAAGAAAGATAGAACAACTCAGCCTGAGGTGCACGAAGAAGTTTGGTTCCTGAAGTGAAAAAGCCAGGGGCATGACAAAGATCACTACCCAATTTTCACAAATTATGTTGCAACAAGTGGGCCAATGCCTCTAAGGCCAGAAGCTCCAACACAGCCAAGTACAGGGCCTGCGATATGGTGTGCTGTCTAGCAGATAGTTGGAAAGCATGCGACAAAAAATTGCCAATTGCTGCAGAAGCTCGTATAGACACCGCAACAACTCTTCTCTAGCTTTTGTAAATTAGCGGGTCATGATGAGTGCAATTGCCATAGTTACAAATTAATGATGGATAGGACACCATCATACAGGGTGTAGGTAGAAACAGGGCCTCCGGACAAAGGCGCTATAGGAGAGCGAGGCAAGTATCATGGGCGCGGATGAGGCCAAGGTGGAGGAGGATGTGGTAGAGGTCGAGGGTAGTTTATTTATTACAATTGTGGGGGACCAAGACACTACGTGCGAGACTTCCCAAATCTGACACATCTATCATGCCGCTATTGTACTCATTTTTACCATGCAATGGAGGATTTCCCTATGTGTTTGGCTAAGATACCTGAAAAGGGGGCGTAGCCTCAGCAACTGACTCAGAACCTACAGATGATGAGGGTTGAGCCTTGCGAGGAAGATCCTAAGGTAAATATTGTGCTATGGAGTGGAGCAACGACTGGTGAATATAAGGGGAAGCAACGTGAAGAAGGTGAGTGGGTCCGCAAAGCGTAAGAAAAGGAGACTGGGTTTGATCTAGAACGTGCAAAAGAAACATTTATGGAAGCAAAGAAAAGCTTCATTGAGGCCTCTACCTCAAGGAGTTAGTAGAAGCCGACTGAAGAAATGGACCCATCCGTGATCACCATGTTTTTGGAGACCATGCATGAAACTGCTGCACGATAGCAAGGCTGTGAAATGGCTACAGGAGCTGATCAATAGGCATGTTGGGAAGGAAAACACTACTGACAGACCGTGCGTAGTCAGAAAGATTGGCAGACATAAGACAAGAATGGGGTGTGAGATGAGGTTTACTACATAGATAGGAGCATACGAGATGGATCAAGTTATTTTAGATTTGGGGTCGGATGTGAATGTTTTGCGGAAATAGACATGGGAGAGAATGGGGAGACCTGCGCTATAGTGGTGTTTGATTCAATTAAGGATGGCGAATCAACAGAAAATCATCCCAATTGGGAGGCAGTAGCGGGTAAGATTTGATATTGAGGGCGCGAGCACATTAGCTAATTTTTAAGTGATAGAGATTGTGGATGACATCAATCCCTACCCCACGCTCCTTGGGATCTATTGGGCCACTGAAATGAATGGGGTATCAATCTGAAGAAGTGGAAGATGATATTTGAGAAGAAATCGCTCCACGTAGTGGTGCCACTGGATCCTGCAGAAGGACCGTGCTATACTGAATTGGTTCGCAATTATTAAAGTGATGACGATTTGGACCAGATTTACAAGATAATAGTACGAGATCGGGATTGGGAGAATCTGACAGAAGACAGACATATTTCATGGGACCATGAGAGTTCTTGCACATTAGATTCAGGCGAAGAACTGGAGCATTGGCAGAATCGATTGCATGAAGTATCTACACTACACTGTAATATGATGACCAAGTTGTTGCACTGTGTATCATCAGAGGTAAGAAATATCCCTTACTATGATGGTTTAACTGACGTTGATCACGTTTTGGATGCATTTGAGAGAGAAGTGCAAGAGAAATATTGATTCCAGGCCCTAGACAGGGTGCTGAGTGCTACACCTGCGAGATGGTGGGCCACACACAAAGACAATTTTGATGAATGGCGCGTAGACAGAAAAATTATGAGAGTGCAATATGGTCACCCACAAGTGCAACTAACAGAAAATTATGATGGGAGGAATGATCTGTGCGACCATTTGGCCAAATGGATTGAAGTGTATGGGGTGAAGCCTCAACTGTAGTGGGTCCATCTATTTTGTCATACCTTCGATGCTATACCGATGAATTGGTACTTGGAGACAGAACTCTGCCATGGAACTGAAGAATGGGATCTTTTGCGCCAGTGATTTTTAATGAAGTTCAGCATTGAGGATAGGTTTGAATGTATCGACGAAGCATTGGAGGAGGTTAAGGTAGCGATCTTTAGGATACCACCGGATCCTCTATATTTGATTCAACTTGATTGGACTACCCAGCTGAACCACGTGCTAGAGTGCTACAATGTAACAACGGAAGAAGAAGACGAAGACTCGAGGAAGATGAATATCCCAGAGACTGAAGGTCACCGCGAAGTTGAATGACCACAACTAGAGAACCCAGATATAACCGAGTTGCTCAAAACTAGATAGGTGAACATTTGCATAGAGGCAAAGCTGAAGTTTGCAGAGATTGGGAACTATTGGGATGACGTGACAATAGATAAGGTCGTCGAGCTACTCCGCGAATATCAGGATTTGTTCCTCAAGAATTTTTCAAATCTGAAAGGGATAATAAGAGATTTGGGTGTCATGAATATAACTTTAAAACTAGATGTGAAGCCAATTAAGAAAAGACCTTACCACCTCAATCCGAAGTATAAATAAAGGGTCCATTTGGAGTTGGATAAAATTCTTGCAGCAGGTATCATTAAACTAGTCGAGGAGTCTGATTGGGTAACCCCAATGGTAGATCAGGACAAGAAACAGAAGGATGAGATACAGATATGTGTAGATCTCAGGAAGTTCAATGATGTTTGTGTGCATGATCCCTTCCCAACTCCATTCACTAAGAAGGTGCTGAATAATGTTGGTGGCCAAGAAGCATATTCGTTTACTTATGGGTTCTCATAATACCATTAGATCAAGATCACGCTGAAGGATAGGAGTAAGACGACATTCACAACTGAATGGGGAAGCTTCTAGTATACTATGATGCCTTTTGGGCTGAAGAACGCACCAGAAATCTTCTCACGTGTTGTCATTGCAACATGCAAATATTTCATTCACAAATTTCTATAGTTATACTTTGACAATTGGACAGTGTTTGGACTAGTAAAGTGCCACATAGCAAGTGTACTCTTGATGTTAGATACATGCTGGAGGTAGCAAATCACATTCAATATGAAGAAATGTTTGTTCTGGATCCCTTTTGGGATCTTTCTAGGTCACATGGTATGCAGATAAGGCTTGATGGTATACCTTGCGAAGATTGCGATTATAATCAATTTGGAGGCACCAAGAAGTGTGAAACAGCTGCACGCAACATTGCGGCATACATGGTACTATAGAGAGTTCATCAAAAGCTATGCCAAAATCACTGCGACGATGGAGAAACTATTAAAAAAGGAAGCTACATTTTGCTCGAATGAGGAATGTCAAAAGATCTTGGATGTGCTCAAAGAGAAGATGGTCACCGCGCTGATCCTAGTCTTCCTAGATTGGAAGAAGGAATTTCATGTACATATGGAAGCATCATGTATTTCATTGGGACCAGTACTGACACAGGCTGGTGAGGGGGAATTTGATCATCCCATAGCTTTCGCAAGTAGGAAGCTATCTAAAGCCGAGAAAAATTATTGGACAACAGAGCGCGAAGGTCTAGCTATGGTGTACACACTCTAGAAGTTTAGGCACTACTTGTTAGGTAGACACTTTAATATGTATACAAACCCTTTTTCTAAACAAGCTTGTGTTGTTGGGGAGGGGAATATGCAGATGGCTATTACTATTTCAGGAATATGATTTTGAAGTTATCGTAAAACTAGGACAATTGAATGTTGGACCAGATCATATGTCGCACATTCAAACAGGAGAGGAGCCTACTAATTTGAAGGAAGGACTACCCGACGCGCAGCTCTTTGCAATGTGTGTCACAGACAACCACTTTGAAGATAATATACACTTCTTGATGACGGGAGCGGCTCTAGAAGGATATACTAGCTAACAAAAGAAGGAATTGGTGATGCGTGCGACAGACTTTTCTGTCATTGTAGGATACTTGTACAAAATGGGATCAGATGAAATACTACAACGTTATGTGCTAGAATTTGAAAAAAAAACATCCTCACTAAGGCTCATGGAGGAGCCACGGGAGGACATTATGCAGGCAAAGCAACGTTGTAGAAGATTCTACGTGCTGGGTTGTGGTGGCCGACACTGCATAAGGATTCAAAGCCGTATTGTAGGGCATGTGATGCATGCTAAAGGACTGGTAGACCCTCGCAGAGGGATGAGCTGCTGCTGAATTCGAAAATATGTTACAACCCTTTGAGAAATGGGTGATTGACTTTGTGGGACCAATTCAGCCTCTAGGAAAGAAGGCGAGTGCGCAAAACATCATCACTGCGACTGAGTATTTAACCAAATGGGCGGAGGCGCGATCTGTGAAGGACTGTAAAAGTGTGACAACAACAAAATTCATCTTTGAGTATGTGCTAACAAGGTTTGGTTGTCAAAAACATTTAATGAGCGATCGCATTACACATTTTCTTAATGAGACGATCAATGCAATGAAGAGGAATTTTGGGTTTACAATCAAAAGAGCACATCATATCACTCGCAGGCTAATGGAACGGTAGAAGCATTTAATAAGATACTAGAAAACACATTGATGAAGGTTTTCAATACATGAAGAAATGACTATGATTTGTGCATACCCGTGGTGTTATGGGCTTACAGAAAAACTTGTAAGAGGCTGACTGGACAAACGCCTTTCAGGGTAGTTTATGGCATTGAAGCTGTGATGCCAATGGAATACATTATACCTAGTATGCGCATTGCGACGATCACAGGAATGGAGGATCACATAGCAATGGAAGAAAGGCTCGTGTAACTAGAAGAACTGGAAGAAAATAGGTTTTTGGTTGCATTTCATCATCAAGTTTAAAAGGAACGCGAAAAGGCATCGCGCAATCGACACATCAAACTACAAACCTTCAAGGTAAACGATTTAGTGTTATTACATGCCAACAAGTTTGATAAATTCCTAGGAAAATTTCAGATGCATTGGTTGGGGCCCTATGCCATCAAGGAGATTACCGATGGTCGAGCTATTCAGTTGGTAAAGTTGAATGGAGAGCCATTCCTAGGAAGGGTGAATGGTAGCCAATGTGAAGCCATATGGTGGAAGCACAGTCTTAGCACTCCAAGCAGCTGAAAGGAGGCACGAGATTATAAACTACAATGCCTAGGTTGTAGAGCTACGCGGTTGGGGTACTGCGCGGAATGGAGGATTCTCACAGTCTCAGCAAAAGCGTGAGGGGAGCTGCACTATTGAAGGAGAAACCGTGCAGGGTAGTCGGAAAGTGACCATTATGGTCACTGTTCATGACTTGGTAGTGGGAAAATGGCTAAATGGAGCGAGGGGGCGGAAATTAAGTCGGAGTTTAAGAGAAATATCTTTGAAAATCTATCGCCACTATAGAATTTATGAACCGATCTTGGGGGGAATGGTCGGATTCAAATTTGAAATTGCCTATAAATTACAAATGGCTGACCAACGAAAAACATTTGGCATTTTGAGAATTAAGGTGTTGAGCTATTAGGCGCGCATGAACCTTGATTATTTCGAGGTTTCGGTAGTGAGTTCAGCATTTGAGAAATTTCCAAAGGAAACTCAACAGTTTTTAACTCGCATTATGTCGGCACCCATGGAAACTGCAATTGTTGGTGAAGTAATGGAAGCTGAGGGAGCAGCCCCAGAGGTAGAAAGTGTACAGGTACCCAAATCGCCAAGGTCGCCCAAGACAAGGCCTACGCCATCCAAATAACGTCCCAAGATGAATAAGGATAAGCAGAAAGCAACACAACTAGTGCGTGAGTCGCCAAAGAAACACCAGAAGAAAGAAAAGGATACTGCACAGGAGAAGGCCAAGGTAGTAGACCTAGAACCTAATTGAGGACATTGATGTGGGCGTAGAAGATGTTGACTTGGGGATAGAAGACATTGGCGTTGAGGAAGAAGAACCTATCTCCAAGCTGCCACCATATATCCCTCCAAACCGAGGAAAGGCGAAGGTACCAAAGGACATCGACGAGAACAAAGTCACACTTTTCACCCCATTATTGCCAGACAAAATCACATTTGAAAGACCGTATATCCCCCTTTTGACGCTAGAGGACTGGGATTTAGTAGATATAGAGCACTTTCTCCACTTGGCAACTGATACATTCATGCACCACATCTTCTCTAAAGACTCTGGTGTGACCGCACTGGAGCTAAGAAAGTGGATAAAAGGGGTCAAGAAGGTAGGATTGTTGAACCTGCTATGGGTGCCGCATTACAAATACACACTCTTAACTTTGATAGTGATAAAGTAGCTATTATGTTTGTTACACGATGGGTACTTGTGGTTAGGGGATCTGATACCAGTCAATGACATGTTGATCCACAGGATCACCTTGACCCCGCACTCAGGTTTGAACCCAGCCATGGCATTTCACAGAAAGTCGGGTGAGCGCGACCTCAGCGAATGAATGAAGGACAAATTCAAGCTTACCAAGAAGCCAAGTGGCTACTCCATCCCCAGCATAACCGACCTCGCGGTTAATGTAGCCACTCAAATTTTGGCAGGGAAGATTAAGAGGAATTGTTGCGCAGATGAAATGTTGGCACCAGTGGTTTCTTTAGCAGCCCAATGCACAGAGGGCGTACAATTTAACTAGGTGTGCTACCTCTATAGCGAGTTCCTCGCAAATTGCAGAGAAGTGCAAGATCAAAGCAAGACTTTCCACTACACATGGTTTCTTCTTTCGATTGTACTCGTTGTGTGGGACTTATCGGAGGACAGGTAGTTTCCTCTGATTGCACTGGAGATTCCAGAAACAGCGAAGTTCACCTCGCTCTAGGCCACGAAGGACACCCAAAGGATCAAGAAAAACAAGATATTATGGATTCTTATGGAATCAAGCATCTACGCCCATGGCTCTCACCGATTGTCTTTGAGCATTTGTCTGAATATGTGGAGTTCAAGGCGAACTTCCACTATGTGTCCATCAGGGCGCGGAAGGACCCCTCAAAGAAGTCGTATGATCTTCCATACCTGGCAATGAATGAAGCAATAATCGTGGTCCTAGAGATTTGGCCCGTAGAGTGGTGCAAGGCCTCAGACTTATCAGTTGGGACTAGTAAGTCTACTGCGAAGCAGAAGGAGAAAGAGGCTAGGTTAAGGATGGAGCAGTTGGCTGAAAAACGAAGGAAGTTGAGGATGCCACATCAGAGCACATAGCCAAAACATAGGCAGAAGACGAGGAGGAAAGGATGACCGCGACTTTGATAAGAGTCAGAAGTCGCCTTCTCCACAGAAAAATGAGGAGGAGCAATGCTTAGAGAAAGTAGGAGCATACCTGGAGACTACTCCATTCCGGGTTAAGCGCACACAGGAGCAGGAGAAAGTAGGGCTGCGGAAGAAGTCCAAGGCCAGAAAATTGTCCTTGGACCTAATCACCTTGACTGAGGGTGATTTGAATGATATCAGTGATATAGTGAGGGACACGACGGTGGAACTACTGAAGTAGTTTGAGCAGCAGCAAAAACATGCCATGGTCACCATTCAAACAGGTTTGTGTGAGCTACAGATCCAGGATACTCATGTGCAGATCATTGTAGGGTGGGGCAACACGTCGTTGAGTAGTTTGACATTGGGAACCTCAAACGCAATAGAGATGGTTTATACAATGGATCCCCGGGTTGTCGTGCTGCCGGATGGAGCATTGATCGCAGAAGCTGACGTTGACAGGGCCACTGTCAGTGCCATAAAACAAGTCAGGTTAAACTTGGCCGCGCTTCCAAGTGAAGCCCTTCACAACCTGTTAGATGGTGTGATTGTGGAAATATGGGCTCCAGAATAGTGCACTTTTAACGTTATTAGCGAGCAGAAGGTGAACAATGCACAAATGTTCACTGAAAAATTGTCCGTGATTGATCTTCTTAAGAAGATGAAAGAAAATAATGAGCACACAACAACTGTGGTCACTAAGGCACGTCGAACTGTTATAGAGCTGAACATCCCCGAAGATGTGCCAGTCGACACAAGGATCTAGAAGCTCACTACAAGTGTGTTCTAGGCACGAACATAGCTAGGTAAGGTTCAGTTTCAATTGGACCTTAAGATCATAGAACTTGAGTTAAGGGCCTAGCCCTCGACTCCGCCTAAAGTCAAAGAGCAGTTCACAACCACTGTAAAAGATATTGTTGCAACTATTGACACCACAGTGAAGGATTGCACAACGCTCTTTATGCAGGCACTCGAAGTAATGACCAATCTGCAGGAAGATCCCAACTTGCAAAGACTAGAAACGAAGGACGGGAGCTGCAATAGAAGTACGATGAGGTCAAAGTGATGACACACACTGTTGCCAACACACAGAGGTTGTCAAAGCTACAGGAAGCAAAGGCGCTAAAGGAATAGGTGGATGAAGCTCAACAAAAGGAGATAGTACTAAAGGCCAGATTGGGGCCTTTGCTGGAGGAAGCCTATATACTCATAGCCTCCACTGAAGGGAAATTGGCCAGTTGGCAGGTGACACAACAAGAAATACATGCAGACAGCATAGAACCAGCGACGAAGCAGTTGGTCGAGTAGGTTAAGCATGCGGCGATGCAATGTACCACTGAGTTTGCTGTCGTAAAAGTGTAGTTCAGAGGTCTTCACGACAAGATCTCTGCACCAGCTGAGTGACTTCGCGTGAGTCACCAGATTTGTGTTGGGGACCTATTGGGAATGGGTCCTCTGGGGTCAATTTTGGGGTTAAAAGCCCATGTTTTGGGGCTAAAGGCCCAAGTTTTGTATAAAGAATGTAAAGTCTCCGCATTTTGTGGTTGTGGAGCGCGAAGATGTTAACAGTCAAAAATGGTTTTCACGCTTAGTTTAGATAGTTTGTATTAGCTTGTTGAGATCCACCCTTGGTCCGCAGGCCATGGAAATGTATAAAAAGGGAGTCGTAGAAGAGTCTAAGAAAAGCTTTTAGGGGAGTTCTAACTAAGTTTGTTGGTCTGTGAGATCTAAGAGCGAAGAGTCTTAATGTAGGTAGAGGCTTTGCGGCTGAGTGTGCAAAGGCCTAGGATAGAAGTCCACAATTAAGTGCACGGATCCCTACAGTTGTGTGCACAGGGAAGTTAGAGTATGTATTGGAGATCTGAAGCATCAATAAAGAGAATTATTTTGGAGAAATCTATATATGAGCTATTTTACTTCTGTTATGAATGTTTGCGATTATGTTACGTTGAGTACTGGATTTATGATCTAATGCTATATTGATGCACAATTCTATGTATTTTACTTTGTCGTATGAACGCAAGTAAGAATATCTGTTTATGGAAAGATAATCATAATGTATGTTGACATTAACCAATACTTAAGCTAATCTGGGTAGACACAGAAGTAATGATAATTACAGAGGCGTGTAAGCGTCTGAATTGAATATTTCAGGTCTGCGAAGGACGATCGGAGATTTTTGCGAAGGTTTCAAAGCCAAATAAGAGAAGTACTTTGATAAGCCCTAAAGGGCTTATAGCTCTGCGTGAAAGAAGGGTTAGGATATAAAACCCACATCACGACCATTTCAAGGTGCGGAAACTTGGTTCATGCATCCCCCCATACTGCTTCGGATAAGAATTCAGTCCACGCTCCATGGATTGATGCCGAAAGGGCCAGTAGTGTAGGGATTTTCTTGGCTACTTAACATTGAACTTGGGTTAGGGCTCATGAAGCCAACAAATTCCAACTTGTTCAATTCCAAATTCAGCAGCAAAACATTCATATGGGTTGTATTGAAAAGCACATTCCGCGCCTTCCTCAATCCGAACAACCAAGTTCCAGTGAACAGGACCCAACCCCTGTGGAGTCCTCTAATGAATAAGTTTAGTTATTTCCTTATGTTACATGTTGAATATGTATATGTCAAAACCAATACATATGTTAGTATGTCAAGTGTGGACTAGTTTTTAGACATTCTAGCCTATAAGGCTACTTTTGACAGACAAAATAAACTCAGATTTTGGCTGGCTTATAATGCATTCTGATGGTAAAGAGACTTGGTTTCCCAATGGACAAGCTGAGGCCACAAAATATATTTTTTGGTTGTAATCTATTTTGAAAATGAATGAATGAAAAGTCTACTAAACTTACAAAAAAAAAGTCTTCAACTCGATGAAGTAATTCATTCCTTATGAAGCCTCATCAGATAATTACCATCATGAATGAAACTCTAGAAGATATGCAAGCTACGAAGGTGGATTGAGTTGTACATTGACCTAACATTTGAACACATGTGCTTCCATAGCTCGCAATTATTGTGCTATTATATCAATAATTAATTTGGTCATTAGGTCAATCTTTTGCATTTGTTCAATTTTACGTCGATACATCAGTCTATTCTTGGTTTTCCATTGTTGAATCTCACTCGTAGTCTCAAATATTCTTTTTTTTTGTTGGGAGATAATTATTACTCCTATTTTAAAATCTTAACATCATTTTGCTCAAAAAATTTCATTAATCAAATGACATGAAAGACATCGGAATTTGCATGGGCTCCAATAAAGTGAGCCGACTCCTTAAATTTTTTTCGTCACTTAATTGATAGCCATCCGAAACTATTTGAGGAGGAGCATCTGTGTCTTTCTTTTCATTTTATGCCTTTTTATGCTTTTTTTAATCCCATCTTTCTTTTAACAACTGAAATAGAAATCGAATGAAAGGATGTACCCTATTTCAATTGACAACAAATAGCAAAACATCAGTGTATCCATTTCAATTGATGACAAAGAGCTAAACATCGTTTCTTTTTGTGAAGCGATACCAAGAAGAATAATAATGGGAGTTTTCATTAAAACTTAATAAGTAACCAAGAAGGTTGTTACATCAGTACCAGTATCTGTAGGTGAAAGAGTCACTTCTTGTTGTGGCTGATGAACAGATGACTCTTGTTGTTGTGACCGATGAAAAGAGGCATAAATATAAATAGGAGCTTTAAGTGTCTTCTATTGCTCAAAACTATTGGTTGTATACTTTAAAAACACATCCCATTCCTGAAGCATTTTGATTTTATATAAAATTAAATTATATATATGTTTTATTTTTCATGTATAACGTAGATGCATTACACCTATATTATATTAAAAACTAATAATATATTATAATATAATATGGTTGGAATAGATGCGTTACAACTATATTATATTAAAAAGCTAATAACATATTATAATATAATATTGTTGGAATAATGAGCTTACCATGTGTAAATATTAATTTTTAAGATTCCCTTGCGGTAACAAAACAATAAAAAGTTTTTAAGATGCCTTTTTACTTAATTTTAATGTTATTCGATTATCATTTTAATTATCATTTTAATTAAAAAGATAATTATTAAATAATATTTAAAAAAACACACTTTCTTGAATTTATTCCTTTTATAAAATTGAAGGAAGTGTTTGCTACCAAACGTAAGGGAAACTCAGGGTAACAAATAAACTTTTTACATATTTAATTTAATGATTAGATATATTTTTAATGAGTAAATAAAAGTAAATTAAAATATTTATATATTTATATTAAAATTACTTAACTATTTATATTACTAAAACGAATTTATAATTATTTTTATTAACATAAAAATGATAATAGCCGGTATACGTATTTCAATTTTCCACGTCATATGAAATTTTATGAATATATGAGGATCGATGTTTAAATATTTTTTATTTATTGCGGAATTCAGATAAGCTGGGTTTGGTTATTGATTTTTCTGTGTATTAAAAAAAAATATTAAAAAAAATTGATAGGTTTAAAATAATTTTAAAAGCTATTTTGTATATTCAAAAATATTTAAAAATAAATAAATTAAGAATTATAATATATTAAAATTGTATATTTATGTTAATAATCATGTTTATTTTGGAATAAGGTTTTTCCAATTTTAATTTAATTATCAATAATATAAGGTTGATGGTAGAGATTTAATTTCTATAGGATATTCTAAAATATTTTTAATAGTAGTCATAAATCAAGAGTTGAGATTTCTCTCAAAAGTGGTTATGCATTTCTTCCTTTTTAATCAAATTAATTAATTAAAAAAATTTGTGATAGAAACATGTGTCATATGAACATGAATTTTAGTTTTTTAGACATATAGTGTTAATAAACCATGCTTTTGTCCCATGGTAATGTAATAAAGCCCAATTACAAGTTAATGGTTTTCCTAATAAAATAAAATTCAATTTCTATAATTAAAAATCTTGTTACATCTATTCATATTTAATTTTGATATCTATCCATATAATTAATTATTTTTTATGATTTATTTTAATCTTGGTACATGAGAAAATATCATATTAAATATTTTGATATATATCCATATTTATTAGTGATTTAATTTATATAATTCAACTAATTTTATAAATCAAGTTTATTAATTAATATGAAATTAGAATTTATTAAACATATTTCCATCCCAAAGCAATTCTAAATTTTCAATAAATAATATTTCCAATGTTATACATGTATGTATAGGTGGTTGCAAGGCGGTATCCGGTGAAGGATTTAGATAAGTCATAGTATTAAAAAGCAATGAAGTTACAATCAACAATAATGAAAGTTTAACCCCCAAGAAAAGAGATATGTAATTTATGAACTTCCAGAAACAATGGAAGGTAAAACTTCCTTGTCACCTTTTCTTAATCCAACAATTACGTAGGAGATTTGGTGAAAAATTAGGTCGTTTATAATTTATTGAGTGGAAATTACTAACCTATTTGAGCCACCTGTTTAGGAGATGGAGGTTAAGAAGGAGCTGGTGATATCTTTCAAAACGGTCATGGCTTTTGACACCATGTTATCACGCAGCGCCATCAAACCCTTTCATATTAATCTCATGAAGAAGACAACAAATCGAATTTTGCTTCATTTGCATTTAAGAATATCACTGCTTCTGCATGCCCACTCTTCCTTTCTTTACTTGTTAACATATTCATGTGATTGACAGGGAGGTAAAATAGTAATGTTAAGTGCATTGAGATCCATACAAATTATAAATGTAAGTAAATACTATTGACCACAATGACATCCAACCTAATATAATGAAATAATGCATATTTCACTTGGTACAAGAAAACGCACATCTCACCTAATATAATGAAATTCTGCGTTTTTCAATGGGTACAATAAAATAATGCATTTGACCATACGGATTTGATGACGTTATCAAATTCAAAAGTAATTAAATGTATTAAGATTGTATAAATAAACACATTAAGTGAGTACAAGTTCTGTATAATTAATAATAATTACTACAATAAAAAAAAGTTTCTGAATTTTAATGATGATCGTAAAATCCAAAAAATAATAAATTTAACTATTTTGAGGTTCCTTGAGTTTGATAACAAAAAATAATTAATTTAACTTTCTTGAAATGCTGGAGTTTGATAACAAAAAAATTAATTTAACTTTCTTGAAATTCTTGAGTTTGATAATATCATAAAATCCAAAACTAATTAAATACATTTAGCTTGTATTAAAATTAGTACATAATATTTACTATAAGTAAAGAACCATTCATTAAATTATTGTATCATTAAAACTGTTCTAGTATCATTAAAACTGTTCTATACAAATTTCTCATACCGGCCATGTCCTAGGGCTAGAGCCCAGCACTTACTCATCTGAGTAGTAAATCTGAATGACCTCATACTTCTCAAATTCCATCTTAATGCGTAGTTGGTTATACCCTTTAATCAAATTCCTCTCATCCTAAATTTTATCTGACTATCAAATTCGGAAATATTTCCAAAAACTACACACAACCTTGCTTTCCACTAAAGCTTTTTTTAGTTTTGAAAGTATTTCATCATTAATTCGTCAAAAATCACGGCAACGCAAATAATTCAATCGTCAATTTGATGCTTAAATTCTTAAATCATCCGTCCAAAGAAGTTGTATGTAGGACTGTAGGACAAATTTTCTTTAATCTGCCAGCTCATCATGTTATCTATTTACCTTAATCATTTAAGCCGTAGGAAACAGTATTAAGTTGGACTTTATTAAGCCGTAGGTAACAGTATCAAGTTGGACTTTAAAATTGAAGGTGAACAGTATGGAATTTCAATTATCAGTTTAATTTCAATGTTCACAATCATTAAGTTTAAATTTAAATTAAATATAATAAGAAATATTATAATCTCAATGGTCATAGTTATCGAGTTAAAATTTAAATTCAATATAATAATATCATAATATAATAAAAGATATGATAACTGAAATTCTGAAAAAAAGCACTTAATTAAAAAAAATTCCCAATCTACCTATCAAATCCGTAGAAACCAACCAATATTGGGACATGGGAGACTAAGGCATTGATTTTTTAACTTGATGTTATGTTTTTTTTTATATAAAATATCTTTTAATATAAGTAATATATATGTTTTCAATAAATAAAAATTAAAGAGAATAAAATATGGAGTAGATGATTGCTTTTCTTAGTATTAAGAATAAGTTAAATAAGATTATATTGGTTTTTTAACTTGATGTTATGTTTTTTTTTATATAAAATATCTTTTAATATAAGTAATATATATGTTTTCAATAAATAAAAATTAAAGAGAATAAAATATGGAGTAGATGATTGCTTTTCTTAGTATTAAGAATAAGTTAAATAAGATTATATTGGAAAGTTAAAATGGACTCACTGAAACTGAACTAGGACATTTGGATGGATGCTTTTGACACCTAACATGTGGTTGGAATTAGATTCTCCAACACTCCCTGTTAATTACAATGACATAAAAATTTAATTAAGATGTGCATTGATTTATGTCCTAGCTAGGCTTACACTTTAAAGAAAATGACTTCAACTATTTTTACTTTTCTTCTTGTCTTCTTCCAAATCGTGTAGCCTCTAAATTGTTTTAGCTCTTTCTTCTTGTTGTATCGTTCAAATCTCAATTTCATTATTTTCTCGTGCATGTCTTCAATTGTTCCAAGTTGTCTAAGCATGTGCTGATTTTAAAAAAAAATGGCTTGTATGTGGACTGCTGCGACATGTCATCTTTCGGTGTGTTCTTTTCATCATCAATCTGCTACAACATAATGCCATAATATAATTTCATCTCTTCAGGACTCCAATACTTGAAAATTTCATTAATATTTTCATCATCAAAGTTGTTTTCAAGGTTGATTGTTGCAAACTCTATATATACTCAATCAAGACATGGTGTTGCAAGCCATGTTTCAAGAAAATTTAACTTCTTCATAATTGTCTTGTTTACCTACACATGTGAAATCAATGGGGGATTCAAAAACATCTGCAGAACCACATTGGTTCTGGACCTTCTTCTTTGGAATGAGAGCTTTCTTGTGTTGTGCTTCTTTCTCTTCCTCTTCCTCATCTATGTTTTTCTTTGTGGACATCCTTCTTTATCTTTGCCTCTATCTCTATCTCTGTTTCTCTCTGTATTTACTTTTCCACTATTGTACTAACTCGTGCCATTGCAAACAGGTTGTCAATATGATTATATCACCAAATAAAATCATGTCAATATGATGTTTTGTTTCATCACCTGCAACAGTTCATCATTAGCCAACAATTCTTCATCAAAATTTACATCAACAATATTAATTGTTGGATTCACCATAACATTGACTGCTCCAATGAGAGCTTCACTTCCGGCAACAAGCTCTCTTTTTGGGTTCGCCAATTTGTTATCAGCAAGCTTTGTTGCTAGATTCACCAAAATTTCATGAGCAAGCTCTTTTGCTTGATTCACCAAATTTCACCAACAAACTATGTCGCTAGATTTACCAAATATTCATCCACTTGCAACTGTGCATAGTGGGATTCAACAAACATTTCATCTTGATGTATATCTATTTTTATAGATCCACCTTCATTTTCAACTTCAATGTTGTCCCCTCACACAAAAACTCCTCTTAAGGGTATCACATGCTTTCTTAGTTGTCTTTGCTTCATTCATTCTAGTTGTTTCTTCGACTTTCTAGGCCTCTTGACTTTTCCCATTTGTTGAGTGTGGGATCACTATGACTCAACAAGTAAAACAAGTGTGTGTGTGTGTTGTTGTTGTTGTTGTTGTTTTTTTTAAAGAAGAAAAAAGCAGATATATATTCAAATATTGAGAAGTTCATTACAAGTCTTCAGATTCTCAAAGACTGTCTATAATTTTTCAGACATCAAATGGATAGAGTCTTCGATCATAATACAAAAATAGATGTTGAAGCAGTCATCTAAGATATTGAGTAATGGCATCAGAATTCAACCAAAAAAGATAGTATGCAATCTGAAAGTCATCCTATCTGAAAAGAGGGAAAAAAAATTGGAATAGAGAAATCCAAGTATTAGCTAGGAATTGGGAAGTTCCTAGCATCGAGCCAAGTCTCCTGCAATTTAATGGTCACATGTAAACCATCAAGATCCTAATCTAGAGCATACTTTGATCATCTGTCTGCCTCAGAATTTAAATTTCTGCTAATACGTTGGATTGTGGGATTTTTGAGGGAACTCCAAATGCTTTTGATTTGCTTTAGCCAACCTTGTAGTGAGGATTTATGAATATGAGCCTCTGAACAAACATAGTAAATGAATACCTTGGAGTCGCCCAAAACATGTAAGTTTGGAATGTCTAGAAAATTTGTGAACCAAAGTAATCCCCACAAAGCCATTACTTCCGCCTTAGTGTTTGTTCCAGAGCTAGCCCCCCAGTATACATGGTATGGTAGTTCTGAATGAATATTGATGATGAAACCACAACCACATTTGTGATCTTGTGAAGCCCCATCAAAGAATCCGGATGGATATACCAACTCCATAATTTCCAGTGGCCAAGAGGGCTTCTATTTTGGGGAGGATTGTAGAACATCATTTGATTTTTGAGTAATTCTCTCCATCACATTCGACATCAGCTCCCTGTGATTGTTGAATATGATGTTATTGCACCATTTACAAATTTCCCAAATGAATATGGCAGGGGTGAGTCTTCGCGGGCTAGTTTGACTACTCCACCAAGTCAACCAAAGTTCAATGTTGCAAATGTATGGTCCCAAGCGGCCAATTGTCTGTTCCAATTGATGCCATAAAATGGAGAGCGAATTGCAAGTTCTAAAGAGGTGACTGTTGTTCTCAACATCATTACCACATAGAACACAGTATCCAGGGTCGGACCAGTTCCTCACTTATAGGTTTTCCCAGGTCAAATTCTTATTCTTCCACACAAGCCAGAGAAAAATTGTGATTTTTATGGGAAGAAATAGACTCCAAAATTTAACTGACCATCCATTCTACAAATAAAACAAATTATAAACATTGTATCTAACTGCAATAAAAACTTTGTTATTGCTTGACTTCCACAAACAAATAAGTCTACAATTTTTTTAAAAAACAATACTTACAAATACTTTAACAAGCCTTTTTTTTTTAATCATAATACCAACAACCAATTTGAACAATACCCTTTTCCTTTAACCAACCAATTTGATTGTATATTGTTTTAAAAAATCTTTGTCCTTAAAAAAACAATTTTTTTTAAATAAAACATTAAAAACTTTTTTATTTTAATAAAGACTTTTAAAATTGAGCTTTTTTTTTAACTGAAAGCGAAACCCTTTTGAATTACATAAACTCCAACGTAATTATCCAAAAAATTGAATGTGCCTTGAATAAAAAAAGGAAACTTTTAAATGAATCACCTTTAAAAAATTTTAAGTATATATATATATATAAAATGAGCCAACCTTCCTTCCATGTGTGATGTGGGCCTCCATTTTTGTTTTCCAAAAAATTGCCTTTTTATTTTGAAATGCTGTTTCGTGACCCCGGGATTTTCTGCGGAGATTTGCTCATTCTTTTGACTCACTAGGTGCGAAAATTTTAGAAATTCGACAATTTTGTATATCTGCACACCTTTCTGCACTTTCCTTTTTGCTCGGGTACAAAAATGATGTATTGAGTCTTTTTACATGTGCGCAATTGTCGCACTTCCTCTTCTTCACAGGTTCAGAGTTCACACCATTTTTTTCCGCCTCTTCTAACAACACTTGCTAAAAAAAATTTCAGACACTGCTCTCTCTGAAGTCTTATTCGACCTGGGGTTCTTCTCTTTGTTGATCTCAAAGAGCCTTATACAGCCTACGTGTTGAGAGATTACATTAGAAACATTAGTAATAACTTAACTAACTGAAATTAAAATAGGACACTTGGATGGACAATTAACATTTCTGAGTATTACAAATCGGTTAAATAAGATTACATTGGAAAAGTCAGTAATAAATGACTCAAGTGAAACTAAACTAATTGAAACTAAAAAGAAAAACTTGGATAGACAATTTTGACAAGTAACATGTGATTAGAATTAGATTCTCCAACATCAATTAATTATTTAAATTTAAAATTCTTATAATAAAATAAATAAAATAGCCACTATTAAACTTAGAAATAAAATTGATATTATACTTGCATACAAAATCAAATATTTACTAAATTATGCTAACCAAATTAAACCAAATAATTGCCACACAAATTAAACTTAATTTACATGATTTTGCCTAATTTAACAACTATGCCCACATTTATTAACAACATAACACACGCAAATTACTATTCTCTTCCTTCTGCAGGCTAGTTGCTGCCCATTTCACCTTTAGTCTTCTGTTTGTAGAAGTCACTGGCCTACACTCCTAGTATCGTTATAAATGTCAAATTGCTTTAGTCTGGCATCTACGTACAAGCTACGCCACAATATTTGGAATATAAAATTTTGTTCGCTCCTTTTGTTCATTCTAATGAATCTCCATGGTTAAAAGTGAAATTGGAGGTTTACTTGGGAAAGAATTAATTGAAATAAGGTATGTCAATTTCTGAATGAAATCATTGAGAGTTTGGTGTGTAATCATCAACTATAGTCCGCAAGTAAATGGTTTTTATTTATATATAAAATAAGGGTATGAATTTATTTTAAATATAAATATGGCAAGGTGCAAGTAAAATTTGAAAAAAAATTATATTTCTAAATATTTGATAGCTTTTAATGTTTTATATATGGCACTTCAATGGGGGAGGTTTTGAAAGCCTCTTCTTTTGGCTTATCACCTTGGCGGAGGTTCTGGCTAATTGAACTCCGAGTTTTGTTCATTTCGATGGCGGCCCCCCTTGTCGAGAGTTCGCTTGCTCACCCCCACCCAATAACGCGGAGGTTTGAACATCTTTCCATTAATTATGGTGTGTGCTTTTGGAGGAGCACGTATGTAAGAAGGAAGTTTTAGTAATGGCTAAAATAGCTTCTGCATTATATATTTATTAGAAAGAGAAAAAATTGTTATATATCGATTCTGACGTCACCGACAACTGGTGGAGTCACTGTTAGTTTTGGCATGTTGGGAGATATTATTATTGCCGAATCTAAAGCGTACATTGCATTTGCAGGTAAAAGAGTAATCGAACAGACATTAGGTCAGAAAGTGATTGAAGATTTTCAGGTGACTGAGCATTTATTTGGTCATGGTTTATTTGATCTGATCGTTCCACGTAATCTCTTAAAAGGTGTTCTGAGTGAACTATTTTGGTTTTACGTTTTACAGTGTTCCTTGTAAATAAAGAAAAAGAAAAAAATGAATGTTGAGTTCTCTTATCAGGAAAAATGATCAAATCGAGTTCCTTGTAACGGAAGTGAGAGTGATACAGTTTCTTATCGCGGCGAAGGAGAGAATTGCTTTTCACCCCTCTGATTTTTAATAATTTAAATTGTATTTTTCAATGAATAAATTAGTGTAGGTATTTAATTTTTAGCAATTTAAATTGCATTTTTCAATATATAAATGAATGCAATTTTTTGAAAAAAAAAATTGAACACTTAGATCGTATAGACTACAATAATTTAAACTTTGCAATTCCTACACATCTTTAATGAATTTTAAACAAAATTAATAGATAGAATCTGAAATAGTGACACTATTTGAAATACTTTAAACATAATATTTTGTTCTTTCAAATTATATATGTATTTCACTTAAAATGGTCATTGAAATATTTGATTTATAGATTATATTTTCCATTTTTTTGTTATTAATAGATTTTTAAATACATATCAATATTTTATTCATGATGCACATTAAATTATTATTAATATTATTATTAATGACACATATTAATTTTATAGTAAAATTTAAATGAATTACACATCTCACAAAGTAATTAAATTACTTTATTATGAATAACAATCAAATAGTTTTTTCATTTTATTTTCTCTCCATATATATAAATATATATGAAGTTGGTATTGTGACAAATTTATAAAGTTAATATTAGAAAAATTAGTTAACATGCATATTCAATTACATTACTAAAGTCTTTTACTAAAAAAAGTCAAATGTCTTTAACATCTCATATTAGAATCTAAAGATAAGAATTCATCTCATTTCATATTATCATCTAAATATTTTATTTATAGAATAAGAGTGAAATACTTTTACCACTTCTCATGCATATTCATAGTGCATTGTAATATCAACAATAAACAGTCAGATCATAGCAAAAGTAGAATTATTGATTTTTTATAAATCCTTTAATTAAAATTAACCAAAGATATATATATATGTATATGTTTTTTATTAAAACCAATACTAACATTAAACTTTATTTAAACACATGATAAAGTTCAGTCACTCATTTGCAAACTTTTCTTAAAACAAAATATTTAAATTTTCTTTTAAATTTTTTCGATTTTTTTTACGAAGACCACGCGTCGTCACAAGTTTTAGTATTGCATTTATGTAAAATATTTAATATATACCGAGACTTTGACTAAAGTCTTGCACGATATGCTTTTGTGATAGTATTCCAATAATAAGAAAGTTCTATCATTAAGTATTTCTTATTATCATTCCTATGAATTCATTTCATACAATATTTCACATGTCTTGCATCAACATCACTCACATAATTATTATTTATTCATTACATGTCTTAGCTTGTGGATCATTTCTGATATATTAACAACCTCATATAAGGTTAGTCCCAATTGAATACTATGCGGGTCTAGCCCCACACGAACTAGTCCTTTAAGTCCATTTTGCTTATGTCCTTTTTCTTTTGTTTATTCACTAGATTAAGCTTGTTCTGTCAACGGTTTTGGTCCTACAAAAGAGAAATGTGGTGAATCTACATTGCTAGGATTAATTGATTTGTTGATCCATTTTTCAATTATAAGGTTTGTAGTGCAAATGTCTTTAGTATTGATGGAAAAATTACTCTTCAAGAAAATTAGGTGTTTTAAAAACAATTACAACTTAAGAAAAGTTGTTAGAATCAAAATAAATGGCCTATTTTAAAACTGAACAAGATATATGTATCAACTTATGATCAATGAAACCAAGTTAACATGTTGCAAATTCTATCAATGCACCTTGGTGCTTCTTATCCAGCCACGGATGGAATGCATGTTTTCATATTGTATTTGTGTAAAATATTTATTAAAGTGTTCATGGTCAAAATTGACCTCATCAACATTTGAGAAAGTACTCAATCAAGATCCCAATTAGATCCTTTTCCGTTGGGTATAGTGATTTCCACTCATATGTGCGGTCAAATGTCACTAAGTGAAATTTCTCCAATTAATGAAGAATTATTGCAAATATAATGGATTAAATGGATTGAAAAGGAAATAATGTAAAGATAATGGAAAAAAAATCTTCTAGAACATCCATTTTTGATAGTGAAAGCCTTAGCAAAGGTTTTAACAGAACTTCATTACAACTAAAAAAATTTGGGCAACCGAAGATTCTAGTGGATGTTTTTTTCTCAGTGCACTTAATGGAATAACTAGCACCTGTGTGCTACATACATAAAAGCATCGAGCATCATACATAACTAAAAGCACTGGGGTATTGAATGCAAAGAATACTGACGCGTAACACATACCACACTAGTGCTAAGAGATACAAAATCCCCAAGACGTTCTTCTAAGGAATGACATTGCAGCCGGAAAAAAATAATTATTGTCCTGGTGCTTTTTTCAAACTTGTAGCACTAATGTATATCGTTAGTACAAAGACATCGGTGTGTTAGTTATACAAAATGATCGGTGTTGTTCGTTCTCTTAAAGAACTGGGCTAGAAAGAGTATTTTGTAGGACCGAGAAGTTAGTTATATGAAAAAGCTGGTGCATTAAGAATTAAAATGCACTAGGGCGTTGATGTTAAACAGGAATGGTGTTTGAAGGGATAAACACATAGATTCTCTCATTTTCTTAAAAGGCACTGGTCATGCAAAAATATGTGGTCACTGTGATTTTATATAAAACAATGCACCAATGCTTTTATATATTATAAAAAAGCAAGTTTTCTGAATGATATTTTATCCTTTTTGGAAAGATCAATCTGTCAATTATTGTAATTTTTAAAATTAGTTATTCATAAAAAATTGACATATATCTTATAATAGTATTCATATAAATTAAAAATTGATTAGTGCATTTGTATATGATGTCTGGATTGATTTTTTATATTATAAGATTTCACGTCTCTTGATTATAATTTGTAATCATCCATATATTTAATGAGTGGTGTAATATTTCATGGTGACATTGGATAACATAATAGAATAAAATAAAATATATTCTATTATATATCAAATAAGAGACACTTTGTAATACAAAATGACATTGTTATTGGTAACCCCTTGTCTTTCAATTGGGGCACTATGTCCATTACATTAAACAAAATGTCTGATTTTCACAAACAATTATTTCAAACAATACAAGAGGTTGCATTGATATCCAAATTGAAATAAATAATATACATCAATGTAAATCGAAAAATAATGTACGATAGCAAGAAGTGACTTGTGAATTATACACATCGTTTCAAAAACAAATCTCATGCCTTCTTTCAACAACTCTTCTGATAGGATTTCCCTATATTTTTTGCTAAGATATGCGAAAAGGAGGCATAGGCTCAGCAGCCAACTCAGAACCTATAGATGATGAGGGATGAGCCTCGCGAGGAAGATCATAAGGTAAATATTGTGATGTAGAGTGGAGGAACGACTGGTGAAGATAAGGGGAAGTAGCCTGAAGAAGGTGAGTGGGTCCGCAAAGTGCCAGAGAAGGAGACTGGGTTTGATTTAGAACGTGCAAAAGAAAAATTTATGGAAGCAAATAAAAGCTTCGCTGAGGCCTCTACCTCAAGGAGTCAATAGAAGACAACGGAAGAAATGGACCCATCCATGATTACCATGTTTTTGGAGACTTGCATGAAACTGCCGCGTGATAGCAAGGCTATGAAAGGACTGCAAGAGCTAATCAATAGGTGCACTGGGAAGGAAAATGCTACTGACAGACCATGCATAGTCAGAAAGATTGGTAGACATAAGACAGGAACGAGGTGTGAGATGAGGCTTACTACCCAAATAGGAGAATATGAGATGGATCAAGTTATTTTAGATTTGTGGTCGGACGCAAATGTTTGGCCGAAACAAACATGGGAGAGAATGGGGAGACGTGTGCTATAGTGGTCTTTGATTCAGTTAAGGATGGCAAATCAATATAAAATCATCCCAATGGGGAGGCTTCAGGGGGTAACGGTTGATATTGAGGGCGTGAGCACACTCGCTGATTCTGAAGTGATAGAGATTGTGTATGACATCAATCCCTACCCCTCGCTCCTTGGTATTGATTGGGCCATTGAAATGAATGGGGTAATCAATCCGAAGAAGCAGAAGATGGTATCTGAGAAGAAATCGCTCTTCGTAGTGGTGGTGCCACTGGATCCAGCAAAAGGATCGCGTTATACTGAACCGGTCTGTGATTATTAAAGTGATGACGATTTGGACCAGATTTACAAGATAACGTGCAAGATTAGGATTGGTTGAATCTGAAAGGAGATGGACGTATTGCATTGGACCACGAGAGTTCCTACACATCATATTTAGATGAAGAACTAGAGCATTGGCAAAATCGACTACATGAAGTATCTACGTTGCACTTTAATATGATGACCAAGTCGTTGCGCTATGTATCATCAGAGGTAAGAAATATGCCTTACTATAATGTTTTAATTGATGTTGATCATTTTTTGGCTAAATTTGAGAGGGAAGTGCAAGAGAAACATCGCTTCCAGGCTCTGGATAGGGTGCTACGCGCTACACCTACGATATGGTGGGGCACACACAAGGACAATTTCGATGATTGGCACGTATACAGAAAAATGATGAGAGTGCGGTATGGTCACCAACAAGTGTGGATAACAGAAAATTATGATGGGAGGAATTATTCACACGACCATTTCACCAAATGGACTGAAGTGTATGGAGCGAAGCCTCAGCTGTAGTGGGTCCATCTATTTTGTCATACCTTAGATGTTATACTGATGAATTGGTACTTGGAGACATAACTCCGCCATGGAATTGAAGAATGGGATGTTTTGTGCCAAGGATTTTTTATGAGTTAAGCTTTGAGGATGGGTTTGAATGTATCGATGAAGTGTTGCAGGAGGTTAAGGTAGCGATCTTTAGGATATCGTGGGATCCTCTATATTTGATTCAACTTGATTGGGCTACCCAGCTGAGCCACACGCTAGAGTGCTACAATGTAACAACAGAAGAAGAAGATGAAGACTCAAGGAAGATGAGCATCCCACAGACTGAAGGTCACCGCGAAGTTGAAGGACTGCAACTAGAGAACCCAGACATAATCGAGCTACTAATAAAATAGACAGGTGAACATTGGAACGGAGGCAGAGCTGAAGTTTGCAAAGATTGGGGACTACTGGGATGATGCGACAGTAGATAAGGTTGCTGATGTACTCCACGAATGTCAGGATCTGTTCCCCTCAAATTTTTCAAATCTGAAAGGGATAATAGGGGACTTGGGTGTCATGAAGATTACTTGAAAACTGGATGTGAAGCCAGGTAAGCAAAGACCTTACAGCCTTAATCCAAAGTATAAATAAAGGGTCCATTTGGAGTTGGATAAAATGCTTGCAGCAGGTATCATTGAACTAGTCGAGGGGGCTGATTAGGTAAGCCCAATGGTAGTTTAGGACAAGAAACAAAAGGATGAGATACCGATATGTGGAGATCTCAAGAAGTTCAATGATGCCTGTGTGCATGATCCCTTCCCAACTTCATTCACTGATGAGGTGTTGGATAATGTTGGCGGCTAAGAAGCACATTCATCTACTGAGGGGTTCTCAAAGTACCATCAGATCAACATCGCGTTGGAGGATAGGAGTAAGATGACCTTAGTGACTAAATGGGGATGCTTCTAGTATACTATGATGTCTTTTGGGCTGAATAATGCATTGGCAATCTTCTCGTGCGTTGTCATAGCAACATGCAAAGATTTCAGTCACAAATTTCTAGAGGTATACTTCGACGATTGGACAGTGTTTGGACTGGTAAAGTGCCACGTAGGAAGTCTACGCTTGATGCTAGATACATGCCGAAGGTACCAGATCACACTCAATGTGAAGAAATGTTTGTTCTGCGTCCCTTTTGGGATCTTTCTAGATCACATGGTATGCAGACAAGGCTTGATGGTATACCTTGCGAAGATCGTGATTATAATCAATTTGGAGGCACCAAGAAGTGTGAAACAGATGCGCGCAATGTTGGGGCATACAAGATACTATAGAAAGTTCTTCACAGCTATGCCCAGATCACCGCGCCGATGGAGAAATTGTTAAAAAAAGAAAAGATGGTCACCTTGATGATCCTAGTCTTCCCAGATTGGAAGAAGGAATTTCATGTGCATGTGGACGCGTCATGTATTACATTGGGACTAGTACTGACATAGGCTGGTGAGGGGGAATTAGATCATCCCATAACATTCGCAAGTAGGAAGCTATATAAAGCCGAGAAGAATTATTTGACAACAGAGCACGAAGGTCTGGCTATGGTATACGTGCTCTAGAAGTTTAGGAACTACTTGCTAGGCAGACCCTTTATGATGTATACAGACCATTCTGCATTGAAATACATGGTGAACAAGCCTGCGTTGGGGGGAAAATATGCAAGTGGTTGTTACTGTTTCAAGGATATGATTTTGAAGTTATTGGAAAACCAGGACAATTGAATGTTGGACTGGATCATATGTCGCACATTGAAACAAGAGAGGAGCCTACTAATTTGGAGGAAGGACTACCTGACACGTAGCTCTTTGCAGTGTGCGTTGCGGAAAACCACGTTGAAGATATTATACACTTCCTGACGATGGGAACAACTCCAGAAGGATATACTAGCCAACAAAAGAAGGAATTTTTGGTGCACGCCGCAGACTTTTCTGTCATTGTAGGACACTTGTAAAAAATGGGGTCACTTGAAATACTATGATGTTATGTGACAGAATTTGAACAAAACAACATCCTCACTGAGGCTCGTGGAGGAGCCGTGAGAGGACATTATGCAGGAAAAGGAACAGCACAGAATATTCTACGCGCTGGGTTGTGGTGGCCGACACTACATAAGGATTCAAAGGCGTACTGTAGGGCATGTGTTGCATGCCAAAGGACTAGAAGGCCCTCGCAAAAGGATGAGATGCCACTAAATCCAAAAATATGTTACAACCCTTTAAGAAATGGGCGATTGACTTTGTGGGACCAATTCATCCTCCAGGAAAGAAGACGAGTGCGCGGTACATCATCACCGCGACTGAGTATTTAACCAAATGGGTAGAGGCGCAACTTGTGAAGGATTGTACAAGCATGAAAACAACAAAATTCATATTTGAGCACGTGGTGACAAGGTTTGGTTGTCCAAAAATTTTAATGAGCGACCGTAATACACATTTTCTTAATGAGACGATCAGCGCGATGAAGAGGAATTTCAGGTTTACAATCAGAAGAGCACGCCATATCACCCGTAGGCTAATGGAATAGAAGAAGCATTTAATAAGATACTAGAAAACGCGCTGACGAAGGTTTGAAATACATAAAGAAATGACTAGGATGTGTGCGTACTGGCGCTACTATGGGCTTACAGAAAAACTTGTAAGAAGCTGACTCGACAAACTCCTTTTAGGCTAGTTTATGGCGTTGAAGCTATGATGCCAATGGAATACATTGTACTTAGTATGCGCATCGCGACGTTCACAAGAATGGCGGATCATGGATCCATGGAGGAAAGGCTCATGTAGCTAGAAGAAATGGAAGAAGATAGGTTTCTGGTTGGATTCCATTATCAAGTTTAAAAGGAACACGAAAAGGCATGGCACAATCAGCACATCAAACTGCACACCTTTAAGGTAAATGATTTAGTGTTATTATATGACAACAAGTTTGATAAATTTCTAGGAAAATTTCAGATGCATTCGCTGGGGCCCTATGTCATCAAGGAGATTACCGATGGTGGAGCAGTTCAATTGGTAAAGTTGAATGGAGAGCCATTCCTAGGAAGGGTGAATGGTAGCCGATGTGAAGCCATATGGTGGAAGTAAAGTCTTAGCACGCCAAGCAGCTGAAAGGAGGTGCGGGACTATAAACTACACTGCTCGGGTTGTAGAACTATGCGGAATGGAGGATTTTCACAGTGTTAGTAAAAGAGGAGGGGGAGCTGCACTATTGAAGGAGAAACCCCGCAGGGTAGCCGGAAAGTGACTGTTATGGTCACTGTTCATGACTTTGCAGTGGAAAAATGGCTAAATGGAGCGAGGAGGTGGAAATTAAGTTAGAATTTAAGATTAAGATCTTTGAAAATCTGTCGCCACTCTAGCATTTATGAACCGATCTTGGGGGGAACAGTCGGATTCAAATTTGAAATTACCTACAAATTACAAATGGTCGACCAATGAAAAACACTTGGAATTTTTAGAATTGAGGTGTTGAGCTATCGAGTGTGCATGAACCTTGATTATTTCGAGGCTTCGATAGTGAGTTCAGTGTTTGAGAAATTGCCGAAGGAAACTCAGGAGCTGTTAACTCGCATTATGCTGGCCCCCGTGGAGACTGCAAGTGTTGGCGAAGGAATGGAAGCTGAGGGAGCAACCCCAGAGGTAGCAAGTGTACAGGTAACCAAATCGCCAAGGTCATTCAGGACGAGGTCTATGCCACCCAAAGAAGGTCTCAAGATGAAGAAGGATAAGTAGAAAGCAACACAGTTGGTGCATGAGTCGCCAAGGAAACACCAGAAGAAAGAAAATGATATTGCACAGGAGAAGGCCAAGGTAGTAGACCTAGAACTTGATGAGGACATCGAGGACGTCAGTGTGGGCATAGAAGATGTTGACATGGGGATAGAAAACATTGACGTTGAGGGAGAAGACCTTGTCTCCAAGTTGCCACCATATATCTCTCCACGCTGAGGAAAGGTGAAGGTACCAAAAGACATCGATGAGAACAAAGTCACACTTTTCACCCCATTGCTGCCAGACAAAATCACATTTGAAGGACCACGCTTGGTACGTATCCCCCTTTTGATGATGGAGGACTAGGATTTGGCAGATATAGAGCGCTTTTCCCACTTGGCGACTGATACATTCATGCACTACGTCTTCTATAAAGACTCTGGTGTGACCGCGTTGGAGCCAAGAAAGTGGATAAAAGGGGTGGAGAAGGTAGGATTGTTGAACCTGCTATGGGTGCCGCATTACAACTGCACACCCATAACTTTGATAGTGATCAAGCAGCTGTTATGCTTGGTGCACGATGGGTGCCTATGGTTAGGAGATCTGATACCAATCACTGACATGCTGATCCACATAATCAACTTGCTCCCACACTCAGGTTTGAACTTGGCCATGGCATTTGGCAGAAAGTTGGGTGAGCGTGACCTAATCGAAAGAATGAAGGACAAATTCAAGCTTGCCAAGAAAACACGCGGTTACTCCATCTCCAGCATAATCGATCCTGCAGTTAAAGTAGCCACTCAGATTTTGGCAGGGAAGATTATGAGGAAGTGTCGCACATATGAAGTGCTCGCACTGGTGGTTTCTTTAGCAGCCCAGTGCGCAAAGGGCGTACAATTTAACTAGGTGTGCTACCTCTATAGTGAGTTCCTTGAGAACTGCAGAGAAGTGCAAGATAAAAGAAAGACTTTCCACTATTCATGGTTGTCGCTGTCAATTGTACTGGTTGCATGGGACTTACCACAGGACAATCAGTTTCCTCTTACTGCACCGGAGATGCCAAAAACAGTGAAGTTCGCTTTGCTCTGGGCCACGAAGGACCCCAAAGGATTAAGAAAAACAAGATATTCTAGATTCTTATGGAATCAAGCATCTGTGCTACCATCAACCAAAAGCCACAGCTCTCACTGACTGTATTTGAGCAGTTGTCTTAATATATGGAGTTCAAGGTGAACTTCCACTCTGTGTCCATCAGAGCGCGGAAGGACCCCGCACAGAAATGGCATGATCTTCCATACCTAGCGACAGATGATGCAATTACGGTGGTCTTAGAGAGTTGGCTCGAAGAGTGGTACAAGGCCTCAGACTTATCAGCTGGGACTAGTAAGTCTGCTGCGAAGTAGAAGAAGGAAGAGGCCAGCTTAAAGATGGAGTAGTTGGTCGAAAAAAGAAGGAAGGAAGTTGAGGATAAAGCCATAGCAGAGTGCACAGTGAAAACATAGGCAAAAGATGAGGAGGAAGAGTATGACCATGACTCTGATAGGAGTAAGAAGTCGCCTTTTCCACAGATAAACTCGGAGGAGTAGTGCTCAGAGTAGGGAGGAGCGAACTTGGAGACTACTCCATTCCGGGTTAAGCGCACACAGGAGCAGGAGAAAGTAGGGTCGTGGAAGAAGTCCAAGGCTAGAAAATCATCCTTGGACCCAATCACCTTGACCGAGGGTGATTTGAACGATATCGGTGATACAATGAGGGATGCAATCGCGGAGCTACTGCAGTAGTTCGAGTAGCAGCAGAAATAGGCTTTGGTCACCATTCAAATGGGTCTGTGCAAGCCGTAAATTCAGGCTACTCAGGTGCAGACCACTGTAGGGTGAGGCAGCGTGGCATCGAGCAGTAACCTCAGACACAGTAGATATGGTTTATACAATGGATCCTCAGGCTATCGCGTTGCTGTATGGAGCATTGACCACAGAAGCCGAGGTTGACAGGGCCACGGTCAGTGCCATCAAACAAGTCGGGTTAAACATGGCCGCGCCTCCAAGTGAAGCCCTTCACACCTTGTTGGATGGTGTGATCGCGGAAGTATGGGCTCAAGAACAGTGTGCTTTGAACATTATCAGCGAGAAGAAGGTAAACAATGCACAGATGTTCGCCGAAAAATCGTTCGTGATTGATCTTAAGAAGATTAAAGAAAAGAATGAACACACAACAACAGTCATGGTTGATGCATGCCCGACTGTTCCAAAGCTGAACATCCCCGAAAATGCGCCAATTGACTCAAGGATCCAAAAGCTCGTTGTAGGTGTGTGCGAGGCACGAACATAGTTAGCTAAGATTCATTTTGATCTAAACATTAAGATCACAAAACCTGAGTTGAGGGCCTAGCCCTCGACTACGCCAGAAGTTAGAGAGGAACGCGTAACCACTGTAAAAGATTTTGTTGCATCTATTGACACCACAGTGAAGGATTTCACAATGGTCTTTGAGCAAGTGCTCGAAGTAGCGACCAAACTGCAAGAAGATCCCAACTTGCAAAGACTAGAAACTGAAGCACAGGAGCTGTAGCAGAAGTATGATGAGGTCAAAGTCATGACACGCACCATTTCTAGCACATTGAGGTTGGCAATGCTACAAGAAGCAAATGCCCTAAAATAACAGGTGAATGTATCTCAACGTAAGGAGATAGTACTAAAGGCTAGATTGGGGCCTTGGCTGGAGGAAGCCTATCTAGTCACTGCCTCCATTGAAGGGAAATTGACTAGTCTGTAGATGACACAACAGAAAATACAGGCAGACAGTGCACAACCAGCGACGAAGTAGATGGTTGAGCAGGTTAAGCAGGTGACGACGTAGTTTATCGTTTAGGTTGTAGTCGTACAAGTGTAGTTGGGAGGCCTTCACGACAAGATCTCTGCATCGGCTGAGTGACTCAGGGTGAGTCACCATATTTGTGTTGGGGGCCTGTTAGGAACGGGTGCCTTGGGGTCAATTTTGGGGTTAAAAGCCCATGTTTTGGGGCTCAAGGCCTAAGTTTTGTATAAAAAATGTAAAGTCTCTACATTTTGGGGTCGCGGAGTGCAAAGATGTAAACCATCAAAAAGGGTTTTTGCCCTTAGTTTAGATAGTTTGTGTTAGCTTGACGAGATCCGCCCTTGAACCGCGTGCCATGGAAATGTATAAAAAGGGAGTCTTAGAAAAGTATATGAAAAGCTTTTAGGGGAGTTCTAACTAAGTTTGTGGGTCTGTGAGATCTAAGACCGAAGAGCCTTAATGTAGGTAGAGGCTCTGCAGCTTAATACGCAAAGGTCTAGGGTAGAAGTCCGTCGTTGAGTGCGTGGACCCCTGGAGCTGTGTGTGTAGGGAAGTTAGAGTCTGTACTAGAGATCTGAATCATCAATAAAGAGAATTATTATGGAGAAATTTGTATATGAGTTATTTTATTTCTGTTATGAATGTTTGCGATTATGTTATGTTCAGTACTAGATTTATGATTTAATGCTATATTGATGCACAATTCTGTGTATTTTACTAAGTTCTATGAATGGAAGTAAGAATATATGTTTAAGTGAAGATAATCATAATGCATGTTGAAGTTAATCAATACTTAAGCTAATTTGGGTAGACACAGAAGTAAGGATAATTATAGAGGCATGCAAGCGTCTGAATTGACTATTTAGGGTCCGTGAAGGACAATTGGAGATTCTCACGAAGGTTTCAGAGCCGAGTACGAGAAGTAATTTGATAAACCCTAAAGAGCTTATAGCTCTGCGTGAAGGAAGGGTTAGGATATAAAGCCGACATTACAACCATCTCAGGTTGTGGAAACTTGGTTCCTGCATCCCCCCATACAGCTTTGGGTGAGACTTCAGTCCACGGTGCGCGGATTGATGCCGAAAGGGCCAGTAGTGTAGGGATTTTCTTGGCTACTTAATGTTAAACCTGCGTCAGGGCCCATCAAGCCAACAAATCCACTTGTTCAATTCTAGATTCAATAGAAAAACATTTGTATGGGTTGTATTAAGAAGCACATTTTGTGCCTTCCTCAATCTGAACTACCAGGTTCTAGTGAAAAGGACGCAACCCCTGTGGAGTCCTCTAATGAATAGGTTTAGTTATTTCCTTATGTTACATTTTGAATATGTATATGTCGAATACCAATACATATGTTAGTATGTTAAGTGTGGACTAGTTTTTAGACATTCTGGCCTATAAAGCTACTTTTGACAGACTAAATAATCTCAGATTTTGGTTGGCTTATAATGCGTTATGATGGCCAACGGACCTGGTTTCCAAATGGGCAAGTTGAGGCCACAAAATGTCTTTTTTGGTTGTAACCTATTTTGAAAATGAATGAATGAAAGGTCCTACTAAACTTACAAAAAAAAAGTCTTCAAGCTGATGAAGTAATTACTTGTGAAGCCTCATTGGATGATTACCATCATGAATGAATCTCTATAATATATGCAAGCTATGAAGGTCGATTGAGTTGTACATTGACCTAGCATTTGAACACATATGCTTCGATAGCTGGCAATTCTTGTGCTATTATATCAATAATTAATTTGGTCATCAAGAAGTAAGTTTGTGGTTTGACCAAATATTTCCAAATGGAATCCAAGTGAATCTTTTGCATTTTTTAAATTTTACATCGATACATCCGTATATTCTTGGTTTTCCATTGTTGAATCTCATTGGTAGCCTCAACTATTCTTCTTTTTGTGCCTCAACTATTCTTCTTTTTGTGATAGTTATTGCTCCAATTTTAAAATATTAAAATCATTTTGCTCAAAAAAAATCCATTAATCAAATGACATGAAGGACATTGGAATTTGCATGGGCTTCAATAAAGTGAGCCAACTCCTTGACTTTTTTCTCGTCACATAATTGATAGCCATCCCAAACTATTTGAGGAGCAGCATCTATGTATTTCTTTTCATTTTTAGCTTACCTCTTTTTTTCTGCTTTTTTTAATCACATCTTTCTTTTGACAACTGAACTAGAAATCCAATGAAAGGACGTACCCTATTCCAATTGACAACAAATAGCAAAACATTAGTGTATCCATTTCAATTGATGACAAAGAGCTAAACATCGTTTCTTTTTGTGAAACGATACCAAGAAGAATAATAATAGGAGTTTTCATTAAAACTTAAGAAGTAACCAAGCAGGTTGTTGCATCAGTACCAATATCCGTAGGAGAAAGAGTCACTTCTTGTTGTGGCTGATGAACAAATGACTCTTGTTGTTGTGACCGATGAACAGGAGCATAAATATAAATAGGAGCATTAAGTGTCTTCTATTGCTCAAAACTATTGGTTCTATACTTTAAAAACACATCCCATTCCTGAAGCATTTTGATTTTATATAAAATTATAAAATTAAATTATATATATGTTTTATTTTTCATGTATAACGTAGATGCATTACACCTATATTATATTAAAAACTAATAATATACTATAATATAATATGGTTCGAATAGATGCATTTCAACTGTATTATATTTAAAGGCTAATAATATATTATAATATAATATTGTTGGAATAATGAACTTACCATGTGTAAATATTAATTTTTAAGATTCCCTTGCGGTAACCAAACAAAAAAAGTTTTTAAGATGTTTTTTAATTTAATTTTAATGTTATTAGATTATCATTTTAATTATTTAATAATATTTGAAAAAAGACACACTTTGTTGAATTTATTCCTTTTATAAAATTGAAGTGTTTGCTACCAAACACGAGAGCCACTGAGGGCAACAAATAAACTTTGTACATATTTAATTTAATGATTAGATATTTTGTTAGAAATAAATAAAAGTAAATTAAAATATTTATATATTTATATTAAAAATAATTAGCCGTTTATATTACTAAAACGAACTTATAATTATTTTTATTAATATAAAAATGATAAAAAAAAAATTAAATAAATAAAAATATTAATATATTTATATTAAAAGTAATTAATTATTTATATTACTAAAACAAATTATAATTATTTTTATTAATATAAAAATGTTATAATTATTTTATTAATATAAGAATGATAATATTTGGTATATGTATTTCAATTTTCCACATGATATGAAATTTTATGAAAATATGAGGATGAATGTTTAAATATTTTTGATTTATTGCGGAATTCATATAAATTGGGTTTGGTTAATGATTTTTCTATGTATTAAAAGAAATTATTAAAAAATTAAAATTATTTTGTATATTTAAAAATATAATTAAAAAAAATATAAGAATTATAATATAATAAAATTTATATATTTATGTTAATAATCATGTTTATTTTGGCATAAGGTTTTTCGAATTTTAATTTAATTATCAGTAATGATAAGGTTGATGATAGAGATTTAATTTCCATAGGATATTCTAAAATATTCTTAATAGTAGTCATAAATCAAGAGTTGACATTTTTCCTCAAAAGTGGTTAAGCATTTCTTCCTTTTTTAACAAATTAATTAATTAAAAAAATTTGTGATACAAACATGTGTCATATGAACATGAATTATGATTTTTTTAGACATGTAATGTTAATAAACCATGCTTTTGTCCCATGGTAATGTAATAAAACCTATTTACAAGTTAATTATCTCTATAATAAAATAAAATTCAATTTCCATAGTTAAAAGTCTTGTTACATCTATTCATATTTAATTTTGATATCTATTCACATAATTAATTAATTTTTATGATTTCTTTAATGTTTGTACATATAAAAATATCATACTAAATATTTTGATACCTATCCATATTTATTAGTGATTTAATTTATATAATTCAACTAAATTTATGAATCTCTTTTATTAATTAATATAAAATCGTAATTTCTTAAACATATTTCCATCGAGAAGCAATTCTAAATTTTCAATAAATAATATTTCCAACGTTAGACGTGTATGTATTGGTGGAATGTTAAAGCTTCAACTTCCAAGTTGCAGGGCGGTATCCGGTGAAGGATTTACATAAGTCATAGTATTAAAAAGCAATGAAGTTACGATCAACAACAATGAAAGTTTAAACGCCAAGGAAAGAAATATGTAACTTATGAACTTCCAGGAATAATGGAAGGTACAACTTCCTTGTAATTAGTGGAGATTTGGTGAAAAATTAGGTCGTTTATAATTTATATAGTGGAAATTAGTAATTTATTTGAGCCACCTGTTTAGGAGACGGAGGTTAAGAAGGAGCTGATGATATCATTGAAAACGGTCCTGACTTTTCACACCATGTTATCACACATTCCACTGCGGCGCCAACAAACCCTTTCATATTAATCTCATGAAGAAGACAAAAAAATCGAATTTTGCTTCATTTGCATTTAAGAGTATCACTGCTTCTGCATGCCCTACTCTTCCTTTCTTTACTTGTTAACATATTCATGTGATTGACAGGGAGGTCAAATAGTAATGTTAAGTGCATTGGGGTCCATACAAATTATAAATGTAAGTAAATACTCTTAACGACAATCACATCCCACCTAATATAATGAAATAATGCATATTTCACTTGGTACAAGAAAACGCACACCTCACCTAATATAATGAAATTCTGCGTTTTTCAATGGGTACAATAAAATAATGCATTTGACCATACGGATTTGATGACGTTATCAAATTCAAAAGTAATTAAATGTATTAAGATTGTATAAATAAACACATTAAGTGAGTACAAGTATGTATAATTAATAATATTTACTACAATTAAAAAAAGTTTCTGAATTTTAATGATGATCGTAAAATCCAAAAAATAATTAATTTAACTATTTTGAAATGCCTTGAGTTTGATAACAAAAAATAACTAATTTAAGTTTCTTGAAATTCTAGAGTTTGATAATATCATAAAATCCAAAACTAATTGAATACATTTAGTTTGTATTAAAATTATTACCTAATATTTACTACCATCAAACTTCACTAACAAATGATTAAAGAACCATTCATTAAATTATTGTATCATTAAAACTGTTCCATACAAATTTCTCATACCGATCATGTCCTAGGGCTAGAGCCCAGCACTTACTCATCTCTGTACTGAATCTGAATGACCTCATACTTATCAAATTCCATCTTAATGCGTAGGTTGGTGTACCCTTTAATACGATCAAATTCCTATCATCCTAAATTTTATCTGACTGTCAAATTCGGAAATATTTCTAAAAACTATACACAACCTTACTTTCCAGGAAAGCTTTCGATTTATTGATGCATATGCCATAAACATTTTAAACAAATAACTTTTCAACTCTACAAGAGAACATTTTATTTTTCAATATCCAATTGAAATTTAATAAACTCTACACTAATATTATTTACATATATAATAAAAAAGCATTAGATATCAAATTCAATGGTACATTTAATTTTTTCCTAAAATATTTACTCAAATAAAAAATAACAGATATTTATTAAATGATGTTGAAATTTTGGATAACTCGGAAAGTATTTCAGGGAAAAAAAAAAAAAACCATCCAAAATAATTGGCTATAGGCAATATTGAGATTTTAGACCCAAAGCAATGGGTTTAGAACTTAAATAATCAATTAATTTGCTTGAATGGTTAAATATGGATTAAGAAATATTAAGGAATTCAAATATAAATTAATAAATATTAAATATTGTCAGCTTAATATGGATTAATAAATATTAAGAAATTCAAATAATTAATGTATTCCATTACAATGATTAAGTTCTAATATTAATGCAACCCATTACCAAGATTATCTTATGATATTAAAAATCTATTGTTTTATTAATAAATAAGTAAAATGGTTTTAGAGTAATTTTAAATATGAAAAAAATTAATATATATGAATGGGTTGTTTTATAAATTTAATAATATCATTTTAATTCTCGATTCAGTATATTAAATATTTTAGCTTAAGTTCAGATCTAGCAAATGTGATTTGTTATTATAATATTGATATTAAATATCATTAAGCTTTGAAAGATAAATGATTAAAACTACTAAGGTGATTGTTTATTATTTAAATTTCCTAATATTTATTAATTTAACCTCCATATACCATATAATCATAACCATGTAGATATTAATGTAGTGCTTGTCATATTAACAGATTCCATTATAAAGATTATCTTATGATATTAACAATCTATTATTTTATTAATAAATAAGTAAAACAATTTTAGAGTAATTTTAAATATGAAAAAAATTAATATATAGGAATGTGTTGTTTTAAAAATTTAATAATATCATTTTAGTTTGATATTTCTTGATTCATTATATTAAAAAATTCAGTTTAGGTTTAGAGCCAACCATTGTGTCTTATTATTATAATATTGACATTAAATATCATTAAAGTTTGAAAGATAAATAATTAAAAATATGAATGTGATTGTTTATTATTTAAATTTCTTAATATTTATTAATTTAACCTCCTTGTACCACATAATCATAATCATGTAGATATTAATAGAGTCCATTACAATGATTAAGTTGTGATATTAATGTTGTCCATTACAAGGATTATCTTATGATATTAACAATCTAGCATTGAGACAAATAAGACAATGGTAAGACTGTGTAAGTCCATTTTATATGAGTATTTTTAAATATGGAAAAAATAAATATATATGAATGTGTTGTTCTAGAAATTTAATAATATGATTTTAATTCGATATTTCTCAATACATTATATTAAAAGTTTTAGTTTAGGTTTAACATTTTTTATCCTTAACACAATAGAAAATTGTGTAGTTCAACAAAAAGATAAAATTGTGTTTTCTAGGCAATTTTTTGTTGGCATTGTGAATTGGGCGTTGTCCTTGGTGGAAACCTACCTAATGAGTTGTTTTGATGATATTATAAATATATTTGTAGAAACATTATAGCATCAATATTAAACATAGAAATTAATATAAACATAATTATAGGTTTACTAACATTAATAATCTTGTATTATAGAGATTACGTTAAACAAATTGTGGAATTGTGTTCGGTGTTGTAATAATGTTATGATTGCTTATTTGATTTTATACATTGTGTATATGTGAAGTTTTTTTGTATGTGTAAATGGTAAATTATGTATGTATGTTACTTTTAATTTTATTCAACATTAAATTGTTTTGTTGATATCAAATGTGTTTTTTTCTATTAGGTGATTTCATTGTTTGATCATGGATCCATCTATTTGGAGTTGTCTTCCTCTCGCTACATTTATCAGTTGTGATAAAGTTTAAAATTGTTTGTAAGAAATGGAAGAATCTTTTGCAAAACCTTTCTTTCTTGTTTTGTTCCAATCATGTCTCTACGAACGAATTTGGATTTTATGATTCCTTTACTCAATAGTGAAGACAATTATTTTTCTCGTGAATACCTTAATCAGAATGGACACATATCTCAATTTCATTAGCGATTCATAAATTCAAGATACAGAGTAGAGTCTACTATTGGACCAATGGTGGTTTTATCCTTACCAACAGAATTCTCCCATACAATAAACTATTTCGTAACGAGTCGATTTACAAAGGCCTTTAAAAACGTAGGGCCAATACAAATTGGAGAGTGGGATTCTTTTCATTAATGGAAAATGTAAGCAGTAGAAAATATGACTGGGTTGTTCTAAAACATATGTATGACAGAATGTAGTCTAAATTTTATGTTTGCAGTAGTCTTGATAGGGTATGGCAAAGGGTTGTTGTTCCATTTGGTGGCACTTCACCCCCTAAGAATGGCATGTTTTATAAAAGTAAATTGTTTTGGTTATATCTCGACAAGGAGTATGAAGATTATCCTTGGTACAGGCATACAATCTACTGGTTTGATGTAATAAAAAATGAATGGGGTTTTTCCTTTGTTCCGAACACTGGCATATGGTGTATGCCGTCAACAATATACATGGATCAGTTGATATGCCTTTTCAATGATGGCTCCACTTCTGTACGGTCAATTAAAGAATTAGATCATTTCCAATTTGGTCAATCATGCATTGAATGAAGAATTGACTACTTTGAAGATGATTGGGGTTTCATATGGAAGTAGTTGGAAGAAATTTCTACAGATATAAATAGCAAATGTCCTGGCTATCTTCCATGTCGAACAGTCCATCGTCTCATTCTTATGTGCAACTGCAGTGAAGTTCCTTTCCTATTATGTGACATGATGACTAGTATCTGCTTTCCAACAAATATTGATAATTCAACTAATGAACAAATGTTTGGGTTTTGGTACCCAACACTGGAGGATTGCAATGATTTGATTGAGTATGGAAATGTTTTTGCAATTGCTACCTGTATGGATTATGTTGATGAGATTCCATCATTGGATATGGATATGGATTCTTAGGATATTAGTATTCTTAGGAGTTCCTATAACTATTTCCATTTTATATACTCTCTATGGTTGTGGAAAATATTTCCATTTTTGTCTCTATACATACTATGGGTCTTTATCATAATACTTTAAAATTATGGTGTAAAATATTTCATATTGTTTCCCCTAAAGTTTTCTTAATTACATATAAATGTGTCCTGATGTTATGCATTTTTCTTTGTCTATATAATTATAATTGCTATGAGTTATGTTATACATGTTATTTGTATTGGTTTTTGTCATTGATTCTCAAAACAATGTTATATCTTTATGTACATTTTAATATTTGCATTTATATTTTGATAGTATATAGTTCCAAACTCTTAGATATACTTCCAAGTAATATCATTCTTAGAGCATTGTGTCCCAATAGTATGGGTTTTGCTTTGATTCTAATATGATACATGGAAATTTAGACTTCTTTGTTTAAAGCATTTGGAAGAATTCATTTATGTTTTTAGCCATTTTGAAAATTTCATTTTTGTTTTTAGCCATTTGGAAAAAGCCTTATACATTTTGATAAGTTTAAATGGTTGGAAAAAATAACATATACACCTTTTATGTTTTTTACGATTTTCAAAAAAAAAAACTTTTGCATTTTTCATTCTTTTGTGTTTGTATATAGCAATGATTTGATTGAGTATGGAAATGTTTTTGCAATTGCTCACCGCATGGATTCTATTGATGACATTCCACCATTGGATATGGATATGGATTCTTAGGATATTAGTATTCTTAGGAGTTCCCATAAATATTTGCATTTTATATACTCTCTATGGTTGTGGAAAATATTTCCATTTTTGTCTCTATGCATACTATGGGTCTTTATCATAATTCTTTAAAATTATGATGTAAAATATTTCACATTGGTAAATTTAGGATGTAAAATATTTCATATTGTTTCCCCTAAGATTTTCTTAATTACATGTACTTGTGTCTCGATGTTATGCATTTTTATTTGTTTGTATAATTATAATTTCTATGAGTTATGTTATACATGTTATTTGTATTAGTTTTTGTCATTGATTCTCAAACAATGTTATGTATTTATGTACATTTTAATATTTACATTTATATTCTAATATTATATAGTTCCAAATTTTTGTCATATCACTCTTAGAGTATTGTGTCCCAATAGTATGGGTTTTGTTTTAATTCTAATATGATACATGGAAATTTAGACTTTTTTGTTTAAGCCATTTGGAAGAATTCATTTATGTTTTTAGCCATTTTGAAAAACTCATTTTTGTTTTTAGCCATTTGGAAAAATCCTTATACATTTTGATAAGTTATATGGTTGGAAAAAGTAACATATACACTTTTTATGTTTTTTTACGATTTCCAAAAAAAACATGTGCCTTTTTCATTGTTTTGTGTTTGTTTATATTAGATATTTTCTATGTTCCATGTTTATGATTCCATAATGAATATTTTATTATTCATTGTAGACATGTCATCTAAAGGCACAAGCAAGCGTACAAGAAAATGAAATTTGTCACCAGAATCACGTGAGAGGTCTAATGTAAGTTGTCATTTAGGATATCAACAAAATAAGGATGCCATAAATGAGCATAGGAGAGCTACATATCATAGAAGAACGAGTGAAGCCACTCTTGAAAATGATTTTATAATTCCTCTTAAGAATCATACTATGGATGATATAATGGAAAGAACATTTCTTATTGATAATTCATTATCAGAATATGCTCCTCGTCAGCATAATCTTGTTGTTTGATGCTCTCCTTAAAATGTTCATAACACTGGGGAAACATCTTGCAATCAGGAAGAACATGATATCGATAACGTGGATGAAAATGTTCACCGTAATCCTTCCATATGTCCAATTGCATGTTTTGGCGGCCAATGGTCGCAAAACATCCATGGTGGAGGTGATGATGACATTGTTTGTGATGATTTGGATAATAGTTTAATTGGCCATTTGTTTGATAATTTGGAATCAGTTGCTAGAAACATTGAATCTTCCAAACTGATTCTCAAAGTAATGTGGTCCCATGAAGAGAATTAGTCATCCCTAATAGCATTTGGCGTGGAACAAAGAAGGTAACAAAATAATATTTTGATTTTTTCTGCAATAGTGGTTGTTTTATTACATTCCTCAATTTACAGATTTTGTTTACTAAACTTATAAGTTATTTATTCTCTTGGAATAGGATACAACTCGTTTTGATAGAGGTCTAGAAATTAATTCCCAAAGTGTTCCATCTACTAATATGAGAAGTGAAAATGAAGCATGCCATGACCTTCCTGTGCATTCTTCTTGATGATCAAAATGCCAGACTAATGTAAATTTTCAATGTTTTTGATTTGATTTTCATTTTTTAAATTTCTTGTTGGTTGGACATTGAATTTTATGGCGTATATTATTTTCTTCAAACAGGACACAACTCATTTCAATAGAGGCATACAAATTAACTTCATAGATGTTCCATCTAATGATGTTAGAAGTGAAGAGGAACCATCTCATAGCGTTCATCCACATTGCTAAACAAATGTAAATGTTGAGTGCATTTGATATTTTTCTCAATTTTTCATTTGCAATTTCTTGGACATTGTATTTTGTAATCTTTTATGGAGAAACCATGATTTTATCTCATTATGTTGGATAATTGGAATCCAAAACATCAAATTGTAACACTAATGTAGATGTTCAATATTTTTGATTTACTTTACATTTTTGAATCTTTCTTTGTTGGACATTTAGTTTTATAATGTATTTTCTTTTTTTGAAACATGAAACAACTCATTTGAATAGAGGCATAAAAACTACATCCCAAAATGTTCCATCCACTGATGTCAGAAGCCAAGAGAAACCATCTCATAACCCTCTTCTACATCAAGACACAAATGTAAATTTTGAATGCATTTGATTCTTTTTCATTTTTTAAATTTATAATTAGTTGGAAATTAAATTTTAAAGTCTTTTATGACAAACAGACCTTTACATCCTCTCAGGTTTGTGAAATGCAGACCATAAATTTGGAAATACCTTCTCATAGATCCATTCCACATGCTTCAAAATTCGAAGGGAATCTCATGTTCCTGAAGATGAAGTACATGTTAGAAGAAATTTTACACTTCCAAATGGTTTTCAATAGGGTTCAGCCAATAGAGACCATATTCATTTTGATGAAAACACGATTGCAATGCATAAAAGATTTCAAGAAAATATAGATAGCTTGATAGTTGTCCAAATGTTCCACATTTGCCAAGAATCATATCCCGAAATCCAAGATTTGAGACATTCTGAAGGACATGTTTCTAGACGATGTAAGAGTGAAAGAGGATCCCATGGTTTTTGTCGATATAATAACATGGATCCTGGTGAGAAACCTCATATTTTAAGAGTTATTACTCAAGTTGAATAAATGCTAATAGCACGTGTGAATCCTATTTTTCAAGTGACACATGCTCGAGGTGGGAAATATATGTATAGTGGTCATACAATTAGCTTTCCTCAATATATTTCTACAATTGTACAAAGTCGAAGATATTGACTTTCTAATTGTGAGGAGACATGTTCCTCAGTTTAAATATTATGAATGTTATATCAAAAGATCTTGAGTGATGGTTGCATTGCTTTTCAAAATCTAACATCATCAATATTATCGAGATGTTGAAATTGACTATGATTCAGTGAATTCTCTACCCAAAAGATCAACAGATGTCTCCTCCAAGCTTAAATTTGTTGATTGTTATATTGAAGAATTTGAGATTAATGAAACTAATAATGAATGGTTTCCTGTTGCGCGTTTTCCCTCTCATACTTCTTCTTTTGTTTCTCACCTACCAAACGAATGAAGAGAAGTGGAATGAATTAGATCATTTCTTGATAATGCTGATTCTTCACATGTTCAAGACATAGATTGGCCTGGTATTGGAACCTCTCCAGTGAATGCATATAATACAAAGGGGTTATTAGATATGGCATTCCCAAGATTGTTCCCCACTAGTGATGGTGATTGGTTGCAACCATGTATTTGTAGTGTTGAACTTCATGAGTATGCATTGCATCTTCTTAGGTACTATGATCAGAGATTTGGAAGCCATCCTTGCTTTCAATATTACCTATTGAACATGATAATGCGACATCGGAGCCAAGCAACTGTTGTAGTTTTTGCAAAGAAACATTTACATTATAACTAACCTACAACAATTGAAGAGTTGTGTCACCAACTATCTGATTTACCATATAATAAGTTGGTTGACCATCTTATGCGATTTGGTTCTTCTATGAGAAGTACAAGGACATACGGGACTAAGTGTCGAGTTGAATTGACTGAAATGATTACTCAATTAGGATGTCCATGTTTATTTTTTATTTTGAGTGCAGCTGACACAAAGTGGCCAGAGTTGCATAACCTCATTCCCATACATTCACATTCTCATTCTTTAAATGAGCATCGTATGAAAATTGAGAATGTTATCTTGTACTCTCATATTGTTGCGACATTTATGCACCATAAATTCAATATTTTTCGAGAGAAATTTATCCAAAAATATCTTAAAGCTAAAGAATTCTCGTACAGGTTTGTGTTGTTGAATTTGTTTTCTATACTTTGTTATCATTTATTACGATTCTATTTATCTTGTTTGTAGTAACTATATCTTCATTCTTTTTAGATATGAGTGGAAACATAAAGGTACAACACATATCCATGGTTTCCTATGGTTAAAAGGGGCTCCTAACATGGAAATACTGATTAGTCAAATGGTTCTAATGTACAACTTACAAAGATATTCTTTGACAAATATGTAACTGCATGGAATCCACGTGACATACATCGTCACAACATAATGGTTCCACGAAGCCTCAATGATGACCCTTGCCTATTTAATACTAGTTATATTTTCTCTTATAATCCTCATAATTATTATGAAGAATTGTTAAACCGTGTCCAAAGGCACACAAAGTGTACTGTAGATTCGTGTTTGTGCAAAAAGGGCACTATTCTGACATGTCGATACAATGCTCCATGGGATCTTTGTGATGAATCAAGATTGTTCATAGAAGATCAAGGAAGAAACAAATATGAGTCATCAAGAAATGGTGACAGTCTTAATGTACACAACATTGACCTTCTAACAATGTGGCATGCAAATGTTGATTTCCATCTGGTGCTTTCTCACTATGTTGTCTTGAAATATATTGCTAAGTATGCATCAAAAGCATAAAAAGGTCTGAAATTTATCTTCATATGTTAACTAGAATTTCAAATTCTGTTGGCTTTGAGGATCATGCTTTATGTGCATATAGAAGATTTCTTGCAGAAATGATTGTTGACCGTGACATTGGAGCACAAGAAACATGCCATACATTGCTTAAGCTACCTCTTGTTGCTTCTAGTCAGAAATTTATTTCCTTAAATGTTCAAAGAAAGGTTTTTAGGAAAATCTCAAGGGATGGCTTGCAATGTTCATCTGAGAATACTTTTGTTCAACATTATCATAAGAGACCTTTTTTCCTTGAACATCTATCTTTGATAGAAACAACAAGATCTTGGACATTTGATAGCAAGTGTAACAAGATCCATGGAATCTTAGAGAGGTTAATGGTATTGTTTAGGTTTGGCTACGGTTTTATTCTATACCTAGTGAGGCTTTAGAGGAATTTGAAACCCTTTCCTGGATATAATTTCTCTTTTACAAGCCATTTCATGACATTCCAGCAAAAATTGGCCTTTCAGCTGAAATTAGTATTGAAAATTGGAGGAATTTTCGATATCGAGCATGGCATGTTGATCAAAATCCATCAATTATAGACAATATTGAAGATGAAGAAGATGGTGATTTTTCTAACTAGGAAATGAATCTTGAAGATGATTTTCAAGAATGGCAGATTTTCTCTTGTTTGGTTCCACCAAATGATGTGAATGTTTATGATCTTCACACCCTTGGTTGAAGGGACATTGATATATCCTTTGAGTGGTAAAGTACAACTATTTCTGATAATGTTTCAGAAGAAGATATTAATTTTATAAGGGATGCCAAATCAAGGGGTGGTATTGCTGACCTTTCAAACATAACATTTGCATCTCCAGATTCTTTATCAGAAAAAAGATGGCTTGCTTTTGAAATTATTTTAAGGCACTTTGATGAATATGAGATTCGTGAAGCTCTTCTTGTCATTATTCAGGTCACTGCAAGCACTAGGAATTCTTTCCTTATCCATTGTATTTTTGAAGCTCTTTCTAATTCATCAATGGAAGAATCCCTTTGCTTCTTCTTGCCCCAACAGGAATAGTTGATTTTAATATACATGCAAAAATAATACACTCAGCTCTAAAAAATCTAATTAAAGATATGCAGCCACTATAGGGGCAATCACTTGTATTATCCCAAGAAGAAATGCGACATGTTAGATAAATATTGATTGATGAAATGAGCTTTCTAGGATCAAGGTTGTTTATGAAAATTGATGCTCGATTACAAGAAGCATTTCCTGAGAAAAAGAATTGTCTTTTTGGTGGTAGATCCAGCATCCTTGTGGATGACCTTGGCCAATTGTCTCCTGTGAGAGATAAAGCTTTGTATGCAAGTAATACAACATGGAATGTCTTGTGGAACAAATTCAACAATGTTGTCACTCTTGACACATTCTTTCACCAACAAGGGAATAATGAGAAACAATCTTGTTTTCATAGAGTCCTCAATAACATAAGAACTGTAGAACCTGTTCTTAAAGATTGGGAGTTTCTTATGTCACGGGCTGATATGAGGTTACATCCTAGAGAAAGAGATTTATTTAATCCATCAGTTAGCATGTTTCCAACAAATAATTTCACCTCCTTCCACAATAGGTATATGTTAAAATCATTAAATTCTATAATTGCACGATGTGTTGCTGAGCATTCAAGGCATTCATAAATCATTGGTGTTGATGGTGATCAATTGGACCATGAAGTTTTGTTGTGTCATGGTCAGCGTGTTATGTTGACATGTAATTTATGGGTTGAAGTTGGCTTGGTGAATGGTGCACTTGGTTATGTTAAGGATATATTTTATACGCCTACCTCTAAGCTATATCAACTTCCAATGTTCACAACTATTGTTTTTTATAATTATGTTGGTGTTCCATTTGATGCAAGAAATTAAAACATTGTCCCTATTGCACCAGTGATAAGAGGAAATCGAAAACAAATTCCTTTGAAGATGGCATGGGCTCTTAAAATCCATAAGTCACAGGGATTGACTTTACCTTCACAGTCATATCAAGAGTGAAATCAATAGATGATTTACACAGTGCACTACCTTTCTGCCTTTCTCTTTTCAACGTTATGCCAAGATGAAAGATAAAGCGTATGTTACAATTAGGAAGAAAGAAGAGGAGTGATTGAAGTCCATATCGCTATGACATACAACTAATAACATTATGAGCTTCTTTATAGTATTTTTTTGAATTTCTTTTATTGTCCTCTTGATTTACTCTTAATATAATAATCATTTTCATATATTTATGAGATTAATAAATTCGTCATATTCATAGTAATATTTGAGAAAGTTGTTTACATTGTTTTTCATGTTGTTCAAATTACTTATTTTTTTAAGTGCCTATTGTTCTTTTCTTTGGAACAAACCATTCAAACACAAACAACGAGTTATATGAACCAATCATTCAAAATCATTTTTATAATTGGTTCATATTGATATTAATATTGTGGATTCATATTACATCATGAAATGCAAAAATGGAGGTTTTGAATATTGGCCATCACCATGGCCAATATTATTTTCTTTAATATTGGTCACAATTTTATTCTATTTCCACGGTTTTTTCTATTGTATTGTGAAATGAGGCTTACATTTGTAGAATTTTTTATATCATTTAGTTCATGTAACACTAGATTGTTTGTTTTTTCATGTAACACTATAACATTAAGTTTTTTAACATAAATACAAATAGGGTGTTATGTTATCTATATATATATATATATATATATATATATATATATATATATATATATATATATATATATATTTATATTGTGCATGTCTTTATTGATTTTGCTTTTGTTTTTTTGTCTTTCAAATGCAGATATGGACAATAATGATGTCATCTATTATTCTAGAATAGTACGCAATATTGTTGTAGCTATAAGATTTCTTTCCTATCTTCAGAACAAGTTTGATAGAAATCATCGGTTCCATCCTGCTTTTATTGATGATCATATTCATGAGCTAGATCAAATGAAAACATATGTAAAATACTTGTTACATGTGCACCAGAGGGAATATGGGCGGAGAACAAGAAGGAATTCATTGGAAAGTGTTAAGTATTGTGATCATTGTCCCGTCGATTTGAATTGGTGCTACTTTTGTCATCGGTCTGGTTGTGTTTTGGAAGAGGCCGCTCTATAGATGACTTTTGATGGAGTGTTTTAAGTTCAATTTTGTAGTGGAATTATTTGATGTAAAAAAAACAAAAAATATACGTTAAGACTCAATGTTCGTTTCGTGGTTGTAATGTTGGTTAAATTGAATTTTTTTTCTCGTTGTTGTTTTTATGTACAAAAGTGTATATCTCTGGTCTTAAAATGTCGTATTATGTTGTTCTTCTTTAAATCCAATGTATGAAATTTATATGTGTTTTTTGCATTTATGTTCCTTTGCTCCAGTGGCAGTGTTACTATTTTATTCCTTTCTCTTGCATTTGTGATTGTTGTGGTCTTTTGTGTGGATCCCTTCACTTTGTTCATGTCTTTCATGAATGAAAATATTATTTACATTTATAATATTATTGTTGGGCTTCCATGTTCTAGGCATTTATATCAATATTCTTGAGATTTATAGTATTAATACATTCATTTATTGATATCAATGTATTTATGGCTTAAATTTTATTTATTATTTATAATGTAGTGATGTAAATGTGTTATTATTAATGTGATGATGATTTATCATGTTTTAATTCTTTATGGTTTGCAATGTGGTTCTTATATTGGTATTGATTTATGTTTTTATTATTGTTTTTTGTTATAGTATTATTTATGTTTATAATATGGATGCCACGGATTTAGGGCTTAGGTTAGATTTACTATCTCTGTGGGTTTATAATATTAAATGATTAATTTAATTTGTTCTTTACGTTTCTAATATTAAGAATTCCTTTGATTTATCATTTATTCCCTTTGGTTTATTAATCGCCAATATTAAGGTTTAAATAATAGTCCTAAGGTTTAATATTAATCCCTTACATTTACAATGTTTATCCCTTCAATTTATTAACGTGTTTCTTTCATAATATTAACAATACCTAGGGTTTATTCATCCCTTACCTTTATAATATTCATAGTCAAGTGTGTTGATCAATCTGTTGGGTTTAAAATATTAATTCCTATTAATCCATTCTGTTTTTAATATTGATCCCTTGCCATTTTTTATCCCTTGGGTTTCTAATATTTTTCCCTTGGGCTTATTAATTCCTTAGGTTTATAGTATCAAATTTTTGGGTTTCTTCGTTCTTCAAATTTTTAATATTAATAATTCCTTTGGTTTATCATTTAATCCCTTGGTTTTATTAATCTTGTGACCTTAAAAACTTAATTTTCAATGGGGTTTATTAATCATTTGTGTTTTTAATATTAGCTCGTTAGGTTTATTGATTCCTTGGGTATATTGATCCCTTGAATTTATTAATCATTTTTTTTATAATATTAATGTCTTGGGTTTGTAATATTAATAATCTCTAGGTTTTTATAGAACCCAATATTAAGGGTTAAATATTTGTCTAACTATTTATGATTATGTCAATATCACAATAGATTAATGTAATATGGCAATCAACCATGGTAAACCATGTTTATTTTAGGGTTTATAATAGTCATGTTAGGGTTTATATGCCTTGGGTTTGTAATTTTTATCCCTTAGGTTTATTATTCCCTTGGGTTTATAATATCAATCCTTTCGGTTAATTGACATAAGGGTTCATATTCCTAGGGTTTAATATTGTTCAACAATGGTCAACAAGAAACAACCAAGTTCAACCATGATCAACCATTATCTAACATCAATCGCTTGGGCTTATTCCTCGTTCAACGACAGTTTATTATGGTGTCAACCATGGTCAACCATTGCCCAACATGGAATTGTGATAAGGATTGTCTCAATATGAAAAACAATGATGGTGAGTCATGTTTATTTTAGTGTTTATAATATTTGTCCCTTGGGTTTATAATATTAGTCCCTTCGGTTTTATATTATTCCCTTGTGTTCATAATCCCTTGGGGTTTTAGTGTTAATCCCTTGGGTTTATTATTCCATTGGGTTTATAATATAAATCCCTTGGGTTTATATTATTAGTCCCTTTTGTTTAATAGTATTCCCTTAGGTTCATAATCCTTGGGGTTTTAGTATTGATCCCTTGGGTTTATTGTTCCTTTGTGTTTATAATATCAACGCTTGGGGTTATTATTCCCGAGTCAAACTTGGTTTATTATGATGTCAACCATGGTCCAACATGGAATTGTGATAAGGATTGTCTCAATAAGAAAATCAACGATGGTCGATCATGTTTATTTTAGTGTTTATAATATTTATATTAGGGTTTATATACTTTGGCTTTAATATTAATCCCTTACGTTTACAATGTTTATCCCTTCAATTTATTAACATGTTGCTTTCATAATATTAGCAATCCCTAGGTTTTATTGATCCCTTAGGTTTATAATATTCATAGTCACGTGAGTTGATCAATCTGTTGGATTTAAAATATAAATTCCTATTAATCCCTTCTATTTTTAATATTGATCCCCTGCCATTTTTGATCCCTTGGGTTTCTAATATTTTTCCCTTGGGTTTATTAATTTCTTAGATTTATAATATCAAATGCTTTGGTTTCTTTGTTCTTAAAATTTTTATTATTAATAATTCCTTTGGTTTATCCTTTAATCCCTTGTTTTTATTAATCCCTTGACCTTGAAAACTTAATTACATGGGTTTATTAATTGTTTGGGTTTTTAATATTAGCTCGTTGGGTTTATTGATTCCTTCAGTTTATTAATCCCTTGCATTTTTTTTTGTTGACTAGCAGAATTGGCAACGACAATGCTATCGTACTCATGTTACACGGGGTAGAATACCACTGGATGCCACTATAACCTGTAGGAGGAACTTCCCAGCCCGCAAGTATGGCCCTCGAGTAAGACGAGACTCGAACCCATGACCTGCACAGTGACATAGACGACTTAACAGATCATCCGCTGGCCAGGAGACCAAACCTCTACAGGAAATACCTTGCATTTATTAATCATTTGTTTTTATAATATTAATGCCTTGGGTTTGTAATATTAGTAATCTCTTGGTTTTATAAAACCCCAATATTAAGGGTTAAATATTTGTCCAACTATTTATGATTATGTCAATATCACAATAGATTGATCTAATATGGAAATCAACCATGGTCAACCATTTTTATTTTGGGGTTTATAATAGTCATGTTAGAGTTTATATGCATTGGGTTTATAATTTTTATCCCTTAGGTTTATTATTCCCTTGGGTTTATAATATCACTCCTTTCGGTTTATTGATCTAAGGGTTCATATTCCTAGGTTTTAATATTATTCAACAATGGTCAACAATAAACAACCATGTTCGACCATGATCAACCATTTTCCAAAATCAATCGCTTGGGTTTATTATTCCTCATTCATCGATGGTTTATTATGATGTCAACTATCACCCAACATGGAATTGTGATAAGGATTTTCTCAATATGAAAAACAATGATGGTGATTCATGTTTATTTTAGTGTTTATAATATTTGTCTTAAGGTTTATATACCTTGGGTTTATAATATTATACCCTTGGGTTTAATATTATTCCCTTGGGGTCATAATCCCTTGGGTTTATTATTCCCTTAGGTTTATAATATCAATCCCTTGGGTTTATTATTCCCTTGTGTTTATATTATTAGTCCCTTTTGTTTAATAGTATTCCCTTAGGTTCATAATCCCTTGGGGTTTTAGTATTAATCCCTCGGGTTTATAATATCAATCACTTGGGTTTATTATTCCCAAGTCAAACATGTCTTATTATGATGTCGACCATGGTCCAACATGGAATTGTGATAATGATTGTCTCAATATGAAAACCAATGATGGCCAATCATGTTTATTTTAGTGTTTATAATATTTTTCTTAGGGTTTATATACGTTGGGTTTATATTAGTCTCCTAGGTTTAATATTATTCCCTTGCATTCATAATCCCTTTGGTTGAATGTCACATTGTGACAAGGATTGTCTCACCATAAAAATAAATCATGTTTCTTTTAGTCTTTTTAATATTTATATTTGGGTTTACGAATGTTGGGTTTTTAATATTCGTCCCTTTTGTTTAATATTATTCCATTTAGTTGATAATCCCTTTGGGTTTTAGTATTAATCCCTTGGGCTTATTATTCGTTTGAGTTAATAATATCAATCCCTTGGGTTTATTATTCCCTCGAGTTTATAATATCAATCATGGTCAACCATGATTGAATGTCTCATTGTGACAGGGATTGTCTCACAATGAAAATAAATCATGTTTCTTGTAGTCTTTGTAATATTTATATTTGGGTTTAGGAATGTTGGGTTTATAATATTAGTCCCTTGGGTTCATAATCCCTTGGGGTTTTAGTATTAATCCCTTGCGTTTATTATTCATTTGGGTTTATAATGTCAATCCCTTGGGTTTATTATTCCCTTAGGTTTATAATATCATTCATGGTCAACCATTGTCAATCATAGCCAACCATGGTCAACCATGTTTGAATGTCGCATTCTGACAAGGATTGTCTCACCATCAAAATAAACTATGTTTATTTTAGTGTTTGTAGTATTTATATTTGGGTTTACCAACGTTGGGTTTATAATAATAGTCCCATGAGTTTAATATTACTCCCTTCAGCTCATAATCGCTTGGGGTTTTAGTATTAATCCCTTAGTTTTATTCTTCCTTTGGGTTTATAATATCAATCCTTTGAGTTTATTGTTCCCTTAGGTTTATAATATCAATCATGGTAAACGATTGTCAATCATAGCCAACCGTGGTCAATCATGGTTGAATGTCACATTGTGACAAGAATTGTCTCACCATCAAAATAAAACATGTTTATTTTAGTGTTTGTAGTATTTATATTTGGGTTTACCAATGTTGGGTTTATAATATTAGTCCGATGGTTGAATGTCTTATTTTGACAAAGATTGCCTCACCATGAAAATAAACCATGTTTATTTTAGTGTTTCTCAAATTTATATTTGGGTTTCCCATATTAGCCCCATCATTTAATGCCGCATTTTGACAAATATTGTCTCACCATGAAAATAAATGATGTTTATTTTAGTCTTTGTAATATTTATATTTGGGTTTACAAATGTTGGGTTTTTAATATTAGTCCCTTAGGTTTAATATTATTCCCTTGAGTTCCTAATCCCTCAGGGTTTTAATATTAATCCCTTGGGTTTATTATTGATTTAGGTTTATAATATCGATCCCTTGGGTTTTTTATTCCCTTAGGTTTATAATATAAATCATATCCAACCATGGTCAACCATATTTGAATGTTGCATTGTGACAAGGATTGTCTCACCATCAAAATAAACCATGTTTATTTTAGTGTTTGTAGTATTTATATTTGGGTTTACCAATGTTTGGTTTATAATATTAGTCCCATGGGTTTAATATTATTCCCTTCAGTTCATAATCCCTTGGGGTTTTAGTATTAATCCCTTCGTTTTATTATCATTTGGGTTTAGAATATCAATCCCTTGGGTTTATTTTTCTCTTAGGTTTATAATATCAATCATGGTCAACCATTGTCAATCATAGAAAACCATGGTCAGCCATGTTTGAATATCGCATTGTGACAACGATTGTCTCACCATCAAAATACACCATGTTTATTTTAGTTTTTGTAGTATTTATATTTGGGTTTACCAATGTTGGGTTTATAATATTAGTCCCATGGGTTTAATATTATTCCCTTCAGTTCATAATCCATTGGGGTTTTAGTATTAATCCCTTATTTTTATTATTCCTTTCGGTTTATAATATCAATCCCTTGAGTTTATTGTTCCCTTAGATTTATAATATCAATCATGGTCAACCATTGTCAATCATAGACAACCATGGTCAACCATGGTTGAATGTCACATTGTGACAAGGATTGTCTCACCGTGAAAGTCTTTCTCACATTTATATTAGGGTTTATCAATGTTGGGTTTATAATATTAGTCACTTGGGTTTAATATTATTTCCTTGGGTTCATAATCCCTTGAGGTTTTAGTATTAATCCTTTGGGTTTATTATTAACTTGGGTTTATAATATCAATAATGGTCATTTTTATTAATCTCTTGTGTTTGTAATATCAATCCCTTGCACTTCTTGATCCCTTAGGTTTTTAATATTTATCCGTTGGGTTCGCTAATTCCTTGGTTTTATAATATTAGTCCCTTTTGTTTAATATTATTCCCTCGGGTTCATAATCCCTTGGAATTTTAGTATTAATCCCCCAGGTAATAATAAACAAAAGGGACTAATATTATAAATCCAAAGTATACAAACCCTAAGATAAATATTAAAATAATAAAATAAACATGGTTGAATTAATAAATCTTAAGAATAATAATAATATAATAATCATAAATATATAAGAATATAGTTATTATTTATATAGTTATTAATTATCATAAATAGTTGGTATTTAAAAAATTACACATAATAATTCACTTATCACAATTCTAATTATTATTAAATCATGGTTGTTATTATGAGCTAATAATAATATTATTATTATTATAATTCAATATAATTGTGATTATTATTATTTTTATTTTATATTATTTTTATAATAATAATAATAATATATAATAGAAAATAATATTATTATTAATATAATAGCAATTATATTATTATTATAATAATATAATATTATATAATATTATTATTAATAATTAATATTATTATTATTATTATTATAATATAATAATAGTTATATTATTATATTTTTGTAATAATATAATGATAATCTAATATTTTTTTTTAACAAGGTCATTTACTGATGTATTATAAAACTTCAAGGAACAAGTCCTGTTACATAAGATGAATCCTTATCGGAAGACTTGTGAGTTGCAATTTGAAAAAGATAACGTTTATATTGCCGTACAAACAGGCCTACTAGAAAGCAAAATTCACAAGACATAGAACAAGTTACAGTTGCTAGTTTACAGAATCATCGCGCTGAGGCTCCTTTTTTTCACTGATCTTTTTCGAGGCCTCTGCGTGCATGCTTTGAGTCATTGCTTTTATGTGAGCAATAGCTTCTTCCAGGTGGTTGCATTTTTCTTTGAGACCTTCGATCTCAGCTTTCTGTTTCTCCAGCTTTTTTCTTTTTGATTTACTGTCAGCTTGAAATTCCTCCTTAAGGTCGTTGAAGTGTTTTACGAATCTGGCGATCATGAAACAGTGTGCTTTGCACAGAGTGCAGCTACTGTTGGTGATTACTCGCTCCAGAGCGTTCTCTGCTGGTTCACGGTCCACTGGATTCTCTGCCATTTCGGATCCTCTCTTGGAGAGAGCTTGAAGAAGTTGGAGCAGAGGGAAGAAGCGGGGGGAGCAGAAGGGAGAGGGGAGAAGGGGAAGGGATGAAGAGGAGATCTGGCAGTGAGCGCGGGCCTGTAAAAGGGATGAGGGGAGACCGCTTACAACAAGAAGAAAGGTGAAATGAAGGGGATAGAGCAGGGGAGAGGATGAGACCGAGGAGTTAGAAAACGCAGGAGGGTGGGGGCACTGATTCAAGAAAACAGAGCGACAGTTAGCGAGAAAGCATGAAAAGACACGAAAAACACTTTGATTACCACTGAGATTGGAGGGAGACAACTTCCTTTTGAAGCTGGGCGCAGAGCCCAATCTAGAACTAAGGAGCACCAGGGACTTTATAAAGTGAGACGAGCCTTTACTCTTTTGGTCTTGAGGAGTTGAAGCTCTGATTTGAATGAGGAATGGGGATCCCTGAAGAATATAAAGCAGTTCGAGAGGCTGGTCGTCCAAATCTGATGCGTGATACGCAGGGATTTTGCTGGTCTTGTGATCATGTCTTGGATTTTTTATGCAGTATGTGTAGATTTTGATGAGACTGGCACCTAACTTCTCCGTGGAGCTGTCACGGGAACTCTGAGTGTTGATCCCGTACCTGTTCGTTTTGACAGTGGGGATTTTCTTTGTAGCCTTCAGGATGAGGAGGGTGTCAGTGTCATAAGGGGTGGAGACTGTGGGCAGCTTGTCGATTTTGGGAGAGAGAGCAGACATGATAATATGATTGCTGAGGTGACTGAAAATCAAAGAATTTGTTGTAGGGTGGGTCAAGTTACGGGATTGGCTTATCATAAATATTGTCATTCTCTCAGACATGTCCAATGGATCTAGTAACTGCTCTGTTGGCGAATGAGTCGGCCTTAGTGTTGTTATCCCTCAGAACGTGTTTGAAACTTGCATCACCCATATGACTGATATTGTTCATGATCCTTAGTTTGATGTTGTTGAGAGCCTTTTTTTTGAAATCTCCCCCTGTAGCTAGAGCAGCCATCACAATTTCCAAGTCACCCAGAATGATTGGGTTCTGAACTTGCATCTGCTTCATTATGCTTGTGCCTAAAAGGAGGTTGTAAGACTCTGCCATGTTATTTGACATTTGACCCAGGCCCCATTCGTAAGTTATGAGAGTTTTGCCATACTGATCTTTTATAATTCCCCCTGCCCCTGCTTTCCCCGGATTGTTTTTTGAGGCTCCATCAAACTGAAGAGTGGTTCGCTTTTGTGCTAGAATCCATTGATTTATGTCTTCCTTGGTGCCCCGAAGTTTCCAATTGTTCCTCCTCTTGCCTGCTATGGAAGGGGGTTGCTTGTTTTTGTCATAACTTAGGCAGAATTTATTGAACCAGTCTTCCTCATCTTTTTACCAACTGGATCGATCCAGTTGAGAGACAGAATTGGCGCTTATTATCTCGGAGACAAGTCCCATAGTTTTTTCCAAGGTGCGCGTTGGATTTGGCTTCTGATTGTTGAAAATGCAATTGTTCCTGGTGAGCCAGATTTTCCTGCTGAGCGTTGAGGGGATGCGTTTCCACAATCGGATGATGATGGCCTTGTTTTTCTTAGAGTAAGGGTAGCATCTCTCCCAATTTTTGTGTAGAGTAGGAAGCTGATCGAAGGTCTCTCTTATTTTCAAAGGATTGATAAGCTGATTCCAGCAGCTTTGGGCATAAGGGCAATCTAAAAAGAGGTGATGACTGCTTTCCTCCTCAGCACGGCAGAGACAGCAGATTGAGGGACCCTGGATACCTCTTTTTTTGAGATTCTCGGCCGTGAGGATCTTGCCTTTGAGAAGGGTCCAGTTGAAAAATTTGACCTTTGGAAGGCATTCTGATTTCCACACTGCTGAACAGAGATTCTAATTACCTAGAGCAGAGGTTGCCTGAAGAAGTTTGTACCCATCTTTAACAGTGAAGTTTCCTCTGCTAGGGTCCCATATGAACCTGTTGCAAGCCTATTTGTTTATGGGAGCTGATCCTGAGACAGAGATCTTAAGATCTGCCCATTGGTCCCTGAGGTTATTTGGAAGAGGGAGGTCCTTCCAATCAAGCCAACTATTATGATCCCATAGGGAGATGTCATAAAGAGAGTTCAAATTTTTTGCTTCCATCCAAGTTTGCAAGGTGCTGAACTGCTGAATAAGATTTCTTGGCTTTGCTCCCATAATTCTGTCCGTCCAAATATTTATTTCTTTTCCATTGCCCGGCGATTTTGAAATGTGGTTTCTGAATTGAGGGAGTACTTTTTTGATGAGTTTCCAGACTGGGGTGCAAGGTCTTTCTATGATTGCTTCAGAGAGGACATTCGAATTCGGCCCATTGAGGTATTTCCTTTTCATAACCTCCACCCACCAAGAGCCTTTTCCTATGACCATTCTCCAGATCAGTTTAAATCCCATTGCTTTATTAAAGAGACTTGGAATTTTGATGGCTAGGCCCCCTTTTTCGAAGGGGAGGATAACTTGGTCCCATTTGACTAGGCTGAATTTCTTCGAGTCTTGCTTCCCTCCCTGCCAGAGGAAACGTCTCATAATTAATTCCATGTGCTTATGGGCACTGGCATGTGCCAAGGTTACAACATATTGATATATGGGGAGAGCGGAGAGGATAGCCTTAATGAGGGTAGTTCTTCCGGCCAAATTTAGCCAGGACAGCCCCCAGCTTTGGAGAAGTCCTCTCATTTTTTCTATGTGCTTTACCCAGATTTCAGACTTGACTATTTCTTTTGCTAAGGGTAGACCCAGATATGAGAAGTGGCTCCAATTCCTTTGCACTGGGATGTCCAGAATAAAGGAGATTCTTTGCATAATTTGAAGAGAGACATTCCAAGTGTATATTTTACATTTTTTATTGTTTAGCCTTCCCCCTGATGCTGCCAGGAATGAGTCCACAGTTTTCTTGAATATTTTTTCCATTAAGCTTGAGGCTCCCCCCATTAAAAGGGTGTCATCCGCAAAGAGCGAATGATTGATTTCTTTAATCCCTCTCTCTATGCTAATCCCTGTGATCTCCTTTTGCTTGCGGAGTTTTTCCAGATGGATGCTCAAAGTTTCAGCCATAATGATATATAAGAAGGGAGAGAGGGGGCAGCCTTGCCTCAGTCCCCTAGAGCTTCTGAAGTAACTGCTGGGTCTGTCGTTTATGAGGGGGGCAGTCCAAGGGTTTGAGATGCACTCCATGATGATGCTTATGAATTTGTTGGAGATCCCGAATTTTCTGAGGGCGTCTGCCAGGAAGTGATGATCGACCCTGTCAAAGGCATTTGCCATGTCCAGATTAATGTTCATGCCTCTTTCTTTTCTGTTGATGCTACTGTGAATTGCTTCTTGTATCAGAATGACATTGTCCGTGATTTGTCTATGAGGGACAAATCTACCTTCATTCTCTGATATAAGATAGGGAAGGAGCTTTTTAAGCCTGTTAGCCAGGATTTTGGTAACTATCTTGTAAGAGACGTTGCATAGAGAAATAGGTCTAAAACGGTCAAAGGAGAGGGGATTGAGGTCCTTGGGGATGAGAGAAAGGTGGGAGGATTTAGTGTTTTCCCCCATCTTGAATTTTTTAAAGACATTTTTTACCATCCTGACATAACCTTTTTTTATTGTGTCCCAGTGATTCTTGTAGAAGGCAACAGTGAAACCGTCAGGTCCCGGAGCCTTATTCGGCTGCATGCTGAAGGTCGCCAACTTGATCTCATCCTCTAAGACATCCTGATCCAATTCTATGTTTTGCAGTTCAGAAATTTTGCTCTCGACTGGTCTGAGGAAATTTGTGTTGTCTGAAGTCTGAGGGACTGCTGATAATAGGAATTTGAAATGGCTGTGTGCTGCCTCTTTGATTTCCTCTTGATCGCTGATTTCTTTCCCCTCTGCCACGATTTTATCGATTTGATTTCCGGCACGTCTGATCTTTATGTTGTTGTGAAAGAAGGAGGTGTTTTTATCTCCAACTCTAAGCCAAAGGCACCTTAATTTCTATCTTTGTTCTTCTTCCTCCACTCTATTTTGCCTATAAAGTTCCCTGTACATTTCATTTTCCTGGATTTGGTCTTCCGTTGTAGATTGGTTATTCTCTTTCTCCTGGTTCCACTGTTCCATCTGCCTGTGAAGGTCTGTTCCTTTTTTTTTTCCATTACTGTGTTTGCTCTAGCCCACTGTTTTATTACTGTTCTTAAGGACTTTAATTTTATTTCCCAAATGTAGTGGGGCGAACCAATGACTTCCTTTACCCACTGATCTTTGATAAGTTTACGAAACTCTTCCTTAAAATCCCAAGATTTGTTGTATTTGAAGGGGAGAGGCCCAAGATTTCTTCCCTTGTCAAGGATCAGGGCCATGGGCTTATGGTCTGAGGCTGAGCCATGGACGATTTTGTTTTTGACTGAGGAGAAGCCTAAAACAATTCTTTCATGAATTAAGATTCTGTCCAGTCTCTCTTTAATGTTGTGGATTCCAACTCTCTTGTTGCTCCACGTGAATTTACCGTTATAAGGGGGAATATCAATGAGGTTGTGGGTTTGTATTATCGCTTCCAGAGAGTCTCTTGAGGGGTCAGCGAGGAAGTTCCCACCTATTTTTTCCTCAATGTTCCTTATTAGGTTCATATCTCCACCCAAAAAAATGTTCCTACCTTGAGAGGACTGCAAATCTGAGTTTATAGAGTCCCAAGAAAGAGCTTTATCCCTGTAGTGGTTCGGGGCGTAGATGTTGTAGATAGTGTAATATTCTTTTGAAACTCTATTTTTAAGGTCTGTTCTTACCCACCAATTGCAAGATTTTTGGTTGGTGAGGTCCCATTTGTTCTTGTTCCAAAGGGTTCCTATGCCTCCTGAGGCACCTGCTGCATCTATTGCTATACCTGTAAGACTTGTGTCTCTTTTGGTGAGATTCTGGAAGTCATGCTCAGATATTTTGGTCTCCTGGATGAGGAAGAGGTCTGGCTACTCTTGATTGATTAAATCCTGGACTGCATTTGATTTTAGGGAGGAGCCCAACCCCCTGCAATTCCAAGAGACCAATATCATCATTTACTAATTTTTCGATGAGCCCCGCTCCTCTCCTTGGTCTTTTCCCCGCTTCCTTTTTGTTTGTCCAGGTATGAGTCCATTGGCTGCTGAGTTCCAGTGAACATTTCTTTTGCTGTTGTTTCGTCTCTAATTTCTTTGTTCAACTTCCTGCCTGCTTTTCTCGGAGGATCAGAAGAGAGACTGGCTTCTTTCATTTTGTTTCTGGTGAGGATTCATTCTATAGTTGGAGAGGGAGAAGACGGAGGTAGCGAGGGCGAGGGGATGACTGCGAGGGCAGTGGCTCGGGGAGATGGAGCGGGTGAAAGGGGTTTTTTTACTGACAGGGATTCAAAAGGGTTGGAGGATGAGGGGAAGGGCGGGGCTGAGCTAGAAGGGGGAGGAGGAGGGACAGCTAGGGTTTCCGGAGGAGGCTTGGAACTTGGACCTTGCAAAGGGTTTGATTTCTTCTTTTTTACTTGCTCCCAAGAGCCTTCAGAGGTTTCAACATTTCCATTAGACTCATTTATTTTTAACTTACTACATCTATTTGCAAAATGTCCATATTCATGACATACCTTACATTTGAAAGGTAGTTGCTCGTAATCTAGCTGTTGGATGTGTGTCCATTGATCAACTTTGATCTTGATGGCTTCCGGCAGGCCTTTCCCTAGGTCGAATTCAACGCAGATCCTCGCACAAGCATGCATATTCTCCTTTGGTTCACATCTATCAATGTATTTCCCGACCGCGTTCCCAATAGCCTTTACTGATTCATCTCCCCAGCAGTGGAGAGGGAGGTGGGGTAGACGGACCGAAACCGGGACAATGTTTGGGATGTCCATTTCCAGATCAAAGTCGGGAGACCATCTGTTTAGATAGAGGCCTCTTCAATCCATGAAGTAGGGGCCATTTCTAAAGATAAGGTTCCGATCCTCTTTTGTTTCGAAAAGAAAAGTGTAGAAGCCCCTTCCACAGAATCGGATAGCTATTTTCCCTTGTATTATCGCATTCCAGTTACATTCCACCCATTTTTGAACTGCTCTGGGCGAAGGCCAGAGGCCAGTGAACTGGCCAACGAGGCCCCTCTCAGCTAAAGCGATTGCGGCCTTCCTCGGGAGACTGGGAGGAAGAGATACTTCAGGGATTTCATCAAGTTTCTTGACGAACTTGGATGCAGAAGGACGGATTCTTGATGAGGCGTTCTCAGGGATAAGAGATGCAAATAGTTTCTCATAGTCTTCCAAGCCTGGGGACGATGGATCAGTCCCAGCCATGGCGGCGAAGGAGGGCCAACTCGCAGTCGACTGAGGATAAAAACGGAGGCAGTGAAGGGAGGGGCCCTAGAGCTGGGGCCGGGCAGGAGGCCCGAGAGAGACCGAAAGGCAGAGGGGAGCCCAGGAGGGTGCAGAGCGGGGTCAAACCCAGCAGCAGAGCTGCCAGGCAGGGCCTAGAGAAGGTGAAGAACCAGTCAGCAGCGGCAGTCACGCGGGAGCTCTGAATTCGAAATTGCCATCCAGTCAAACGTCGTAATGATAATCTATTATTATTATGAGTTATTTTTATTATTAATTAATATTATTATTATAATATTAATATAATATTCATATAATAATATATATAAATAATATAGTTCTTAATATTTATATAGTTATTAATAATCATATATGGTTGGTGTTTAAAAAAATCTATAATAATTATTAGTGTGGTTGATATAAGCCTATGGGCATATATCAACTACATTAAAAAATGTGGTTGTATATATGTTTCATATATGCTTATTGGCATACGTCAACCACATTGGTAAATATAATTGTGCTAGTTATATATTTGTTCAAAACTGTCATGAAACTATGTTATCAAGCATTCCACTGCAGTGCCATCGAACCCTTTCATATTAATCTCATGAAGAAGACAACAAATCAGATTTCCCTTCATTCGCATTTAATAATTTCACTGGTTCTGCATGCCCTCTTCCTTTATTTACTCGTTAAACACTTGTGTTACACAGTAATTTGTCACCATTGGTCACCGTCCCTGTTACCCCTTTCCACACTTTGGAGGACTCATTCCGGGACCTGTGAGCAGTGACATAACTTAAAACCCACGCCAACCAAGTTTGGAAAATATTTTTACACAAACGCGCGCCCTCTTTTGAGGATTTCCCTCATTGGCGCGGGTAATACATTGTGGACCTGCGCTAATGGAAAAATGGCACTTTTCAGGGATATTTTGCAGGAGATGTCTTCAAAGCACATGAAGTCCATACTTAGGGGAACATAATGCAAGTGGTTTAAAGTTATGTCACTGCTCACAGGTCCCGGAATGAGTCCTCCAAAGTGCGGAAAGGGGTAACAGGGACGGTGACCAATGGTGACAAATTACTGTGTAACAACTTGATATCATTGACATGCAGGTAAAATAGTAATGTGAAGTGCATTGGATCCATACAAATTTTAAATGTAAGTAAATAATTTTGACCGCAATCACATCCCACCTAGTATAATAACATAATGTATATATCACTTAGTACAATAAAATGCACATCTCACCTAACAAAATAAAATGATGTGTTTTTCACTGGGTACAATAAAATAATGCATTTGATCATACAATCTTTAGATCGGATGACGTTATAAAATGCAAAAGTAATTTTAAGATGTATAAATAAACACGTTAAATGGTACAAATTCTGTATAATTCATAATATTTATTACAATAAAAAATTTACAATTTTTGAATTTAATGATATCATGCCATCCAAAAGAAAATTAATGAATTTTTTTTTTTTTTTAAATTCAATTTTTTATTTGTGAAAATGATAAAAAGTTACATATACATATCAAAAAGCATTTCTATTTCTTAGTGTTGCTGATAGAAATATATAAGTCTATGATATGTTCAAAGAACCAAAAAAATCAAAAGTCGAGTCCAAATAACAACTCACATTTTATGGGCATAAACATATATATGGCTATGCATATAAGAAAACTATAGATATAAAAATGTATACATCTTGCTCATAAAATCTGTACAAAAGCAAGTACAAAGATTCTTGTGAAAAACTAGATCCTATCATATAAAACCTGGATGATAGACAAAAACCACTAGATGATGTGTCAGGTAATAAAGTTTTGATGATCATACTCTTGGATCGAACCATATATGGCTCTCAGACATGCCAGTTGCCCAAATCCTATTGAACACCTTTTTTAGATATGAGGTCTTCCTCTTAGTTCCGTTCCTTGTAGATGTGGCAAACAAAAATAAAAGAAAAATGTTTTCTGATGAACTAAATTTCTTCAATGATGGTTGTAATACATAATTTTGACATCTATGCATTGTATTGAACCAATTTATGGCATTCAAAGGGTCCCCAAAAACTTGCAAGGAGCATATTCCTAGTTTTTTTGCCTAACATAACAATAATTTCTAAAAGCTCTGCATAATTGTTTGTTCCAGATCCTAGGCTTATTTTGGATTTTGGGTGTCTTTGACTATTGAAATGAATTATTAGTCCACCCTCGCATCGTCCTTGTGCATCAGATGCTTCATCAAAATAGGACCACGAGATTTTCAAGTTTATTTGTTCTTCTCTTATAACACATGGAGATTTTATCATTTGAGATGTTGGGACTAAATAGTAGATTGTTGCAATTTCAAAAGCTATTAGAGTTAGTGCCGAAGATTTGTCTCTAAAGATACCTTTATTTTTTTCCAACCATATTCCCCAGCTTATTAAGGGTGGGAAATTCCTTAATTTATCATCTCTCACTATATTCCACCAATTTGTCAGGCTTCCCCTATGCTTAGACCTCTCCATTCAAGTCTAAGATTTATAAGACTCAACGATGCTTCCCATACTTTCAATGTAAAAGGGAAATTTATAAAAAGATGTTTAATTGTTTCTTCCTCATTTTTACACATAACACACCAACCTGGCCCATGTTTGTTACTTTTATGAATACTATCCCATGTTGGGACTTGGTTCATGAGTAGACACCAAAGGAACAACCTAGTGTTAGCTAGGCATTCCAGCTTCCACAAAGTCTTACACCAGTAGCTTCCATAAAGGCTTCCACCACCAAAGTTGATGGCCCCAAACTCTTCTTTCAATTTGATGGTTATATTCGAATTTTTGGGACTAAATTCTTGTAATTCCATGAACCCATGTCAGTACATCTTCCCTATTCTGAATCGTGACTTGAGATCTTTGCAATTCCCTAATGTAATCATGCCTTAATTCAACTTTCTTGAAGTCCTTGATTTTTATAATATCATAAAATCCAAAAATAATTAAATGTATTCTGTTTGATACAATAAAATGTAAACATATTAAACTAATACAAATTATATATAATTACATGGAAGTTTTGGCCTATATTTGAATTGGGCTTGAAATCTTTCAAAATTTTAAATTATCAATAGCCAAGATTTGATAATGTGGAAATATGCTTTATCTAATACATGATCCAATAAGTTGTATAAAAAACATGTGAGCATTTTTTTAGTCTTTTGATTTGTTCTTATTTTTAATTTATTAAAAAATAATTCATAAAACCCACAGTTGTAAGTTATTAAAAAATGAAACTGGTTATCAATCTAATTTGTTGTTGTTTATTTCAACTTTTTCAATAGGTCCATTTCAATTGCTTTTGAAATGACAATATGTGTACAAGCCCAAATAAACTCCACAATCAAAGAACACAATGAAAGAGCACAATGAAAGAGTGTCATATTAATGACAAAATTACTTATTTATACATGTGCAATCTAGGTATGAGACAATTGTGTCTCAATAACTTATTAACCATAAAAATGGAATGTAAAACTTATTACCACAATGAAAGAACACAATGAAAGAGCATCATATTAATGATAAAATTACTTATTTATACATGTACAATCTAGGTACAGGACAATTCTGTCTCGGTAAATTATTAACCATAAAAATGGAATGTAAAACTAATTCCATATTATACGATATACAGTAAAAATCTCAAAGGATTAGTTAACATTCCACCCTTAATACGAAGGAACATCTGACATGCTGAGTAACATTCTGAACTTTTCAAACTTTTCATGTCCCAATGGCTTTGTGAATATGTTTGTCATATGCTCTAAAGTAGGACAATGTGTTAGATGATTAACTTCGGCCTCTGCATAATGTCGAATCAAGTGATATTTTCTGTTAATATGCTTGCTTTGATCATGAAACTTGGGATTCCTGGCCAACTGAACTGAAGAAGAGTTGTCGACGGGTAGTGGAGTTGAAGCATTTTGTTTCTCCTACGAATCTTCAAGTATTTTGTGAAGCCAAATGATTTCTTTTGTAGCTTGAGATGTTGAAACATATTCGGCTTCAGTGGTAGAATCAACGGGGATAGATTTCTTGTGTGATCTCCAACTGATGGATGTTGATCCAAGACTCCTCAAATAACCTAAAGTAGAGACTCCATTCTTCTTATCTCCATCAAAATCAGAATCTGAATAGCCGGTGAGATGGAAATCTACAAGTTTGGAATATTTGATGTCATATATTCAAGTACCATTTAAATACTTGAGCACTCACTTTGTTGCATTCCAATGACATTCACATGGATTATGCATGAACCTAGAAAGTATTCCTACAACAAAAGCTATGTCTGGTCGAGTAGTAGTTAGAAAATTCAAACTTCCAACAAGTTGTTTGTACTTTGTTAGATCTTTAAACATACTTCCTTTAGTTGAAGTCAGCTTCAAATTTTTCTCCATATGCATAGCAACAAGATTACAATCCTGCATCCAAAATTTGTCCAATAGTTGTCCAATATAATTTTTCTGAGAAATGAAAATATATTTTGGTTTCTGATGAACTTCAATCCCTAAATAATAATGTAATAAACCCAAACATATCAAGTCAAAAAATTTCAATAATTTTTTTTTAAGAGACGCTATATAGTCATCATTTTTTCATGTGACCATCAAATCATCTACATACACAAAAAAATATACAACTGACTTTCCAATTTTCTTAACAAAAAGAGTTGTATCATCTAGATCAAAATAGCCTATAATTCAACTTGACAAGATGTTTAGTTAACTTTTCATACCATGCGCGAGAAGTTTGCTTCAGTCCATAGAAAGCCTTAACCAATTTGCATAACTTTTTCTCTTTTCCGAAAACCTTCAGGCTGAAACATATAAAAAACCACCTTCAAATCATCATTCAAAAAAGTTGTTTTAACATCCATGTGGTGTATCTTCTAGCTATTTTGAGCTGCAAGAGAAAACATAGTTCTATTTTTGCCCCATTTTGTTGTAGGATCAAATGTCTCTATGTAGTCAATGCCTTCCCTCTGAGCATAACCTTTTGCTTTAAGTCTTGCATTGTCTTTATTAAGTGAACCATTTTCTTTGTATTTGGTCTTATACACCCGTTTGCAACCAATGGGTTTGACACCCGTAGGAGGATCCACTAACCTCCAAGTTCCATTCTTAATAAGTGCATAATATTCCTTTTGCATTTCATCCTTCCATTCATCATAATTAGCAACTTCTTGAAAAATATTAGGTTTGCTAATTATACAATTATTGAATTCACAGTCATGAGAAACATTAGCTAAATCACCTTTAAAATAAATTCTTGTTTCAAAATCATCATACTTGCTTGGAACTCTTCGAGGATGTGTAGATATTTCTAAAGGTTGTTGAAGTGGTTGGGATGGTTGCTCATCTTCAAAAACGTGCTCAAGAATGGGCTCTTTAAGAGCAATGTCTGGTCCTGCAGAAACATTGCTATCATCCAAATTTTCTTTAGCAATAACATTCTCACGAGTCAAACATGGAAGAACCATAGACTGATCTAGAATGGGAAACCCCCCTTCAATGTGTGGAACAACATTATTAGATTCAAAATAGAACTTATTAGATGCAAATTTCTCTAAATGAGCCAGTTTCTTATCAATAGTGGAATTACTTTTACCTTATTCAAGGAAAATAACGTCTCTGGAAAAAATGAACTTCTTATTTTCCTAATCATACAATCTATAATCTTGGAAAGTAGCATAATATCGCAAGAAAATACATTTACGACCCCTAGCACCCAACTTGTTGCGCTGATGTTTAGGAATTAATGCATAGCATAGAGAACCAAAGACTCTAAAATGTTGAACAACAGGAAGACGGTTATACCACATTTCATAAAGAGATTTATTATTGATGACAAAAGAAGGAAAACAATTGTGAATATAAGCTGCACAAAGCATTGCTTCTCCCTAAAACATCAACTTAACATTCTTAAAGAACATCGTAGATCTAACCATATTAAGAAAGGTTCTATTCATATGTTATGCGACACCATTTTGTTGTTGATTACAAGATATGGTAGTTTGATGTTTGATTCCATTGTCCTTCAAATATTGTTCAAAAACATGAGAAGTGTACTCACCACCATTATCAATTCTGAGAATTCCTATATTCTATTGAGTTTAATTGTTAATCATCAAATGAAAAATTTTAAAAACATCAAACACTTTTGACTTATTCTTCAATAGATACACCCAACACATTCTCGAGTAGTCATCAATAAATATCAACACATATTTATTTCCATTTGCAGTTACAACGTGCATAGGTCCACATAAATCTGAATGTATGAGACCTAATTTTCATGAAGATCTTAAAGAAGAACTATGAAAAGGTTGTTTACAATGCTTTCCTATAATACAAGCATCACAAGGTATAATATTTCTTGGAATTGTCAGAAGACCTTTAATACCTTACTTTTTCATAATTTTTATGCTGCCATAATTGATGTGACCAAATCAAGCATGCCACAACAAGCTGGGAGATTGGATATAACTTTGTTGCGCTAGAAGAATAGAATTTTCACATGAATTAGTAGATGAAGTAGCAATTAATTTTTAAAGTGTACTTTCTTCTACACCGGTCATAACAACTTCACGATCATATGCTCTTCCTATCTCGATGATGCCATCATATACATGAATAGAATGCCCCTGCTACCGAATATCAATAAGACACATCAAATTACGCTGAAACTATGGAATGTAAAGTACATCCTATAAAAATTAATATGAAAAATTTGGTATCTTCAAAAGAATAGAGCTAATGCCAGATGGTTTAATTTGATACTTGTCAGCAATGTAAATAACACGATCAATATCATCACTGAATGTTTCAAAAAAATCTCGCCCAAATGTCATATGACAAGTGGCTCTTGAATCCAAAATTCAACTATCTCGCCATGAATAAAATACAGTGTTGAAAACATCATTCATATTAAAATTACAGTGACCAACAATGTAATGCACAGACTCTAATTATTTTCCCTTATCTGGTGGTGGTTGATCTTTATTTGCATTTAATTTTTCTCTCCTTTCACCGACTTTCTCCCAAGGGATTTTACAGTTAGTAGAAGTATGACCAATTTTACCACATCTAAAACATTTGATAGCTGATCTATCATTAAAATTCCTTTGTTGTCTATCTCCCTGATTATTCGCCCCCCCCCCCCCCCCGCCCACCTGCATCTATAATTTCTCCTACCACGACCTCTACTACTCTATCACCCCTAAAGGTTTCAACATGAGACTTCTGATCCTTTTGTGCAAGGCACAAAGTTTCTACATTAGAGTTAGGTGGATCCTCTTTGTTCCCAAAGGATTTTTCTCTCTCAGCTATTTTTCTTACTAGTTTATCAAATGTAATGTCTTTTAGTTTCCCAATAGCTTGGAGAGATTCCAAATATTTTGAATAGATAGGGTGAATGACTTTTATAAAAGTTGTAAGTTGTAAATCTAATTTAATTCCAGGGCTTCTAAATCATGACCAATGGATTTTGTTTCAAAGCCACTCTTCAAAGGATCATTATCCTTCATCTCCAAATAAAACAACTTTAACAATAACTGAATAATTTCAAGTTCTGAGTGTGAATCATACAATTGTTTCAACTTCTTTTGTGCTTCGAATGCAGTACCACAAGAAAATATATATATTCTTACCTATTCTATCATGGATGCAGTTATTAATTCATATGTATTATTGTCTTTTGTCTCCCAAATTGCATGCTACTTCTCATTATCAAGCAGCTCTGGTGCAATTTCTTCCATCACTATCCTTCTTGCCTTGACAAACTTCCCACAAATCGTTAAAAACAAAGGGCACCTTTAAGCTTTCTAAACCACTCTTTATAATTTTCCTTTCCGTTAAGAAAAACTCCAGCTATGGAAACTATTGAAGTCATAATTGTTATGTAGCCAAATATTCTTCAAATCCTTTCAAATTTAAAATATATGCAATACTTCTGAAAATATATAAATTCATTTCTCCTCTTGTTTTAACAAAGTTGGCTTTGTGCTTTAGTCATAAGTTTCAAAAATAGCCTAGCAAAGAGCTAGGTCCAAATCTTATTAGCCTCCAAAAGTCAATTAGTTTTACCAATGGCCTCTTAAAAAAATATGTATTTCAAATCACCAGAAAATTGACCACTCTTCAATTAAAAATTTAATTCAAACCACCAAAAATATACATCCTTGCCAGAAAATTGATCACACTTCAATTAAAGTTTTTATTTAAGCCAGCGAAAAATATATATCCTCACTAGAAAATTGACCACTATCCAATTAAAAGTTTTATTCAAGCCACCAAAATATATATACTTCATTTTAAATATCCTTCACAAATTTATTTGCTGTAGTATATATAAATACTATCCTTCATAAATTTTACTTTCATTAAATTCATGTTTACTGTGGTAAACACAAATACTATCCTTCAGAAATTTTACTGTGATTAAACTCTTGTTCACTGCCATAAATGCAAATACCATCTTTCAAAAATTTCATTGTAAGTAAACTCCCTTATGATGTAGTAAATGCAAATAAAGCCTCCCAAAATTAGAATAACAAGCGGCCCCTAGATGCATGGAACTTAGACTTTTAGAAAACAATCTAGCAATTATTGGTACTGGACTCAGTATTGGAATTTTGTATTCTAACTTCTAATGATATGTTAAAAAAATATTTATGCCACTCAATTTCTCCAATCGTCTTTCATTATGACTGAAAGATATGCAACTTACAGAGAGTCAATAGTTTGGGCATCCCACTGCATTGCTCCACTAGATTAACCTTCTGATGTAAACTATCTTCACAATCATCACACTCCGCATATCCTTTATGCCATAGACTTCAAATAAATGGAGTTTAGGAACAACTGAACCATGGCTCTTATACCAATGTATAAGCCCAAATAAACTCCACAATGAAATAACACAATGAAAGAGCGTCATATTAATGATAAAATTACTTATTTATACATGTGCAATCTAGGTACGAGACAGTTGTGTCTCGGTAAATTATTAACCCTAAAAATGAAATGTAAAATTAATTAAATAGTATACAATATACAATAACAATATCGAAAAATTAGTTAACGATGTGTGCATTTTGATGATTCCAACCACCTTCATCTACCCATCATCACGTAGGGAGAGGTCAATTACATGTTAAATGTTTGAAATTCACTTTCCTGAACAACGATTGCATTTTCTAAAGAAAGACACATTGTAAGGAATTAGCGATTTTATGGAATTTAGGTGAATATATGTTTTATGGATTTGCATTGTTCTCCACTTAATTTTCATGCGGTCTAGGCTTTGCACTTGACACTAATGAATAGAGTAGGAAAAGTGATATTTAGGGTTAGTGTTTTGGAGGTAAATCCCCTCTGCGGAGAGAGGTGATCCCTACTAGCCCAAATGGGGTCTAGCAACAATCAAACAATGCTAACACGTAGGTTCCTAATTGCAAATCAAGGGCCGATGATGAGGGCCTACCTGGATTCCAACGCTAATATTTGTAGAAGAGTCGTCGCTCCCGTTCCTTTTCTCCGACTGGTCACAATCCCAACGATCTTCGTGAACGGACACCTGCACATGCAAAGAATGACACAAATACAAGCATAAAATCCAATAGACGCAACTATATATCAGTCAGAAAGGATATAACTCAATCATCATCACAAAAGACAATAAGAGTGGAACCATAATGATACTCGTCTATTATTGATAAACAAAGAAGAATACAACCATAGTTCTGACATCAAATCCTCCTTTGGCTGGGTGATCAGCAGCACATGCCTTGCAAAGCTTGTTGGGGATGGGGAACAAGCCTCTCTCTCCTTTGTCACTTGGATAAGAATCTCCTCACTTAAGATTTAGCCTCATGGGAATGAATAAGGCTCCTTGTAGCATGAGCTTAGCAATTCTCAGACTTTGGGACTTAGAATTTGGAACTTGGAGACTCTAACTTGTCAAAAGCAAAAGGACAAGCTTTTATAGATAAAGGAGAAGGAGTTAAGGTCATCCACAAGATTCATGGGATTGGCTTTATCACTATGAAGCTTCCATGAGAGGTGGAGGACTACTTCCCTTCTATGGAGATTCGAAGCCCAACTAAACTAACTCAAGATGGAATCATTTCATGAATAGGTTAGGAAGAACCTTCGTAAGTTTGTTTGTTAAAAACTTTACCCAACTGGGTTGGTGCGAGTGCGACTCTGAGACAGAGCGCCAGCTGGCGTGCCCTCTTTGGAGGATTTCCCCCATTGGCGCGAGTGATACTCAGTGGAACCGTGCCAATGGAAAAAGGGCTATTTTTATGGGTATTTTGCAGAAGCTGTCTTCAGGGCATATGAAGTACATACTTAGGGGAATACAATGGAAGTGTTTTCAGGTTATGTCACTTCTCACAGGTCCCGGAATAAGTCCTCCAAGGTGCGGGAGAAGGGGTAACAGGGACGGTGACAAATTACTGTGTAACAGATGCCCCCTAAAGCATGAAGCCCGAGAGAGAGAGAGAGGGGTGAAATGCTTTACAAGAACATGGCCAACTGAAAATACTACCGCCGGAGAACCTGCATGAAGAAGTACAATTGATATCTCAAGTACATGATGTATGTGGTATAGGCGCAGCCATCCATAGTAGATTACATGAAAATCCAAATCCACGGTATGGGCGCAGCCATCCAGTAAGGATCGGTAAGTAGACACAGGCATGGTCGCAGCCATCCAATGAATGAGTCATGTAATGATCATAATAATCCACAAAATCACAACCTGGATCCCAACAGATAAAATCTAGGGTCTTGCGCTCCATCTCGACCCGAACAAAGTACAAGTTCAAACATGCGAATATGGGAGTCGAAGTCGAACATGCAAGAACATCGTCGGATTACCAGTCAATGATGAAAACTGTTAACAGACGCGAGAGGTACCACCAATAACGACAATGGTCCTCAAGGTACTATAGGTACAATCTACGGCATGCGAATCAGTGAGCCAACGTCGAACACCCATAGAATCATTCGATCAGAGGCCAATGATGAAAACCTCGCGTCGAACACGAAGAACCTGCCATTGAGGCATGCAGGCTCCAAGGCACCTGAAGGGACTCTCTAGGTCAACTTCCGGGATAATGAGCTGAAGTCGACAGGAAGTGACCTTGATCGAAGGTGGGCCATAATGTTTCCCACATCATCGACACGAGATAGAGAAGGATAAGATGTTTTGTGTGAGGTATCAGAGGGAGGTTGAGTATTCTGCAGAGGTCAACTTATCTTGAACATATTGGCAGCACGACAGTGGACTTGGCAGTATTTGACATCAAATGATCAAGGGTCATGGTGACGAGGTAATGAGCAGATGAGAGGTCAAACAGGATAACCGAAACCCACGGAGGCAAGTGTAAAAACAAGATGAGATGTCCCTACCTAGACACGAATGCATACAAGTGCCATGTTCAAGAGCGACATACTGCCGACACGACAATGATTATGGTTCTATTTTCCCCACCATGTCTGGCGAGTACCCCAGTTATTTTAATCAACAAGCTTGATGGGGATACCATATGCTTGTAAAGTGTCATTTTGACGAAATCCAATGTCATCAAGTTTTAACGAGTCTGATAGAGGAAAAACTCGGCGTCCTTTCATGTTTAGAGAGTTTGAAAAGACAGCAGAAAAGGAAACTCCAATGGTGTCCTTTTTCGTAAAGTTGTGTCTCTCGAGCCCGAAAAAGTATAAAACAATGCTCGAAAGAACCGCCCGATCATTACGATCGAGGAGTACTTTTCATGAGTAGTGATTTCGACCTGAAAAGGTAAAAAAGCGATCGAAACCACATCGCTTCGTAACCGTTAACGAACCTAAAACGACAAGGGTACGACGATCTTTTCGTCTTTACACGGTCGGAAAAGAGTTTAAAGACGACCGCCTCTCATTCACATTTAACGAGTCGAGAGGAATAACTCGGCATTCTTTTCACGTTTAGAGAGTCAAAAAAGAGCAGAAAGATGACTCCAGGGTGACTTTTTCGTGTATTTACCGAGTCCGAAAAAGTATAAAATACAACTCGTTTCGTTGCCTAAGTCGTACAAACACCTGTCGCTGCACAAGAAACCAGTGTAAAATCCATTTTCCACACAAATATATATTAAAATATTCATATAATGACTTTTAAAACCTATTTGAGGGTCAAAAAGTTATAAAATGGGTGAAAATGGTAAAACAAAAAATTACTTTTCACTTTTACCTTTGGAGAGTGACATTAGGGCTTTTGGTGTGCGATCTTCAAGCGTCGATTGCGACAGATCCAGTTGACCATTCGGAGCACTGCCAGTGACAGGTAAGAGGTCTCTCCCTTTGCTCCATTTTTGTCCGTTTCAAATTTGTTTTAAATTGCATTTTCATCCTTTATGGGACGGATTTAAGAATGAGGGTTGCGCCCATTGGCACGGGTTCCGAGCAGAAACCCGCGCCAATGGGGCAACTTTCCCAAAAGGCACGTACCCATTGGTGCGATTATTTTAGAAACAGTTGTGCCAATGGCCGCGCAAGTTTTTTGCTCAAATTTTAACGATTTAAAGCAATTTTCACTGCATTCTAAAATTTTCCAAGGATCTAATTCAATATTTTAACCTTGTGAATGCAAAGAAACGACCAAAATGGCAATCCAGTGGAAGGAAAGGGAGCACGACCAGGTAGATGAATGGGCCATCGCAGATGAGGGCTGCATGGAAGCTCTTAGAGCTTGTGGGCTCAAGAAATTTTTCCTACTGTCCTATTTACGAGCTCAGCTAGAGCTCTTGCAGTATTTGATTAACTTATGGGACGAACAAGAACAAGTGTTCCGAATACGGGACCAAACATTGGAATTAGATGTGTCTGATGTCTACTTCCTTATTGGATTGTTGCGATGAGGGCCAGTGCCTCAATTGACTGGTAGCAGGCCATCTGGAGAGAAGATGGAAGAGGTAAAGGCTCAAGTTTGCCCAAGTGCAAGATATGGGTCGGGCAGCGTGAAAGTGGATATCCCCACTGTTGAGGACCTGACACTCAGAGCTTTGCTATTCACCATTACACGAGTTGTGGGGGCACAGGCACCCCACGAAGCTACGAAGAACCACCTTATCTTGGCGACAGAGTGCCTTAGTTCGACGGTCTTCAATTGGGCATCAGCTGTGACGACCAATATGAAGAGGCAGCTAACAAAGGCCAAGCGTGGCAAGCTGCAGCAGTTCGGATACGGCTCCATCTTGGTGGCATTCTTCTTGGAACGTGTGCCACTCTTCAAGGGCCAAGGGGTCCTTGTTCCTGACCTAGCACCTCGAGAGGCGAGGCTGGCTTGTTGGGCGGCACTGATGCCGAGAGGAGGGGGCAGTCAGCAGATGTCATTCAGACCCGAGTTTTTTGGGTGGCTTCACCGCCAATTGATCATAGTGGAGGACTGGCCGTATGCGAGGACAGACTTCATCAGTGACCCTGACCTCCCACTGCCAGAGGGGGAGGACTGGGACGAGGAGATAGGTATGACCTCATTTTAATTTTGTGTTTTATGATTTTTTGTTAATACATGTTCGTTCTAACAACAGTTATATGTGTATGCAGATGTTGGCCCAGCACACCCAGCTGGCATGCCTCCTATTGCGCGGAGAAACTAGCCTGCAGTTGACCCTCAACTAGAGGGTGTCGAGGGAGGAGAGTTGATCCAGAACCTCGAGGGGCTTGCCCGGGGGATTCCAGACTATGCCCGGCTGGCAGATGTCCCACCGGCGTACCAGAGATATACAGTGGGAGTGCCCACTCGCATCCACCATCTCTTGAAGCGCCTAGTGCGTGCGATGACGTGCTATCATGAGCACCACAGGGATTAGACATCTAGGGTTTATTTTCATGCATATTTTTTGAGAGACATGTCGTCTCCGGATGTTTTAAGACGAACATGTATATTTTTTGAGCTATGTGATGCACGCTGTGCAAACATTTCGACACATATATATATATATATGCCTATTTTGGATGGATCTTTTACATGTGATGATGTTTTTATATGCTATGCAGATGTCTAACACAAATGTAATCTAATGTATTACTTGCATAACAAACGATCCAATGCGAAATGTATTTAATCAC